>CM042089.1:24804439-25135699 GCA_023512835.1 Taxillus chinensis
CATGGCCCAATCCCAGTGGCCCATCTCCAAAAAGCAGGTTGAAGGTCCTCTCCCAGCGACCTCTCTCTAAAAGAAGTCCAAAGTCCATCTTCCAAATGACCCTCTCCCAACGGCCCATTTCCAAAGATCATGTGTTCATTTTAGGCCCATTTCAATGGCCCATTCAGATGCGGTCCAAATTTTCATGTGCAGTATTGGCTCCCGACCCAAATCAACTTCATAATGGCCTAAAACCCAACTCAAAGGGAAATCCATGGCTCTAAGGTCCACCCTGTCGTCCCAAGCCCATCAAGGCCCATGCCTGGCGGCCCAAGACGTGAAGAGCCAAGCCCAAGGTTTAATTTTAATGTTCATTGCCCACGTAGCATTTAAAAAAAAAATCAAATTCCAATTTTAGCCTTTCTTTTCTAGAAGCCTCCTCTCTCGGCTATTTAAGGAGACATCCTCCTCCTTCCTTTATAAATTTTTTCTCATGAGTTTTTCCTCACAAGTTTTTAGATCATCGGTTTTTTCATACAAGTTTTTCTCAAAGGCTTTTTCTCCTAAGTCTTTTCTTAGGCTTTTAGAGAGGGAGGCTCTCCCTTTTCTCTAGGCTCTCTCTCTCCTCTCTTCCAAAGGAAGATTGCTTCTCTTTGAAGCATCTTCTACAAGTGTATGAAGGAAGTTTCTCTCTGAAGTTCCTTTCTCCTACCTTCTTCTCTTCTTTCAAAAGTTGTATACAAATTGTAACATGTTTACAAAAATATTAATGGAGTAGTTGTTCTTGTTTTTCCTCCCTAATCCCCGAATCCTTATCTAGTAAGTATGTAAGTTATATATATATATATACTTGTATATATGTATAAGTATGTATCTCTTATTTTCCCCTCTCTCTTATATATGTGTTTATATGTGTGTTAACATATAAATATATGTATATGTTTCCATACTGTTAACCAATACGGTATCCTAAACCAATACGGTAGTTTATGCTCTAATACGGTTTAGATCCAACAAGGTTTCAGTTGTGGAGATTGACTACATATATGTATATGTATGTATGATTCACTTGTACTTCCATATTGTTAATCAATGTGGTGTCTAGAACCAATACGGAGAAATCTAATATGGATCTAGATTACCAATACAATTACAATCGTGGAGGTTATGATATAATACTTGTATTTAAGTTTATATTTCTTATGTTTATTATTTGTTAATAATCTTTAGTTGTTTTCCTTTTTTGTCTATCATTTGGTTTGGCATTATTAGTATATTTTACTTGATGTCTTTTCTGTGTTTACTTTATGTCAATGTCTACTTTTGTTAAAGTCTTGTGTAATTAGTGTACTTTACTTTATGTCCTTTTCTGTGTTTACCTTATGTCAATGTCACTTTTGTTAAAGTCTTGTGTAATCAGTGTGTTACGTCTTATTAGTTTACTTATGTCAATTTATGTTATTTTAAGTCTTTATGTGGGTCCCATGATTATCCTAGTTAGTTCCATGTTTGTTTTAAGTCCATATCGTGCCTAGTAGCTTAAGTGACCTTCTGTCATCACTCATCCCTATTTTAAAAATAATGCTATCTTGAAAATAACCCACGCTTCCCTTTACACCCCCCCAATGGTATCAGAGCCTGTCGATCGCAGGTATGGTAGAGTAAGGTGTTAGATCCAAGGAAGTAAGTCCCGTTAAAGCTGATGGATAGGCATGTTTGGGCAGTAATACCTTGAGTTAAGCCAACGTACCGGCCTGACCTTTTACTCTACACCATTGACCGTTTGACGTCTTCGATTACCTTCGCCATGATTGCTTTGAGGTCTATATTTGGGCATGCATAGGGTTGTAAACGAACCGAGCCGAGCCGAGTAGTAAGGTGTTCGAACATGTTTGTTACTATTCATTAACGAACCGAACCAAACACGAGCCTTAAATTATGATGTTCACGACTGGATTAGGAACATTACTCTTTTGTTCACTACTTGAGTTCACGATTCACTGAACGTTCACGAACATGTGTTCACAAAATTGTTCACGAACGTTTACGAACATAATTATAAAATCATAAAAATCTACAAAAAGAATCAATATCATAAACTTATTCAAAAAAGTATAATTAATTAAATGTTAGGTTGTATTATCTTTGTTTAATATGTTTAAACAATTGCTATATATAGTTCATGAAAATATTATAATAATAGTAATAATAAACAAATAAATCAAAAACATATATTTATATTTAATAAAACAACTTTTATACATATTAATTATTTTTTAAATTTTTTGTTCATAAATAATTTTCACGAACACGAACAATATTTATGACTGCATGCTAACACTTGTTCGTGAACCGTTCATGTTCACGAATATCACAATGGTAATGTCATTATAACAACGGTAATCCTTAACTTACATGAACGATCTTTTATCGAGCCGAACGCGAGTTTGTTCATGAACGTTTGGTTCATTTACTAGATTTTGTAGCATTACTTTAGGGGTCCTTCTTTATTGTTGCGTTAAGTCCTTAATTGATTGATATTGATTGTTTAATTATATTTTCTTATTGTGTTTCACGTCCGTGTCTCACCTTTATAATTATAAATTATCTTTTATTATTATTGTGTTTACCTTTCTTTTGCTTTTAAAAGTTATCATCATTAATTTACTTTTATAAAGTAGATTCTTACACTTTTTGTTTTTTCTAAAAAGTAGATTCCTTTACTTTTACTTTTAGATTTCTTTATTGTAATTATTGCATTGATTATGTTATTTTTGTTAAATATTAAAAAACCTAAAAATATAATAAATTACTGGAATAGGTAAAGGGATATGAAAAGATTTTCACTCATCATGTTTCCAACTCCTTGTCTTCCTACACTTTCAATTCCTTTTTCTTCTTTTCCTAACAATACTTAAAAAAATTACAAACTAATTTCAAAATTAAATTGAAAGAAATTTGTGAAGAAGCATATGATGAATTTTATGCAAATTATAATCTTTTCAAATGTACATGGTTTTTCAAAATTCTTTCAAACAAACTCTTTATAATTCTAAAAGAATATGATTCATTTATACAAACTTATGAACCTACACCTTTCTTTTTTGATTAGTTTCCAATTTATGCTTCAAAACATTCTATCAAATATCCTTTCACATATAATCATATTTCTTATTCAAAAATCCAACTCTTACAAACACTTTTAGCATTAACAAAAAATATTTACAAGATGAATTTTATTTAATTAATAATACCAATAAACGTTTTTGGTTTTTTAACCATTTTCAAAA
Source organism: Taxillus chinensis (assembly GCA_023512835.1). Taxonomy (NCBI): domain Eukaryota; kingdom Viridiplantae; phylum Streptophyta; class Magnoliopsida; order Santalales; family Loranthaceae; genus Taxillus; species Taxillus chinensis. Next base: position 24,807,709 of record CM042089.1, read on the forward strand.
TAATAAGCAACAAATTCAAATAGAATTTTATTTGTATCTTAATTCAAAGCAAATTCAAATTCTTTTTTTCCAATGATTTGAAATTTATGCAAATGAACATAAAATTGATTATCCTTTGTTTACTTATCCTCTAAAGATTGAAGCAAATGCTGACATATCTCTCTCTCCTGGAAATAATAATGAGTCACCTCTAGAAATTCAGGACACATCCTCTTCCTTGGAAATTATTTCGTCGTCCATAAAATATTTATCTTCTTCATCAATTCCATTTTCTACCGCAAATTACATCTTAGTTTCTGTTTCTCTTCAAAATGCATTATTAATGCTTCATTTCCCCATATTACATGTTCCAATTATTATTCAAAGCTATTATTTGCATACCATGTGCACATCAAATTATTTATCTGTCTCACAAATTGATTCTAAGAACAAACTTATTATTCCAAAATCACGCCAATTACACTATCATAGCAATTATTCGTACATAATTTTTGCACAAAACAATGTGTCCACTATGATAATCATTAGATGCAAAATATTTTTTCAACAGTGTTATTGTCACGCCCCCAAATTCCAGGGAACCCGGAACTAGGAACATGACTTCTCCTTGCCCGCACCCGAAAGGTCAAGGGGTTGGTGACTAGCACCAATGGAGACTACACCGCGGGTGCTGTCTCAAATATGCAACCCTGTACAGTCACACATCAAGGGTAATCCTGTACTTTCCCATATATCATCATGCATACAATTAGTCAAACAGTCATACAGACAACACATCACAAAAAGTATGCAAATACAACTGTCCACGGACCCATGTCCGGGATAACACACAAAACAATACAGAATATAATGTTGTATCATACATCAGAGTAGTGGGCATCCTCTTGGAAGAAAGTCTTCCACTAGTCTCGGGTCACACCTAAAAAAAAGTAAACAGCAAGTAGGGGTGAGGGACAAGCTCAGTAGGTGACCCCAACACTCCACATCATGCAAACATACAAGTCTATACTACATGCTCTGTGTACTCGTGCACTGTGTAGTGTGCACAATCATCAGGACTCAGCCTGCAAACAAACATCAGGACCCAGCCTGCCCTTACAGGATAGCTTGTCCACGATCCTCAACAGGATCCTAGCTCAGGGCACTCAGCCCTACCACAGCGCTATATGCCCAGACACAGTGCCACACAGGCCTGCCATCGGCGCATATGCCTGCCACAGCCATAGCGCAATATGCCCGGCCATAGTGCCACACAGGCCTGCCATCAGCGCATATGCATGCCCCGTCAACCACATAGCATCATCTGTGCTCCACGGTGAGAACCCAACAAGTCATGGAACCCAAGTCCCAAATCCGCAACCCAATATACCAACACCAATATGGTCTTAAGGTGTACAACACTCCCTTTAGAACTATAGCCAGTCTTCACAAGTCGATCATCATTCCTTGACTAAGGAAGGAGATACCCATAGCAGCTATTTTCTTGTAATAAAAAGTCCCGGCATTGGGTCTCCATATCATAAATAAGATAATCTGATTTTTGGGGATTTTCTGAGATGTCTAACCCACTTTCCAAAAATTCACCTTTATGAAAAACTGGATTTTTCCGAGATTTTACACTAAATCCCAATTTTTCATATTTTGAAAGAGTGAGAATTAATTTTTCTAGTATTTTTCTTTGAATCCAAATGGGGAGGTATTTCGTTATTTACATTGTAACTTAAGTATAATACTTAAATGTGTAGATGGGTATGGGTTACAATGTAAATAGTCCAGTCCAGTGCAGTCCAGTGTCCAGTTACACTGTTGGAGCTGCGACTCGTAGCGCGGAACTGCAGCGCGCCTCGGAGACTCGTAGCTGGAGCTGCGACTCGTAGCTGCGTAGCGCGCCTCGAAAACTCGAAGCGGGTCTTCAATCTTCGACCTTCGGACTATGACTTCGACCTACGAACTATGAGTCTACGAACTACGGGTCTACGAACTACGACCCTACGAGCCAGAACTTCGGATCTTCGTCATTTCAACCCAGTAACGCGCCCAGGGTACTGTTCATCATCGTTTTCGCCTGTTCTTCGTTTGGAACTAACCTAGCGACCCCCAGATGCTCCCAAACACATGTTTTACGCAACAGACGACCATATCTACCTCAAAATGCGTCCAGAACGCATCTAAATCCCACAGTAACAACAGAAATACGCACATATAATTGCAGATTTGATAAATCTAGATTTAAACCCAAATTTCCATGGTTGACTTCTCAACCATCATGAAATACACAGTTATACACCCCCAAAATCACGTAAACACATCTCTACAATGATCTAAATCAGTTCTTAACCACAGATCTTGTGCTAAACCATTAGATCTAACCCAGAATTGGATTTCCCCCAAAATCTAGGGTTCATGCTCAATTTCATAAATCATGATAAATTCGTGCAGATCTAAAACAGAATCAAAATAAGGAGTTTAAGGACACCTACCTGGAGTGATTCTTAGAACTCCACGAACCCAAATCGCCCCAAATCGCCAAGGCACCAAGTTCCAAGCTCTCTCTCTCTCTCTCTCAAACACACAAACGTGATAGCGTAAAGTGAAAGCTCTTTCTTTTTCCTGCTATTTATATTTCTGCCAGTCATTGACCAATAACTGACCTAGTCAATCATTGACCTAGTTAATAATTAACCTCCAAGGTCTCGAACTCCAAATTGAGTCAAATTACAATCAAAACGCTCGAAATGACGAGCATAACACTATTTTGAATATTACACCCGCATGACCGCCCAACCGCAAAGTCAACCAATAAACCCCAAAAAGTCAACAATTAGGTCAAATGGGGCCCCGACTTGGAATCGGGCCCAAGTACAGTCAAAATGCTCACACCGACGACTACACTACCGTCCAGATAGTTACATTCCCATCGAATGGCTATCTCTCAAAACTACCCAAATACGAGTCTTTACAGTTATCATATTCTGCTTTTTATTATAAGCGTATATTCTTGCTTTTACTTTACTTTTCATCTTTTATATTACAATCAACACAGAGTCCAATTCATTATAATTGCTCAAATCTTTTCTATGAATCATGATAATATTCATCATCATCATTATATATTATATATTTTCTTCCTAATCGACAAAAGCACATCATTCCAAACATACTTGTGAAAGCATCTTTCAAAGCAGGTATCCAATGATGCTTTTTACTATGTCCCTCCACAGAGAGCATCCAAAGACGATATTACCAAAAGACGAATCCAAGGTAAGATTCGCTCTCAAGGTAAGATTTTGTCGATTAACAAAACTTCAAAGTTTACATCCAATACAGATTACTCTAAACATCGAATCCGAGGTAGGATTCCCTTCCAAGGTACAATTTCCTATTTCGAAGACAAATCTTATTTTATTTATAAAATAATTTTCATTGGATCTACTATTTAAATATATGTCTAAAAATATTATTATACAAATAAATTCATAATAATTTTTCAAAAGAGTAATCATTTTGTCTTTTACTTTGACGAATGTAATATACCCCGTTTTTACTTTCTCTCCCAAATTGACATTTCTATATTCAAAAATTATATGATTACTTTATTTTCTCACCATTATATTATTCAATTATTTGATACAACAATATCTCTTCAAGCGCATCCAATCAAGTATCTCCATTATTACAAACAAATAACCCTAAATAATTTATGCAAAAGATTCCATTACCAAAGCATTCACAGCATGAAAGACAAAATGTTTTTCAAAGTAAGAGTTTCTAGGTTAAGTAATTCAAAATCCTTGCGGGGAATCAAGGGCTCATTTCCAAAGGCAGCATCCAATAATAATATCACAAAAATTACATCAAAGTGGAGAATCCAAGGCCAAATTCTTGACCACCGATGCTACCAAGGTATGTGTAAGGACCCGTACCTTGAGTTAGTCACAGTTTTGCCTTCTGAGTAGAGTTTTTCTAGTTTTTCTAGATTTTGACCTAGTAAGTGGACTCCAATGAATTCACGTGCAAAAAGGAAAGATGCTTAGAATGATGTCCTCTATCTACCATGAAGTTTTAGGCCAAACCGACGTGTATGTGAGGTGCACGTGATATGGGTCCAATTCACGTGCAAGGTTGTTCTTCTACATGAGGCAAGGAGGCTAGGGGTGAAGTTTGAGAGCATTTGGAGTGCATTGGGGCGGTGAGTGGGGGAATTCACGAGCAAATTGGCGGTGGGCCATATTTTTGCATGGTTCCCTTGGTTTTGACATTCTAATGATCTTTCTCCAAAGGACCATGTTGAAATTCTGAGTATTTTGGCCTATATGGGTGCGAAAGGTGCTAACTTGTGTGATCAAAACTACGTCGTTTTGATCCTGGGATTTTCACATTAATCAAAACTACGTCGTTTTGATGTTGTGTTGTCTATATAAGGAGGAAAGCCCCTCTGTTTTAGGGTTAGGGTTTGTTGCTCCACCGGCGTCGCAGAGAGAGAGAGAGAGAGAGAGAGAGAGAGAGAGAGAGAGAAGGGGGAAGAGAGCTCCTGGTTCCCGGGCATCTTGCGAGGGGGTCGGGGCTTCGTGGGTGACGGACGTTGGGATGGGGGGGACGTTGTGTTGTTGCGTTTTACTTGGGGGGAGGTGGGGGTTCTGTTCCTAAATCCTCCTCCCGGGGTTCTGGGGGGGATTATGGAGTTATACCGTTTATATATATATGTAATCCATATAGGGGGTTTCCCTATATGGCGGTTTTTGATGTATTTTGGTGTTGGATGGTGAGTCATATCAAGTGTTTGATAATATGCCCAGGGTTTGTGGGTTTGTGAATGTATGCATGTCAAGTGTTTGGTATTTTTCCCGTAAAAGTGTGTATGCTATGTGTTTGATAATATGCCTGGGTGACCTTGTATCTGTGTTTGTGGAACCCGGTGGCTATGGAAGCCCGGGATTTGTATGTTAGCCCGTGTGGCTGAGGGCTGAGTATGTTGCTTTGGTGGCTAAGGGCGGGAAGGTGGGGATATGTTAGCCCGTGGCTAGTTTGGTAGGCTGGGCATGTGGCTAAGCCTGTGGCTATGGGTTAGCAGGGCAAGCTGGTTTGGCGTGGATAGGTGTGTGCTTTGTGAATGTGGAATACAACCTGTTTACATTTTATTGTCACATGCAGTACACACCCATGTAGATGCTAGGAGCATGGGATGGGTTGGGAGACATGATCCCGTGGGAATTTTGTGGTTGCGGGGGGTCACCCCTCCCTCTATGTCGTGTTTTCTTTCGGGAACATACAGGCGTTAGGAGGGACCCCAAGGTGGAAGACCTTATTTACCTTACTGTTTACCATTTGTTATTGTTATGAGAATTGATGTAACCCTAGTGGAGATGGATTGAAAAGAGGATTGTTGTAATAAAGACTATTTTGGATTGTGGATTGCTTTATTGAACCCTACTGTTTTGAATGTGTTGTGGATGTTTAAAATGTTATGTTCAGGGTTTGCACCCTAACCCCTTTGCCCTCCGTGTGGGTACAAGGGGAGTCACGTACCGGTTTCCTCGGGTTGGAAATCCGGGGCGTGACAGTATGATTCCTCCGCTCTATAAATTGATGAAGTCCAAGGACTCGTCATTCCAACCTTACTCCTACCATTACTCACATTCTCCCTCTTCCATTCTCAAAAGTCTTCTTGCTTCCTATATTCCCATGGGTCGAAAATTCTACAAGCTCCGATCTTCAAAAAACCAACATGCAAACTATATTGGGGTTAGGAATTCATGCTTTATTGATCTCATAATTTCCCCTACGCATGAGTTTGTTCCTCCATCCAAGCCTCGTATCCAAACACAACCACCTTCTCCCCGTAACAATGAAATCCCAGATGTCACTTGCTCAAATATGCCTGGGGACGAACCAATGAAAGGTCCAAATCTTTCTTCCCCTCATTATATCCCATCTCCTGATATCAAACACAATTCCCCCAATCCTTGTCCATACAAAGATCAAAAGATGAAGGCACCAATGACATCTCCTCCATCTCTTTATCATCTCCCCTTATATGCACATAAGAATGTCTATGCCTCCAACAATGGTATCCTTATTCGCTCCAATGGTGTTCTTTCTTTTATCAACAAATCCACCAACAAAAGAACAAAACTAGCCTCCTCGATTCCAGTATCTTCCTCTCCGTCAAAGGTGACCCAGCCAAATTCACCAAAAACCTTCTCCTTATCACCGATTCAGCATATTTCATCCCCTGAACCCTCTACTGAAGCTTGGCATATATCATCTTCGGAAACATCTCCAAAGAAACAACCCATGGAGCCTCATGCCTTTTACAACATATAATCCATTTACAAAGGAATTCTTATTCTCTTGTAGATAATTCCCATTTTTTTGATATTTCATCCCCCCAAGAACCTTTTATCCAGAAAGGAGCTTTGAATGATAATAACCCTTGCTAAAGTTTACCAAAAATTATCTCTCCACCCAAAGAAAATCATATTCTATCTCATGATCCTTACCTTCCTTATTATCTCCATAAAACCCATCCAAACCAATATATTTATGCTGCCAACACCTCAAATAATAAATCCCCTTGCCAGACTTATCTAAGGTTTTTCCAACCTCCTATATATTCTACAAACTCACTGCCTTCTCTTCCATCTAGCATTTTCCCTCTGAATCTTTCCCCATATGTCCTTAAAATATCCTATTTTAAGGATTCTATTGCAAAACAATATTCCAACAACCCCATTTTTGAAACCTTACAATCCTTTGTCTTGTTCCCACTCGACCAGGCCCAATCTAAAAATGAAATGTTTAAAATTATTCAAGCCCAAAAATCCTTTAGCCAATATCAGCTTGTAATTTTCCAAATCAAAGAGGAATATTTACAAATTCAACATCAATTCCTCTATCCTTATACAAGACATTAAACATCCACACAAAAATCATGTGTAGTTGGTCAGAATGACTACACCTTATCAAGCTCAAACAGTGCTTGATGAGCACTCACCAAATCCGTTGATCGTTGTGGGTTTGCGAAAAATCTAACTATGGCCCAATCTCAGCGGCCCATGCTTAACATTCAAAGGGGAACAAAAGAAAGCGACCCATTCCTAAAGGCCCATCCAAATGATAATCCATATTCCAAACATGGCCCAATCCTAGTGGCCCATCTCCAAAAAGCAGTTTGAAGGTCCTCTCCCAGCGACCTCTCTCCAAAAGAAGTCCAAAGTCCATCTTCCAAATGGCCCTCTCCCAGCGGCCCATTTCCAAAGATCGTGTGTTCATTTTAGGCCCATTTCAATGGCCCATCCAGACGTTGTCCAAATTTTCATGTGCAGTATAGGCTCCCGGCCCAAATCAACTTCATAAAGGCCCAAAGCCCAACTCAAAGGGAAATCCATGGCTCTAAGGTCTACCCTGTCATCCCAAGCCCATCAAGGCCTTGCCTGGTGGCCCAAGACGTGAAGACCCAAGCCCAAGGTTTAATTTTAATGTTCATTGCCCATGTGCATTTATAAAAAAAAAAGTTAAATTCTAATTTTATCCTTTCTTTTCTAGAAGCCTCCTCCCTCGGCTATTTAAGGAGACATCCTCCTCCTTCCTTCATAAGTTGTTAGAAATAGGCTTTTACTCTAAGTTTTAGGGAGAAAGGCTCTCATTTCTCTCTAGGCTCTCTCTCTCCTCTCTTCCAAAGGAAGATTGCTTCTCTTTGAAGCATCTTCCACAAGTGCATGAAGGAAGTTTCTCTCTGAAGCTCCTCTCTCCTCCCTTCTTCTCTTCTTTCAAAAGTTGTATACAAATTGTAACATGTTTACAAAAATATTAATGGAGTAGTTGTTCTTGTTCTTCCTCCCTAATCCCCGGAACCTTATCCAGTAAGTAAGTTATATATATATATATATATATATATATATATATACTTGTATATATGTATAAGTATGTATCTCTTATTCTCCCCTCTCTTATATATATGTTTATGTATGTGTTAACATATAAATATATGTATATGTTTCCATACTGTTAACCAATACGGTATCCTAAACCAATACGGTAGTTTATGCTCCAATACGGTTTAGATCCAACAAGGTTTCAGTTGTGGAGATTGACTACATATATGTATATATATGTATGTTTTACTTGTACTTCCATATTGTTAATCAATACGGTGTCTAGAACCAACACGGAGAAATCCAATACGGATTTGGATTACCAATACGATTACAATCGTGGAGGTTATGATATAATACTTGTATTTAAGTTTATATTTCTTATGTTTATTATTTGTTAATAATCTTTAGTTGTTTCCCTTTTTTGTCTATTATTTGGTTTGGCATTATTAGTATACTTTACTTTATGTATTTTCTGTGTTTACTTTATGTCAATATCTACTTTTGTTAAAGTCTTGTGTAATTAGTGTACTTTACTTTATGTCTTTTTCTGTGTTTACTTTATGTCATTGTCACTTTTGTTAAAGTCTTGTGTAATCAATGTATTATGTCTTATTAGTTTACTTATGTCACTTTATGTTATTTTAAGTTTTTATGTGGGTCCCATAGTTATCCTAGTTGGTTCCATGTTTGTTTTAAGTCTATATCGTGCCCAGTAGCTTAGGTGACCTTTTATCATCACCCATCCCGAAACTAATAGTAATGCTACTGTATTTACTTCCTTCAAATATTATATATATATATATATGTTATTATAATTAATATGTAGTCATTATTTTTTTCTCATTTTTTGTCACAACATACATTATTATGTTTTGTTTTATTAATTTGTTTTTTGCTTTAAGCCACTTTATATTTTAGTTAAAGTAGTTGTTATTATTGTGTAATCGCTCTATTTTTTTATTTAATGTTTTGGTTAGAGTAATATTATATGTAATTCCATCATGCAAGTCCTGCATATCACTGGCTGATATGACGACATATGTTAATACTTTCATCACATCAAGTGTGTCATTTAATTATATGGCATCACATTAACCATAAGGATGTAAAACTTGCACGGTAAGATTGTAAAAAAGAATTTTCCTTGTTATTATTATCTTTTGTCTTATTAATTTACTTACGTTTTAAAGAAAAACAAAATAAAACCCCTTCCTCCTTTTGGTATCAAAACTGCTAGGCGAAATTAATTGCATGCGATGGGTATCACATTGCACTCTAAGCTTCTAACCGCACCTCCTGATAAATTTTATCACGGTATAAAATCATTCTCATAGCAGAAGTCTCATACTTAACTTTTTCTATAAATTTTGTACAATGTTTCTCAATATATTAGGAAGCACTATTTACTCCTTATAATTATTAAATTATATATAAAAAAATTTTTTTACTTATTTTTTTCGTATTTTTCATAACTTTCATTTTTATTATATATTAAAATATAAAAAATATTATCAAATAAAAAATAATATAAAATATTATTTTAATTATATAAATAATAATTAAGAGAATTTATGATATATATTTATATAAAAAAATAAAAAATAGTTTAAATAAAAATAACGAAATTATGTGGGGGCGTGGTCAAAGCGCGTGGCGTAACATTACGTGATTTTGGCCTATTTCGAACCCGGGGGATGGTGGGGTCCGCTACGGTCGAGCACACCATTCCGCGTGTCATGTGTCAGAAACTTCATCAGCAAGCAAGCAAACCACTGAAGCCACAGGTCATGGTCGCGAGTGTGTCCACTCGCTGTTGACTATAAAACGCCCTATACTTCTGGTGTGGCGGTGTGCGAACTGCAGAGCAAACCACTGAAGCCAGTGTGGGGGCGCCAGGAGGTTCTTCCACCCCTTTCATTTTCTATTTTGTTTTGTTTTTTCGGTGGTCGCCGTTCTTCCAACCCCCCAAGAACAAACAGGTTCGGTTTCTTCTTCTTCTTTTGGTTGTGTTATGATTTATTGTTCCTAATTATATATGTAGTCTTCGTATGTGTGGTTTCTAGTTCTCTGTTCTTTGCAATTTCTGAGTTCTCTCGCCTCTTGTTTGGATGTGTGTATACTCACTCTTCTAATCAATCAATTTTCTTCTTCTTCATCATTTATCCTGGAGTTTTTTTTTCCTTCAAATTTGTCCTTAGATTTAACCTTTTTCTTACCCTTTTTTCGTTATTTCTGAGTTTTGGAGTTCTTTCTTCTTTTGGGAATGTACCCTACATTGAATCTTCTTCATTCAGTACCTTGTTTTTATTTAAAGATTTGGTTTTGGGTTGTCAGCAATTTGATGTTTTTTCTTGTCATTCTTCAATAAATTCCTTTTTTTTGAAGATTTTTTTTTATTAAAATCCGGAATTGTATTTTCTTTAGGGTTGTCAAAACATTTAGGGAGAACGTGTTATGGAATCATATGGTTGATTTATTTCTGGACTATCAATCGTTCTTAAATTTGTGTATGCTATGGACTCATGATTAATTTATTGCTGAACCATCAATCATCTGTTAATTATTTCTAGTGCTATTGACATCATTTCCTAATTAGCCTTTTAAAACATATAGTTCACTATATGGCACGTGAAATTGGTTTCTTTGTTGAAAGATTAACATACAACAACATTTATTGTGTATTGTAATGTAGTTTGATTGTTTTTTTTTTCCCTGGAGTTTTTGTTTATTTGTTAAAAAAATGTTGCATTTTCTGTGCGATTGTTATCACGCAGTTATTCTCTACTCAAACAAACTTTGTCCCATGAAAATATGCAGACATTCAAGCCATGTGTCCTACACCTGCTGATATTAGTATTTATAGGACGGATGAGGAGCTTTTTATGTTTTTTGATAAAATGCTCCGTGGATCCCCATTTCCAAGCAATGTGATTACAGATATAAATCCTTATCATATTGAGCTGGAAAATTTATCTGGTATCTCTCTCCTGTCCCTGTTTTTTACATGTAATGTAATTTTGTTATAAAGTTTTTGTTTTATCATCTGATAAATTGATTGACTAAATCTAAAGTCTAAATTCTAAATTTAATGCATGTTGGACTGGATTTGATTTCTCATCAGTCATGCTTGTGCATATAAGAACGCTGTGGTCATAATTTATGCTTATTAACAACTCAAGGCTTTCATATTTTTATAATATATATTTCCCTATATTATTAATCTATTATTGTCTACCAGAAATGAGTGATATTCTTGATGTTTTTTTGCTTGTTATATACTGATACCTTACCCATGGAGATGGAAAGGCTTATATTTTACTAAGCTCATGCTTGTGAGATTAGAGATTCCTACTTGACATACCGAGAAATAATGACAGCTTATTTCTAGTTTCTTTTGGAGAATTTGTAAGAAAAAACATGAAAATTAGGTGCCTTTTTTTGCTAGATTCTTGATATATATATATATATATACACACACACACACTTTCCGACCAATTACAGTTGCATTTGGTTTGCTTATTTCATTGTATCTTTTGACTGGTCAAAATGAACTAAATTGACGTTGAAGTTAGCTTATGAATATACTTCTGATGTTCAGACGGCACCTGGTACTTCATAGGCGTGGAGGATAGAAAAAATGCAGAAACAGGATTTTGGAAAGTCAGAGGGGAGCCCTGTCATATATTTTCAAATCCTACCTTTGATGGTTGGAGGACTACTCTTGAATTCCATGAAGGCAAAGCCCCTCATGGATTTAAAACTGATTGGCTAATGCAAGAGTACAAGATAGTTCAGAAACGACCATGTGACGATGAGCTAAAGGTTATATGAGACTTTCAACCTCTGATTTTTTTGACACTTTCTTTGATGTTATTTTTAAATTTAACCTACAAACTTCTGTGTAAATTGGACGCACAGGGATCAAGTTCATTTTGCAGAGTCTTTTTATCTGTTGAACAAAGTCGAAGCCATAAAAAGCACATTTTAACTGCTGCAGGCAGTGCACTTGGAGGTCACATTTACGAAGTACAAGAAATTGAAAGTAACAGTAGACTAGTAGTTACTGGCAGATCCCACTCTCAGGTAAAACCATACAATTTTTTTATTTATTTGTGTTGTAAGTAGAAACTGCTTAACATGGGAATATTACATTTCATATGGAGTATTATAGCATTATTAGTGTGGAGCGAAATGGATTGCTTTGATTCGGGATTTATCTAAGGTTGTTTGGACAGCATAGTGTGGAGCAAAATGGATTGCTTTGATTCGGGATAAAACAAGAGAATGTTATCTAAGGTTGTTTGGACAGCATAGGCTCGTGAGTGCTCCTAGAAGGAGTGAGATGATTAATGCAGTTATAGTTTAATGGAATAGATATGAGCTACTCAAAATTTGGATGCAGAACTCTAAAAAAGGATGTGTGTTTTAAGATCAGATGACAGTGAAACAACAAATAGATATGAGCTACTGTTCTATGCATGTACCTGATTCTTAATTTTATTGTTCCATATAGTCAACCTCAGTCTTGGGGTAAAGGCTTAATTCTTGTAGTATTAGTGTTAGGGCATAATCTCTCCTTAATTAACATAAGCAATCATGTCGTTGAATTTCCAAAAAGGGTGGTGTTATGGGGTAAGCCTGCCTGCATCAAATTCCGTTGCAGTAATACCAACAGACTTTACTTTTCATTTAGTCAAGTGTTCATGACTGACATCATAGCCACTTACCAAGTTACTGTACTTCGATATTTTATAGTTGCAACTTATGTCATCATGTTATAATATTGAGTGCATGAAACTTCCATTAAAAAAATGCCTGATGCTAATATGAGGGTAATTTTGATGCTAATATAATTCTGCAATCCTTGTTACTGTGTACATGCATTTGGTGCATCCAGGTTAATTGTTCTTCATGCCTGTTTATGCCGTGTAGGTGAAGTTGAATGATGATTCAACTCTTTTGGCTGAGATCGAAAGCCATTTGGTTCATCCTGTTGCAAACTTGCCTGAAAACAGTCATCTTTCTGAAGGTGACTACTTGGAATTGCAAGATCTGAGATCAACATCTTTCAGCTCAGCCGATTCAAGTTGTGCATCAATGTCATCAGATGAATGTTTTGATTCATTGGTATTGCTGCAAGAACTGGATGCTGAAATTGATCGAGGCCTACAACAGAAGGATGCAGGTAGCAAGTTCAATGTACTTGCTTCTCACCATCCAGCTGAGTTGGTTTTATGCCCAGCCACTTCAGGTTTTTCCTTCAGATTTTTATCTTCTTCTTGGTCTTTTGTTCCAAATTGTGCGTCTTTTGATATATGGATTCAGTAAACCTGGAGAACAACGTAAGTAAATCCATTTTCTTCATTTACAGAAGTACGTCCATGGATAAATTTCTCTCTTTATTCGGTAGCCTTATTCCCACCTGGTTTGTTATCTACTCACTTGCGAGGATTTATGTAGGATCATTGTGCAATAGCAATGGCAATGGCAATGGCAATACAAGCAAGTCAGTGGCCAATGAAGGTACCAAAGCCAGTTACGCACTACCTAGAGAGGTCCTGATACATGGAACCAAAAGTGAGGATCCTGACTCTAGGAATGAAGGTCCATCGTCAAGCTCCCATTCTTCGACCTCATCATCAGGTAACTATAAGGGTAGCACAAGGCTAGAGGTGAAAAAGCGTAGGATGAAATATTTGTGCTTCTTTCCATTCTAGATGCACTTCCATTCCATCAATTGACAGATATGTAGAACCTAACTTCCCTGAGGTTGTACCATCTTGTTGTCCAAAAAAAAAAAAAAAAAAAAACTAGATCAGTTGTTTGTCTTGCTCAGGCACTCCAGCATGTCCTATAGCATATCCTATAACATTTGTTGGGAGTCTATAAGGCGCTTGTCGGATTCTTCCGGTTCGTAATTTTTCCTGTTGTGGAATTTCCTGTTAGTTTGAAATCCAATGGAGTTGTATTCTAAAATGTGATGTGATGTACATATGAATAATATATAATGTACCAATTGCTTATTTTGAACGCTATGAGCCTGAGCCGAAGACATGTCCACAGACATCCATGAAATTGCCCAACCGTCTATTTTTGTCCAATGATTCTTCCAGCATGTAATTTTGAGGAGTGTGTAGCTTAGGTCTATAGGGGAGGGAGGGGCTTTCTGGGTTTGGCTGTATTTATCCCATCTTTATCAAATTATGCATGTAAATATATCAATAACTTAATTCAAATGCATTTAAGTCTTAGGGGACTTTCTGGTTCGCCAGGGTCATAACATTATGCTTAGGTTAGCCTGCTAGCTGCTGGCCCACCTGCGAGACCCCAACAACAGAAAGCTAACTCGTCTAACTGAGTTAACCCCCAAAATCAGAAAGTCAAAAAAACAGCCCGATGACCAAGGAAAAAACCAAAAGAAAAGAGAAAAGAACCTTCCTGACAAGTGACAAGGAAGGTTCTTTCGTGAATAAAATAAAAGGGCTAATAAAATGTTATTTATAAGAAACACCCAACTATAGATTGTGCAACAATTTTAAACCCACAGCACCTTAGCATTAATTCCAGAAAAACAGGACCACTGAACATTAATTCCAATCAAGATGATTGTCCAGTTTGATCTTCTTGGAAACTAAAATCTAAATTTGATCGAGCTCATTAAAACAAATTAACCCGTGAACAGGTATGGATCCATTCCTGGAAATAGGTGAATTGCATGTTTGTATTAGTAAGTCAGCACTCAAAAAATCTTGGACCCGAGCGTACACAGTCACACCCCACTCATATCAGTGTCCAAGTCCTACTCTGCGCTTCCCTTGGACTCTGTCAGAAAATGAAGCACCCGTGCATTGTTTATAACCCGAAGTTTGGCTTTTTCGTAAATGTCAACTTCATGATACACACACACATATATATATATATACACACACAAAAAAATCAGCTTTTTTTTTCTCCCTCTTTTTGCGTTCCTATTACCTAAGCAAAAATCAGGTATTCTTATTTCGCACGTGTCGACGCTTCCCACACCATCCTGTGTTGTTCATTTGTGCTTTCCTCAATATATCTACCTTGTCTTCTAAAACGTACATTCACAAACGAACTATAAATATTATTGGTGTAATGAAAATATGAAATACTAATATATCGTTGTAAATGATATAGCTAGTAGTGGCATGGTTGTTTCGCCATTGCCATTGCTGTTTTGAGACATTTGCATGCAATTAGAAGGGACTTCTAACCTGCTTTTGTTTCATGTTCTTCAGGAAGAAAAAGGAGGTGAAAATTTGGAAAGTCTTAAGCAACCGTGAAACTAAAGTCCTGGATCAATCCGTGAAGGAAGCCAAAATTGACTCTATAGCAGTGTTTTCCTTCTTTGATGCTGACAAAGTACAGATCCCTGCAAGGCTGGCGCAGTGGTGGTATGGCCTCACCCTCATTTCAACTAAGTTTGGATTTGCTACGATAAAGTCAGCTCACTATTGTAATGTTTTGACTTATTTCGGACTTTATCGATATTTGTTTGAAAAATCAACCGTTATATTAAATATTCATGTAGTATATATTATGATTGTAAAATTTAAAAATGATCTAACGATTACTTTTTGTGCAAATTCAATTAGAAAAAATCTGAATTTTAATAAATTAAAATTTATTTATTTATCTTCAAATTTTTTCTAATTAAATTTTCACAAAACGTAACCGTTAGATCGTCATAAAATTTTTTCAGTCATAATATATACTACATAAATATTCAATCTAAAAGTTGATTTTTGAAATAAATATCGATAAAATCCGAAATAAGTCTGATCATCACGGTGGTGAGTTGACTTTGCTCACCAGCGAATCTAAACTCATTTCAAATAAGCATGTCGGGTGTTCGACCCATGCCTAATAGTGTACTTACCCTAAAAAAAGAAAAATATCATATTTTTTTAATGAGTAATGCTAAATATAAACTGGATTATGTAATCTGAGGGCAATTATGATGATACGACATCATAACAGATCATCAAAGAGAAAAGAAAGAAAAAAATAATGCTGTTTAATTAGTCATAATTTTGCAGTGATGTTGCAAATTGATTGTATAAAATATTTTTGTTTATGAATTCCGTTAAAATTCATATTGAATTATAATTTAAAAATAATTTCAATTTGACACGAGGGATAATATATTTTAAAAAGATTATGTATTTTTTAAAATTAAATCTTATACAAATAAAAAAAATTAGCATGCTTAAGTAATTAAATAAGAAACTAAAAAATTATTTGAATTTTGCCATAAAATTGAGTTTTAATTTAAAAATAAAAAATAATTAAAAATAAGTTTTAAAAATAAATATAAGCTCATAATTTTGAAAAATAAATTTTAATTTTTTATTATTTTTAAATTAAAGTGGCCTCAGGTAGAGCTCACAACTACCAAACATACTGTAAATGCATGTTTTTGAGTTTTCATCGTAAGGGAAAGCAATTCAAGATAGGCTCTTGGTAGATAAGAGGAACAAAGAGGAGTGTTGACCCGCTGCAGTGGCCACGACACCGACAAAGGTTTTGCCATCTACATAGTTAATAAGGGCGAGACTGATTGATGGGATGACTAAAACCAACTACACTCAAATGCCTTGTGTCATATGATCGGGATCATAATTAATGAAATTCCTCGAACACAGATCCAAAAAGTTCTATCGGGAGAGATACGATTAAAATTATTATAACTTATATTTTAATTCTAATATGTTGATTTTATTTGATTGAAGTTATGTATTTTATATTTGAATTAAAATTAATATATGTGAATGATATTATTAGTTTAAATGTTAATATATTTATTTATTAAATAATATTTAATTAGGTCATTTAATCTTAAATAAATTTATTAATAAGTTCAAGACTAAATTTGAATCAGTATTCATAAATTATTTCATGAGTCGAGAGTAAAATTTAAGTCTTTTTATATTTGATAGTATATATTTTATATTTAAATTAAAAGTATTAAATCATATAAATAATATTATTAATTTAAATATTAATATATTTTCAATCAAATAATATTTGATTGGATCATATATCTAATCCTAAATCAATCTATTAATAAATTTAAAATTAAATTTAAATATAATTTATTTGAATTTTATATCAAAATAATAATAATACATTTACTTTTTATTATAATATATATTTACATTTACTATTATTTTTAAAATAAATCATAAAATTTTTATTAATATTATTATTATTATATTATAATTACATATATTAATTATATAAGCATATGAAATAAAAACGATTTAGTTGGTTGGAGTGATGCATTGGTGGGAGGGAGGTGCCGGATTTAAATTTTCCTAGCAACATTTTGCTCGAAATTTTGCTAGACACGCAAGTCAGGTAGGATGGAAGCAAGTAAATGTTTTATATAAATCTCAAGGCTCTAAATTTTAGATATAAATATAAATATTTTTGTTATCTTAAAATAATATATAAAAATTAATGAAGACTTAAATTTTAATTTTACCTTGAACTCGGAACAGCATGTACATCTGTAGTGTTAGTTTGTGATTCTATAAAACATTTACTCACAAAAAATAAAAAATAAAAAGAAAAGGAGAAATCAAGTTTTTGCCCATGTGTGCCTTTTTATTTTTATTTTTATTATGTTTCTTATTTGCAAAGACAAATTGTAGTAGAAGATTCGGAAATTGGCTTTGTTAGGAATTTCTTTCACTAAATTAACAGCAATGAAAGTCATATGACATAATTAAAGTTGGATGAAAAACAATATAAAGGTTGGTGACGGTTTAAAATTTGAGCTTGTAGAAAATAAAATTCATTTGGAATTTTTTTTAGAGATTTCAATTTCACATTGGTAAACTTGTAAAAAATGTAAGAAAAACATTTTCTTTTGTTTGAAAAAAAATATATAATTAAAAAAATATATAAATGGCATTATATATATAAAATCCTGTCAAGTCTAAGAAAGCAACAATATGTTAAAATAAATTTATACCAAATGAAAAAAAAATGTGTAAAATAAATCATAATGACATATTTCAACTAGGTTAATTTTCACATCTCCCAAGGGTAGCTTTTATGAAAAGTGTTCACAATGGAGGATATTCACTAGAAGTAAAAAAAAAAAAAAAAAGGAGAGGGGGGGGGAGGGGGGGGGGGGGGGGGGGGGGGGGGGGCCCCCCCCCCCCCCCCCTATTATTACGTTAGAAAAAATGTGTAAAATAAAAAGAAACAGAAAAAGAAAATAAAATACAAAAGAAAAGGAGATATTATATTGAGGGGAAGCTATATGTTTTTGTTTATTAATTATAATATTGAACCTGTGAAGATATATAATATATTCTTTGGAATCAGCAGTAAAATAGTCGAAGAAAAAATAAGATAGTAGCACTCATAATTTTAATATTGAGGGCATAGAATGTTTAAAGAGTGTTCCATTAGTTAAATGAAAAGTTCTGCATTTTAAAAAAAACTGTGTTGGAATACAACTTATAAAGAAAAAGATTTTGAGTGTTTCACGTGTTTTTGATATTAATGAGTTCAAGCAAAATTCATGTTTAAATTAAGAAGTATAGTTCATGTGTATTTTTATTACAATCTTTAAATTATCATCTCATCCAAATCCACTATGGTTGTGAACACTTTGAATTGTTTTTCATGTGTTTTTAATCATTCAATGACCATTCCAAATATGTTATTTCAAACTTAATTTTCACTTATCGAGTTATCACTGACTATTTGGCAAATGATTGTGGTTTAAAAGATGGCTAGCTTATTTCCCTTCATCCTCTGATTCAGGATTTGATCTTATGAATTGACTTTCCTCCTCTTTTTTCTCTTTATTTTTAGCCATTTCAACCATCAGATAGTTCAAACAAATACAATTTCATTGAGTAAACTCATAAATATAACAACAACCTATTTCAACCACAAAGCTGACAAAAGTTTTGTTCACGGTTTTGAATTTTTAAAATTTTACTTTAATTCATTAATCGTTAGGATTATCTTATATTAAGGTAGTTACCAATTAAGTATAACTTAATATAGATCAAAAGATAGTTTTTCTATAATCAATTGGTTTTAATACATTAACCTTTTGATTATAATATAATATTAAAATAAGTTGTGTTTTTTACTCATGATATCCAACTCATAAGGAGTGTGTTTTATGATGTTTCACTTTTGTGTATTATCCACGTTGTGGCGGGAGGGAGCTATATATAGCTAATTGAGTTTAATACGTTGATTTTGTGAGTTAGGATAGGATTCAACACATTTACCCTAAAAATCAACAAAAGAAAAAAACTAGAAATTCCATAAGCTAATATCCTATGAGAACTTATACTAATTAATAACCAACAAAATCACACAGACAAATCCACATGCAAATTCCTGTCACTAAAATCACTAAAATCGAGCAAGAAGAAATCCCATACCCATAAATGAACAACAATGAAGACAACTCCATATAAATATTAGTCATCAAAACAAATTTCTCCCAAACAAGTTAGATATGTTGGTAAATAGGAATAAATATTTGTATAACTGGTTTGCGGTATCGTTGTGAAATTGTGACTAATTGAATGGTTATAATATTTTCTTTTCTTCTTTTCTCTCTCTTCCGATGAATTGTTATGCTGTCACATCGTCACGACTATTTAAAAATTATTCAACTCTAATTATACGTAGCATTGCTCGGTAAAGAGACATGGCAAATTTCCTCATTTAAACACATAACGCAGCTGTTAGGATGGAATAACATTACATCTTGTACATAACTCAAATTATGCAAAATGAGTTCACCTCTTATCCATGGGACCATGGGCCATTTACTGATTTATAATTCTCCAGAGGCCACAACCCACAAATTAATATTTGACCATCCATCTATCCATACATATATAATGAAAACTAATACCAAAAACAAAATAAAAAACAACGAATCATTATCATCAATATTTAAAAAAAAATCCAATATATGTACTCGTCCTACAAAGAGATAACTCATCCTAAAAATTATTTGAATTTGCATTTATAATGCAGCAGTCATCACCATACAATAAAAAATTCATATATTAGCAAAACAATGAACCAAAATACAGTGCTGGGGAATCATTGAAGCAGAGTCGAGGAGGCGGATCGGGGAGAGACAACGTACGGCTTGAGCAGAGACACAGAGGCAGCAGATCGGGGGCCGTCGACGCTGGGAGAGAGCAAATGCATGTTAAAAGTGCAGAAGAACAAACAAGACATGCCAAAAAGGTTAGGGCGTTGCAGTCATTCAATAAAAGTATTTCATATTCCATTAATGCTAAACACAATAGTTTATATTCAACGGCCGGGAGCGTAGGCTCGGGGTTCGCTTTTACCACTTCTACCGGTGCATGCAGCCATGCAAAAGGAGCCTACAGAGGTAGCCTTAAATAACTGAACCAATTATTTATACAAGAAATCGCATATTATTTAATTATTACTATTATTATTTAAAGAAAATATAAAAATTCTAGATTGGTCTATATAATAGAAATGCCTCTCCTTTTTCTCTTTTGTGCTCCAGTGCTTTTCGTCTGCCTATTTCCCTGAGCTAATTCCTGACACAGGTATTCTCCTTAGTGGCCAATTTAAATATAGGGCATAACGTGTGTGTGTATATATATAATTTGATAGATTGTTTTTTCACTCCATATCGCATGGGAAGATGATGCGTTTGTTTTATGCTTCGTGAAAATAAATAAATAAATAAAAAGAGAAGTGGGTGCAGTTGTTTCTATCTGTTTAGTGACTTCAAAGTCTGATATCAATGAATGTTTTCTATGAATGCAAAATTTTACTGTTGATGCTACCATTTGATTAGTCCCCCCCTCCCCCTCCTTTTTATGTAAGCCATGTAACCCACTATATATACCGTTACGTATGATTTATATGTAAGCCACATGTTTATGTTTAATGTGTCTTAGTCAATGAACTCGTTACATATTCATTCAGTTTTCATCCTACCATTTCCAGATGCATTACATCGGTGTGATCAAATGTTTCTTTAAATTTTAATAGACATGCCTGTAAAGCACAAGAGGAGAAGTGTCACGGAAAATGGGAACACCGGAGAGGAATTGGTGTTGGAAACCTCAAATTAGCGAATCCAAAACAACTATTTATTCACGTTTCATCACTATAGCATGCCAACCCTCTATACAAAATTTGTCTGGCATAGTGTTCTGGGTATTTAATTTCCATTTGCAGCTGATCGAGTGCTTCTTGGAACCTTATTGAAAAAGGCCATGTCACGAAAGCCCAAGAAGAGAAGTGTCACAGAAATTGGGGACACAGCTGGAGAGGACTTGGTGCTGGCAACCTCCATCAGGAATGGGATGGACATGGGTCCAATTGTCCGATATGCCTTCGAAACTAGCCGGCCGGAGCCCCTCCTTCAGCAGCTCAGACATGTTGTGAAGAAGAAAGAAGTTGAAATTGAGGACCTCTGCAAGAGTCACTACGAGGACTTCATCCTTGCTGTGGATGAACTCCGTGGAGTTCTTGTTGATGCAGAAGACCTCAAGAGCGAGGTTTCTTCTGACAACGTTAGACTGCAAGAGGCGGGTAGCTCTTCCCTCCTGAAACTTGATCAGTTACTAGAATCTTATTTCATCAAGAAGAACATCACTGAAGCAATAAAGATGTCCAAGAATTGTGTCCAAGTGCTGGAGCTTTGTCAGAAATGCAACGACCACATCACAGGGGGTAAATTTTACCACGCCCTCAAAATTGTGGACCTCCTTGAAGAGCAGTACTTGCAGAATATACCCGTGAGGACACTCAGAATTGTCATGGAGCAAAGAATACCAATAATAAAACAGCACATTGAGAAGAGGGTGTGTAGTGAGGTTAATGAGTGGCTGGTTCTGGTACGGAACAAGGCCAAGGATATTGGGCAGATGGCAATCGGGCATGCTGCATTGGCCCACCAGCGGCAGAGGGAGATGACCAACCATCTGAATCGTGCAGCACCAGGGGATGCTGTCTACTCTATAGATGTGGAAGAGAATGAAGAAGAGTCTGTTGTGAAATTTGATCTCACACCCATACACCGGGCTTATCACATTCACACCTGCCTTGGTATCAAGGAAAAGTTTCGAACATACTACTACAAAAACAGGTTATTGCAACTGAATTCAGACTTAGAAATCTCCCTGACACAGCCCTTTCTTGACTACTACCAGACCTTCCTGGCCCAAACTGCAGGATACTTTATAGTGGAGGACCGAGTTTTAAGAACTGCCGGGGGCTTGCTGTTGCCAGACCAGGTGCAGTCAATGTGGGAAATCGCGGTGGCCAAGACAAAATCAGTGCTGGAGGTGCAATTTTCACATATAGATTCTGCTTCTAACCTTCTTATGGTTAAGGATTATGTGACCCTTCTTGAGGTGACTCTTAGGCAGCATGGTTACCAGGTTGGCCCGCTAATAGAGGCTCTTGACAATAGCCAGGAGAAATACCATGAGCTTCTTTTAGAAGACTGTCGCCAACGGATTGTTATTAATGGCATTGTTAACGACAGCTATGAGCAGATGGTAATGAAAAAGGAGGCAGACTACAATATGAACGTTCTTGCATTCCATCTCCAAACCTCAGACATAATCCCTGCTTTCCCTTACATCGCACCTTTTTCCTCCATGGTGCCTGAGGTATGCCGGATTGTGGGATCCTTCATCAAGGAATCCACGGATTACATGTCCTGTGGTGGGGGACGTGGGTGTATGGATTCCTACAATTTCATGCGGAAGTACTTGGACCGACTTTTGATAGATGTGTTGAACGAGGCTATACTCCAAAAGATTAACAGTGGCACCACTGGTGTTTCCCAAGCAATGCAGATTGCGGCGAATATAGCGTTCCTTGAGAGGGCTTGTGATTTTTTCCTCCAACAAGCCGCTGAGCTGTGTGGGATCTCGGTCCGGTCAGTTGTGAGGCCTCAAGCTAGTTTAGCCGCCAAGGCAGTGCTGAAGACTTCCAGGGATGAAGCCTACATAGCTCTCCTACGTTTAGTGAACACAAAATTAGATGAGTTCATGTCACTGTCTGAAAACATAGGTTGGACTTCGGATGAGGCCTGTGAAAATGGACACGACTATGTGAGTGAAGTTCTTATCTACTTGGACACCCTAATGTCTACCGCACAGCAAATCCTATCCCTGGATGCTTTGTACAGGGTTGGTAGTGGGGCTCTTGAGCACATATCCAATTCTATTGTAGCGGCTTTCCTTAGTGACAATGTTAAGAGGTTCAATGCCAACCCGGTTTTGGGACTCGACAGTGATCTAAAAATCTTAGAATCTTTTGCAGACAACAAGTTTCACAGTACTGGGTTGAGTGAGATGTATAGGGAAAGTAGCTTGAGAGGGTGCTTGTTAGAAGCCAGGCAACTCATAAATCTTCTATTGAGTAGCCAACCAGAGAACTTCATGAATCCAGTGATAAGGGAGAGAAACTACAACACCCTGGATTACAAGAAGGTCGCTTCTATATGCGAGAAGTTTAAGGATTCTCCTGACAGACTTTTCGGGAGTCTTTCTAACAGGAACACCAAGCAAAGTGCCCGGAAGAAGTCTATGGACACATTGAAGAAGAGGTTGAGGGATTTTAACTAAATACCACACTTTCTTTTAATATTATTTTTATTAGCATTGTGCTTCCCTCCATCAATCATATGCGCCAGTGCATGTATTCTTCCAATTTAAGTCCATAATAATAATAATGATAATAATAATAATAATAAAAAAGGTTAAACACTTCGTTTCCTGCAATATTTACTCAAAAATTTTATTATTACGTTTAGTCAATATTTAAAGGTTGAGGGATATATTATTATTATAACAATTTTACCTGGTTTAGTTGGATCAGTGTAAAATTGATAGGATGAAGATTAGTTGAAGATTAATTGTAGGATGTCAACTGTGAAGATGGAACATTCTTTCACAAGTTGCATGATCAGAAATACTAGCTCACAGTATATACTATCAGGGTAGAATAGTCATTTCTCATATATTAGACTGCTTATAAATACAGATTGACTAGAACGTTGTAGCTATCATTCGATATAATAAATAATTGACCGGACTACATTGGTCCGTAGTCTTCTTCTTCCTCTGTTCGTTTTCTTTCTGTTCTACATCTTGTTATGGTATTAGAGCAGCACAAATAAGATTCAAATTCTTAATTTCTTCTTCTGTGAAGCAATGCCAATCGTCACCACCTCTCTTGAGGATCCATCCAATCCGTATTTTTTACATCACGCTGAAAGTCCAAGACATGTTCTCGTGTCTCAGCCACTTACCGGCGACAACTATCCCAATTGGCGTCGTGCTATGTTATGAGCTCTATCAGCCAAGAACAAGAAGGGTTTTGTTGATGGTTCCATTCCAGAGCCCATCGACGCTGATCCAGCGACTCTTTGTTCTTGGACGCGCAACAACGATTTTGTCGTCTCTTGGATCTTGAATTCGGTGTCCAAAGAAATCTCTGCCAGTATCATCTATGCAAACACAGCCAACGATGTATGGAAGGACTTGCAAGATCGATTTCAGCAAAGCAATGGACCCAAGATTTATCAACTCCGACGAGATCTCATGAATTTACGGCAAGAAAATTCATCTGTAAGCATCTATTTCACTAAGCTCAAAACCATTTGGGAAGAATTGAGCAACTACCGACCATCTTGTTCTTGTTCCAACATGGGAGAGTATCACGCTATGGAATACGTCATGTCGTTTCTCATGGGTCTAGACGATTCTTACTCACATGTTCGAGGGCAAATTTTACTTATGAATCCTATACCGACGATCAATCGTGTGTTTTCGTTGATCATGCAAGAAGAACAACAATGACACTCTACTACGAATCGTGAATCTAATGGTAGCACCATTGCTTACGCTGTCCGTGCAGGCAGTTCCTACCGGCGGGGCAGTAGTGAGACTTCAAAATTTGCCAGTACGGGTGCTTACAGGAACCAGAAATCTGATCGTCCATTTTGTACTCACTGCAAGATTGCAGGCCACAGTGTTGATCGTTGCTATAAGATTCATGGCTATCCACCTGGGTATAAATTCAAAACTAGCCACCATACTGCTGCTGCACACCAGGCTCAAAGTGTGGATAATTCCTCTACACAAAATCAAGGTACGCCTCATTCCACTTCTATGACCAATCTTCTTGAAAGCCTAAGTCCCACCGAATATCAAGACCTTTTCACCATCATGACCAATCACGCTAATTCCAATTCTGGACCATCATCCTCATCTCTTACTGACGATTGCCATGTAGGTGTTTGTTTTTCAGCTTCTTTATCTTCTATTCTCCCTACATCTCATTCTTGGGTGGTCGACACTGGTGCTACACGACACATCTGCTGCTCCATGACACAATTGTTCACTTCCCTTCATCCTATACCCAGTACTACAGTCCATCTACCAAACAACACACAGATTCTTGTTAAGTATGCTGGTGACATCGTTTTACACAATAGCCTTATTCTCAAAGACACATTTTCATTCCACAATTTCACATGAATTTACTTTCTGTTAATGCACTTCTAACACATTCGTCCATGACTCTACACTTTTCTCATGACCACTTCTTCATCCACAACTCTCAAGCCATTGTCGTTGCAACGGGCCACATAATTCGTGGGCTCTATATTCTACACTCCACTGGGTCATCTCCTCCAACTTCTAAAATCCATGTTAACACTGTTTTTGTCACAACGTGGCATCACAAGATAGGTCACCTATCTTACGCTAGACTGCATCATTTACAGCCCCAACTCCAGTGTGGGGACATCCATACTTCGCGTCTTAAACCCTGTTATATCTGTCCTTTAGCTAAACAACATCGTCTCTCCTTTCCTTTCAATAATCATCTTGTTGATTCATCTTTTGACCTCATCCACTATGACATATGGGGCCCATATCAAACTACATCTCATACGGGTCATCGATATTTTCTCACTTTAGTTGATGATCATTCACGCTTCACATGGGTATATCTTCTTAAACAAAAATCAGATGCTCTTACCATTGTTCCACAATTCTTACAGTTTATTAAAGCATAATTTCATTATACTGTCAAAGCTTTCCGATCTAACAATGCCCCAAAACTTTCATTCACCTCTCTATTTCATACACATGGTATTTTACACTAACGTTCCTGTGTGGAACGCCCACAACAAAACTCAGTTGTCGAACGAAAACATCAACACTTGCTGAATGTTGCACGATCTCTCTTGTTCCAATCAAAGATTCCCATCACTCTATGGACTGAATGTATCCTTACTGCTACGTTTCTTATCAATCGTACACCCTCTCCTCTACTGAGTCATAAATGTCACGTCCCCGAATTCCAGGGAACCCGGAACCGGGTACATGACTTCCCCTTGCCCGCACCCGAAAGGTCAAGGGGTTGGTGACTAGCACCAAAAGAGATTACAGGGCCGCGGGGCTTGCGTCTCAAATCCACCACCGTACGTCATACATCAAGGGTAATCCGTACTTTCCCATATATCATCATGCATACAAAAGAATCAAACAATCATACGGACATCACATCATACAAGATGCAAATACAACCGTCCACGGAACCCATGTCCGGGATATCACATAAAACAATACGAAATATAATCGTATCATACATCGAGTAGGGGGCGTCCTCTTGGAAGAAAGTCCTCCACTAGTCTCGGGTCACACCCGAAAAGGGTAAACAACAAGTAGGGGTGAGCGACAAGCTCGGAGGTGACCCTAACACTCCACATCATGCAACACATATAAGTCATACTATATGCTTAGTGTACTGGCACCGTGTAGTGTGCACATCATCGGACTCACCGAACAAACATCGGACAACTTGTCCACGATCCTCCATGGGATCCGCGGGGGGCAGGGGCACCTCCCCCCAGCTCCACGAGCTCAACGGCTCAACTTGGGCCTTGGGCGCCACGGGGCATGTATGCCCGGCCACGCTTGCACCAAGCGCCATCGGTGCATATGCCGCCACGTCAACCACATAGACCATCGGTGCATCACGGTGAGAACCCAAACAAGTCACGAGTCCATGCCCCAATACCTACACCAACATACTAACATTAGTATGGCATGTCATTTTCAATATTCCTTTAAACCGTAGCCGATATTCACAAGTAAGTCTTAAATCCTTGATTTATGAAGGAAGTACCCATAGCAGTATTTTCTTGAAATCAAAAGTCCCGGCATTGGGTTCCCATAGCATAAATAAGATAATCGATTTTTGGGGATTTTTCGAGATGTCTAACCCCACTTTCCAAAAAATTCACCACTACGAACTTTTAGGTTTTTCCAGATTTTACACTAAAACCCAATTTTCACATTTTGAAATAAGTGGGAATTAATTTTTCTAGTATTTTTCTTTGAATCCAAATGGGGGTATTTCGTTATTTACATAGTAACTTAAGTACATACTTTGGGTATAGGTTACTTTGTAAATAGGTCCGACAACCGTATTTTGAATCGCGCGTGAAACTACATTTCGAACGCCTTTCTTGTATTTCGAATCAGTTTTTTCAATCTCTTTCGGACGCCTTCGACTCTCGAACCTACACTCGAACTACCTTCGAAAACTACCTTCAAGTACCCATGAACCGCCTTGAAGACTCCCTTCGAAGTACCTTCGAACCTTGAAACGATACTCGAAAATTTCACATTCGACACTCGAAATTACACTACATCGAACCTACCTTCGAACCTTAACGCACATTCGAAATTTCCAATTTCCATCGATCTCATCGGTCGTTTCTCTCCCATTCACGACGATTCGGTTCATCATCGTTTTTCACTGCTTCTCGATCCAACCCGAATCTCATAAAACTCATACCTAATACTATATATTAGGTTTTAAATCACGTCTTACCCCTCGAACGATTTAAATACAAAGATTCAACCCAAAATTGGTTTTTCCCCAAATTCTAGGGTTCAACACGAATTTGCATGATTTCATCAAATTCTTACATGTTAATCCAAAAAAAACAGCAAGAAAAGGGTGAAGAATCAATGAACACCTACCTGGAATGATTCTGATGCTAACGAGCTCAAAACGGCCCAAATCGAAGGCTCCAAGCTTCCTTCTCTCTTTCTCTCTCTAAGCTCTCCAACGCAGAAACGTGAAACGCCTGAAACGTAACGTGGAAGCTCTCTTTCCCCTATTTATATTTTTGCCGTCAACCGACCTAGTCAACCATTGACCCGACCAATAATTAACCTCCAAGGTCCCGAACTCCAAATTGAGTCAAACTACGACAAAACGCTCGAAATGACGAGCACAATACACACAGATATTATTACACTCAAATGACCGCTCAAACGCAAAGTCAACCAATAAACCCAAAAAGTCAACAATTGGGTCAAACGGGTCCCCGACTCGAATCGGGCCCAAGCATCAAAAGCTCACATCGACCGCTTCTACCGTCCGGATAGTTACATTCCCATAGAATGACTATCTCTTAAGACTGCCCAAATACGAGTCTTTACAATAAATGTCCTTTCTCTGTTTTGTACAATAAGGAGCCTGATTATATGTCCCTTCGTGTCTTTGGATGTTTGGCTTTTGTTTCTACCCTATCATCTAATCGCCTCAAATTCCATCCTAAAGCTCAACCATGTATTTTCCTTGGCTATCCACCGGGCATGAAAGCTTATAAATTCTATAATCTTCAAACCAAACATGTTTTTATTTCTAGGGACGCAATTTTCCATGAAGATATCTTCCCTTTTCATTCTATCACTGACCCTGATCAAGTATTTGACCCTTTCCCTGACTTGGCTCTACCACATGTTTCTCTTCATCAACACGAACCCCCAGCTTATCCTACACCGTCATCACCTCCACCAGCTTGCAATCTTCCATCACCAACCACAGTACAGCTTGCAGATACTGCACCAGCTTCCATTCCCGTCCAATCAACCCGACAATCCAACAGATCCACCACATTCATCCCCAATCGACCAACATGAAAATCCAACCGATCCACAAAATCACCAGCTTATCTGCAAGATTACCATCACAATTTGTTACATGTTACCACTTCTCCACAACATTAGTCCCTTCCTCAACAACATCAGTCACTTTCCCAACAATCTGAGTTCCTTCCTCGTTATCCCATTACGAACTATATTTCTTATACTTCCTTGCCTCCACCAGAACGCCATTTTGTTCTTACTGTATCATCTCATACCGAACCTCAAACCTATCATGAGGCTACCAAGTCATCAGCCTGGTGTACGGCTATGCAGGCTGAGCTGGATGCTATGACTGTTAACAACACCTGGACAGTCACTACACTACCTCCAGGTAAGCATATCGTCGGTTGCAGATGGACCTTTCGCATTAAATATGATGCTAACGGTTCGGTGGAACGTTATAAGGAACGTTTGGTTGCAAAAGGGTTTACCCAACAAGAAGGCCTTGATTTCTTGGATACTTACTCTCCTGTAGCTAAACTGGTTACTGTCAAAACACTTCTTGCCATTGCTGCCTCTCATAAATGGAATCTTATTCAATTGGATATCAACAACGCCTTCTTTCATGGCGATCTCCTTGAAGAAGTATACATGGATCTCCCTCCAGGTTATCAGCCACCATCCACTCTTCCTCAACCTCATTCCACCACCAAACTTGTCTGTCGTCTTAACAAGTCTATATACTGCCTCAAGCAAGCATCTCGACAGTGGTATCTTAAATTTTTTCAAGCTGTCGTGCAACTGGGCTTCACCCAATCTAAGGCAGATTATTCTCTCTTTATCAAGGGTACTGGACATGACTTCATAGCTTTACTTGTATATGTTGACGACATTATAATTACAGGTCCATCACTGTCTATCATCACAGAGCTCAAACAAAGCCTTCATGCTCTTTTCAAATTAAAAGATCTGGGATCTCTCAAATATTTTCTTGGTTTAGAAGTTATGACCACGGATGATGGAATTTTCTTGTCGCAGTGTCACTTCACCTTGAAATTGTTGGAGGATACCGATTATCTTGCCTGCAAGCCCACATTTACGCCTATGGATCCCAATATACGTCTATCTGCATCTGATGGCGAGTCCCTATCTGATTCAGCTATTGCCTCTTATCATCGTCTCATAGGCAAATTTTTGTATCTGACTCTATCTCGCCCAAATATATGTTTTGCTGTAAACAAACTTACACAATTCCTAGCCAAACCTCGTGTTTCTCATGTTTAAGCAGCACACCATCTCCTACGTTATCTGAAGGGGCACCCTGGACAAGGTTTATTCTTTAATTCCAAGTCGTCCTCACAACTCCGTGCCTTCTCTGATGCAGATTGGGCATCATGTTCTGACACTCGTCATTCTACTACGGGCTACTGTATATTTCTTGGCGACTCCCTCGTCTCCTGGAAGGCAAAGAAACAAACTACCATCTCCAGATCTTCTACTGAGGCAGAATATAGAGCTATGGCTACCACTGCTGCAGAATTTACGTGGCTTCAACAACTACTACACGACTTTCAATTACCTATTTCCAACCCAGCTTTACTATTTTGCGACAGTCAAGCAGCAATCCACATAGCTTCCAATCCCACATTTCATGAACGGACAAAGCACATTGAAATAGATTGCCACTTTGTCAGAGATAAGGTGACATCATGTGCTATCAAATTGATGCCCGTTCGATCACAATACCAATTAGTAGATTTGTTTACTAAGCCCTTGCCTTCTCCACGGTTTCTTTCTCTGTTAACCAAGATGGCAGTCTCAGATCCCTACATGCCATCTTGCGGGGGAGTATCAGGGTAGAATAGTCATTTCTCATATATTAGACTGCTTATAAATACAGATTGACTAGAATGTTGTAACTACCATTCGATATAATAAATAATTAACCGGACTACATTGGTCCATAGTCTTCTTCTTCCTCTGTTCGTTTTCTTTCTGTTCTGCATCTTGTTATATACTTACCAGTCCTCTCTCATCCAATAGCTGGTCTAACAATGCATCATTTGGCTACTAGCTAGCTAGTAATTTTCATGCATGGAAATATTTATTAAAACGGTTAGGTCAGGCATGCGTCAAGAATGCCATGTGGCAGCAACTCACCAGGAAGATCTAAATAGCCCATATGTGGTTTATGAATCCTACAAGAAGACGGTCATCAATAATTCCTTAGCAGAGCAGCTCCATAGGGTAATCATTCAAATTGGAAAAAGAAAAAGATATAAGAAAGAAAAGAGAGAAAGAAGTTGATGAGTTCAAACCAAATGACAGACAAGAAGAAATGGAGAGAATCAAAAGCAAAAGTTCATCTTGTTCTTAGACCCCAATGGATCTTGAAACATTATCACCTTATGCATAAGCTCAAGCTTATCCTTTTCAAATCAAGGGACTTAACAGGATGTTTAAGATTTTAGCTGCTGTCATCGGTAATTGTTTTCTTAATAAAATGTCTACATTTTATTCCGTTAGTCAAGAACATTTGTGTATTTCGTGACCAATACAATTCACGTGGATTAGGCTTAGATTCTCTATAAACTAATAAGATAAAATATGATGCCGAAGAGTTATGGTATAGTCCTGATTATAATATTTCATCATTATCATCCAAATGTATTCACAAAAAACCTTTTGTTGGGTATCCAAAGAAGTTCATCTTATGAAATGAGTTAGAATTGGGCCAAGGCACAGGCCTGTCCATGTGTCATACATTGAATCACAATATTGTTGGAAGGCCAAGGTGCAGTGTCACGGGATTAAATTTTCAATGCTTCTCAAACCGTTACAGCATTTAGCTTTTCTTCACTCAGTCTGCTAAGTTTAGCTTTTGAGAGTTGAAGTACACATAGACTAGTTTTATTCTGTTATCAGTCTTATCAAGAGAACAACTCCAATTTTCAATCATTTTGTATAAGGATGACCAAATCTCTTATTCAACATTAAGTCCTTGACTAGTGGTGTGCTCTCCGCACTTAAGTGAGTCAGCACATCTGAATTCCAAAGGTACTTCATTCATTCTCCGATACGAACTGTCTGGAGCCTTCCATTGCGCACCGTTCATGCTTCAACCAACCCCTCACCTACAAGTATTACTTCTTCCAATTCAGAAAGTGCCACTAAGAGATGTCCTGATTCTCAGGACGTGACATTCTCCTCCACCTAATACTTGTAATGCCTTTGTTGAGGTTTTTAACATTGTTTCCCTGCAAGTTGCGACATCTTTCTTGATACCTCCCACTCGTCTAATGTCACGTCCCAATTCCAAGAGACCCGAAACCAAAAATGCGATTACCCGAAACCAAAAATCTCGGAAAACTCCAGTTTTTCGTAGAGGTGAATTTTTGGAAAGTGAGATTAGACATTTCAGAAAAATCCCCAAAAATCAGATTATCTTAGTTATGCTATGGTAACCCAATGCTGGGACTTTTTATTTCAAGAAAACAACTCCTATGGGTATCTCCTTCCTTAGTCAAGGAATGATGATCGACTGGTGAAGACTGGCTACAGTTCTAAAGAGAGTGTTGTATACCTTAAGACCATATTGGTGTTGGTATGTTGGTTTGAGGGATTGAGGCTTAGGCTCTATGACTTGTTGGGTTCTCACCGTGATGCACTGATGGTGCTATGTGGTTGACGTGGCAGGCATATGCGCCGATGACAGGCCTGTGTGGCGACTGTGGCCGGGCATATTGCGTTGTGGACAGGCTAAGGCCTCAGTTGAGCTGTTGAGCTCGTGGAGCTAGGGCTAAGTGCCCTGAGCTGGGATCCCGTGGAGGATCGTGGACAAGCTGTCATGTGTGGGCAGGCTGGGTCCTGATGTTTGTTTGCAGGCTGAGTCCTGATGATTGTGCACACTACACAGTGCATGAGTACACAGAGCATGTAGTATAGACTTGTATGTTTGCATGATGTGGAGTGTTGGGGTCACCTATTAAGCTTGTCGCTCACCCCTACTTGCTGTTTACCTTTTTCAGGTGTGACCCGAGACTAGTAGAGGACTTTCTTCTAGGAGGACGTGCCCACTACTCTGATGTATGATACAGTATTATATTCTATATTGTTTTGTGTGATATCTCGGATATGGGTCCGTGGACAGTTGTATTTGCATACTGTTTGTGATGTGATATCTGTATGACTGTTTGACTCATTGTATGCATGATGATATATGGGAATACAGGATTACCCTTGATGTATGACTGTACAGGGTTGCATATTTGAGACAGCACCCGCGGTGTAGTCTCCATTGGTGCTAGTCACCAACCCCTTGACCTATCGGGTGCGGGCAAAGGAAAGTCATGTTCCTAGTTCCGGGATCCTTGGAATTTGGGGGCGTGACACTCCCGAACTTCCTTCGGCTAATCCTGATCGATACCTGTAAAACAGTTTAATAATGTAAGAGTGAGCATAGATGCCTAATAGGTGAACTATAACTCCACACTAACTCTACAGCCCAATCATGTCTATGATTCTACATACTCGAAGTGTTTTGTGTGCCAAGTGTAGTGTCCTAAACCACCCAACTCACAGACATCAAATACAACAGTATAGCAATTCATAGTATAGCTCACAATTATAATCAAACAGAAATCCAACTATCACGACTCTTGGTACCTGGGGGCCAAGTCTGATACTCTCGGCTCCTCCACCTACCCAATCGAAGCTCATACTTTCTCCATTAAAAGTCTCGTCATGACGCCTCCTCCCTCAACACTTCACGCTCACCACCGGAGAAGATATTCAACCGTCTTCGCTTCCCCCATTTGAAGTTGTTGTCATAGGAGCCATTGCGATGTTAATCTGCCGCACCAGGTAAGCTACGGACGGGGGTTCACTTTTTGTTTATTGCATTTCTTGATTTTTATTTTTTATTTTTATGTTTTTTTATTTGTTAATACTTGTTTGTTTGTTCATCACCTCAAACACTCTTTAAATATAATTTTTTAAATTTGAAAAGAAAACATAAAAAAATAACATGGTCTATTATTATAACAACAAATTTTAGACAATAAATATTACTCTTTTAAATTTAATATTTATCATTCATTATTTACTTTTAAATAATTATATTTGCTCTTTGCTCTTTTTTTCATTTTAATTTCTCCCTCTTACTTTTTCTCTTATCTTTTATTTGAAAATAATATTTTAATTAAATAAAAAAGAATTGCTAAAATTGATGGAGTGAACACAATTGGTATTGGAAGAGTACTTTTAACTCACTTCTTATATAATTCTCTATTCTAATATGAAGAGTAAATACATACTATAGCTATTACAATCATCTCTTTAAACAAATCACTAAAATAAGTAACTCTCTATATACTTCGCAAGATATGGCGAGTTTTTTACTCTCGTTATAATTTCTTTTATTACTTTAATGTACATATAGTTCATTAATTATGGTAAAAATTATATTTTAATATTTATATGGCTCAATTTTTTTTAACTTTATAATAGTCATATTTTAAAAAGTACTAAAATATTTTATTTTAGTTAAAATAGGTAAAATGTTTGAATAAGTAGATTTGAGCTAGAATAGAGAAAATGAATACGTAAGAGCATCTACACCCATTTTGACATTTTTATCCCTATTTTAGGGATGAATAGTATATAATTTGATTATTTTTTAAAAACATCAAACATTTCATTTAATATTTCTATCTACATTTATTCCTTAATTTATTTTATATTATTTTCTCTCTTATCCTTTCATTTATTATCACCAATAAAAATATCACAAGTATAATAATATATATTAAAAAATTATATGAAAAATATTTAAGGATGAATAGTAAGAACACTATTAGCAGAGTCCGTTTCCTTAAATTTAGCAAAAAAAAGTTAAAAAGTCATCAAATCATTCCACAACAGATACCCTATATTTATCTTTCTCTATGGGGTTTGTACCGTGTTTCTCAATATATTGGGAAACACTATTCACTTCCTATAATTATTAAAGTATATTTAAAAATTTTCTCTCACATCTCTCTTTCATGTTTCCATAATATTAACTTTTATTTCATATTAAATTATAAAAAAATATTATTAAATAAAATAAGTGATAGAAAATATTATTTTAATAATATAGAGTTTGATTTAGGGAATCTATTGTGATGTATATTTGTATAGGGAAGAAAAAAAGTAGTTTAAAACTGTAAATTTAAGGAAATCGATAGGGAAGCTGATGCTAGTGCTCTAAATCCCTAAATATAGAGATTTACTATTTATTACCTATCTTTATACCTTAATTTATGGAACCTGATGTGAATGAATTTTTGATAAATTTGTATAATATTTTTCTAAATTATAGAAAAAGTTTGATTATATCAAACCTACTATAGTACCTAAGTTTGAGCCAGTTTAATAAATAAATATATATATAATATATATTTTTTATGCGTTATATTATAATTAAAATTTTAATGAAATAAATAAAACCTTTAAATTTAATTAAATACTATTTATTTTTTATTTATTAAAATATTTTTTAAATATATTTATTTTTTTAATTTAAAAGAATAAATAAATATTTAAAAATATATATTAATTGATAAGTTTTAAAGAGACGGAATGCTTTACTCCACTTAAAGCGAGGAATCTATACATGTTGCGTAGCTGCGGATTGTTGGTCTTTAACCAAAGATGCCATGGGATCATCATGCTCCGGCCTCAGCAAGCAACAACCCAACCCTACCGCCCACCGCATCATCGCCTCCCACCCCGTCCTAGCCGCCGCCGCCAGACCGACGTCCTCCTGTGAAATGGCCTCGTCGCATCCGCCATTCGCCGCCGCCGAGAACTCTTCTTCTGCCTACGCTACCAAGAAAAAGAAGTATGGCTTCATCCCTGACAATTTCACTACCCTTGACCAGGTGCGCCGTCCAGCAGCACCTCCATCTGTCTCTCTCTCTCTCTCTCTCCCCCTCCTCTCACACATGCGCGCGCGCGCGCGCACACACACACACCACATACACACACAAAATTGGCTGTGTTAAGTGAGTTCTCAAATTTCGATTCCCGCCGAGAGAAAATCGTGAAGGAGGAAAAGAAAAGTGGGCGTGAAATGAAAATTATGTGCTTCTTGTGGTTTAATTTGTCATCTCTTGAAGGTTTAGGGTCCCCAAGCAAGTATAATCAAAAACCTAGCTAAATCAGTGATAGCAACCGGAAAAACCTACTTCCTCGTTAATCTTTTCTCAAAACGCAGCAGTTTTTTTTTTTTTTTTTTGTATTTTAAAATTTTATGAAGATCAAAATTTTCCAGCTAATGAGAACACATCATTTCTACAAATTTGATCGGAGACCTTAATTAGTATCCAGGAAATAGCAAAAAGAAAATTTCAAATCTAAGCAATTCGATTAATTAAGAGTTTATTACGGATAAAAATAATCTGAATAAATATTTAGGGTTTATTTATTGGCAAGAATTGAAAATCTATTATAGTTAGAAAAGTAAATATTCAAAAAATATGTACACGTGACGGTTGTCAGGCAGTTCTTGTAATCACATTCATAGTTACTGTTGTTGTTGTTGTTGTGTTTTTTGGGTGTTTTTTGCTTTTCTCCTTCTCATCCCTCTTTTCTGCTTTATCTTTAAACTAGTGGCTAGCTGGCCATTATATTATATTCTAGAAACCAATCACATGGCTATACCCGTCCGTGAAGAGTGACGTGCAAGTCTCCATAATCGGCTCCCTGGTTGTTGCACAGCCAGTGGTTGAGTTCAGTGGAAGCGATCACCATCCATAATAAACCGTGTCTCAGTCACTGCTCACTGCCCGGTGCTCGACTTCGTGTGGCATTTCTTAGTCAACTCGGCTCTAAGTACCCTACCCTCCGGTCCTATATACTTTTTCTTTTTTGATGCACCCAACAATCCCGGATGATAACGGATTGGGTTGGGCCCAAAAATAATTATGTTGACCCAAACCTGACCTGGAGTTTGGGTAGTTCAGGCGGATGGGAGTGAGATAGAACGGGACGGACAAGACCCAGGCCCAACCTGACCCGACACGATAACTTATTAGAGCGGGTTATTTCGGGTCGGGACGGGTTTTGCCATCCCTAATCCCCCTGAAAAACGAATTTACCATTTCTCCAATTGAATTTATATATTAATATTTTATAATCCAACTAAAAAGTTTTAAAATATATGTGGAACAATATTTATACAAAACAAATACTGAATATAAAATTATTATTTTATATATTTAAAATATGTAAATAAAGAAATAAAAGTTTAATACAAAATTATGAATTTATAATATTTAAATGTCATATTTATGTTCGGCCAATATAATTTTTAAATATAAATATGTAATATAATTTAAATAGAAAGTGTTTTTTTAACATTAATCTTTTTCCATAGACAAACTCATAAGTTTCAAATGTTTTTTTGTTCAAATAATAAAATAATACTATAACATTAATAATATTGACATAAGTTGATTTAATTTAAGTAAATTGAAAGTAGGTTAATAAAAGTATTTGTAACGATAGGCCACTGGAGCCTCGGGGGATATTTGTAGAAGTAGGTAGATGCACTTGGGGGGAGGGTATGAGGAGACTACATGTATCAGAAATCATCATTATTTCTTTTGTTCCCACAAATTGGTGTCTTTTCGTAAACAAAGAAAATGCATCACTTGGGCCATGATGGAAACATAATTACCTTTCCTATCCCCTCAATGGAGGGGGTGGTGTTTGGGCAAGGGGAATATCTATGCAGCCTTTCCTCTGTTTTTTTTTTTTTTTTTTTTTTTTTTTTGCAGAGGCTGATTTTGAGCCCGCTCCATCAATGCACAATAGAGCAACTCCAACCGATGCTTAGGACTAGAGATAGGATGACTTATTGGCTGAAAGGACCAGTTGGGGCAAGCATCTCCTATCCACACAAATTCCTCCCTCTTCGTCCCCTTCACTATAAATTGCTATTGCTACTGTTTTTAATTCTGTCTTTTTGCTTTTAAACGCATTTCCCCTCCTCGTTCGGATTGATTGACATTCCTTCTCCATGTTCTAAGTTATTCTCATATTCAACTTAGATTTAATCCAATCCGTTGCTTTTCTGAGTCACAAATTTGGCATTATTAGTTTATTGATATATTCAAAGTTCTAATATCATTGATTCACGAACAAAAATTGCTGTGTTGCATGTGAGTGTGATCTTCCTCCATTCTATGGTTGTGCTGAACCTTTTTTATTTCATAATTTTACTTGTTATTGTTAACGCCTAAGATATTTCTACAAATGTTAAATGTGCATCGGCTTTTCTTAGGTTACAGAAGCCTTGAGAAAATCAGGTCTAGAATCATCAAATCTTATAGTTGGAATCGATTTCACTAAGAGCAATGAGTGGACAGGTTTGTGGACTGGATGCATAATATTATAAGACAAATTCCGTCACACATTTTTGTTACAGAATTTATCCTTTTGCTTCATCGGCCCAAAATCCTAATTTTTTTGATAGGACAAGACAAAATCCTAAATTAAATTCAAGTTTTTGCAGACCATATTATACACCTTGTGATTTTATTTTTTTGCTTTTCCATCTCTTTTATTTCATGGAAGCCAATGAACTCACTTTGTTATTGAAGGTGTAGTCTCATTCAATAATAGGAGCCTGCATGCACTTGGGGAAACACCTAATCCTTATGAGAAAGCCATTTCAATTATTGGAAAGACTTTGGCTCCCTTTGATGAGGATAACTTAATTCCTTGTTACGGTTTTGGGGATGGTAAGTCATTCTCCTCCAAAAATGAGGAATTTGGATCATGCTTCTGTGGCTTCAATTTGTTATCCATCCTGATCAACTCTACTTTGTCTAACCTTTAATTTTAAATCACAGCCACCACTCATGATCAAGAAGTGTTCAGCTTTCACAGTGATCGCTCATCTTGCCATGGCTTTGAAGAAGTTCTAGCCTGCTACAGGAAGATAGTTCCAAATGTGCAACTTTCAGGTTAAATTTTACACTACCTGTGATGGTCCTACTTATCCTTACTATGTTTTTCCTTGTTCCAAGAGCTTTCAATATGAAGCCTTCATTAAAGTATTTGCTTGTTTTTAAGGGCCAACTTCATATGGACCAGTTGTTGACGCTGCAGTTGACCTTGTGGAGAAGAGTAATGGACAGTTTCATGTTTTGGTCATCATAGCAGATGGCCAGGTCATTCAAAGAACTTTACTCTTATATATTTACTTACCAAAAAAAAAAAAAAAGAAACCCCCATGGATGAGCAAGGCACTTCATCCTCACTAAAATGATTTGCTGTAATATGTAGGTAACTAGAAGTGTTGATACAAGTGAAAGAGAACTTAGCACTCAGGAAGAGAGAACTATTCAATCAATTGTTACTGCAAGGTATTTGGAAATATGTGGAGCTCTTTACAATGGCCCTTATACAATCCCCGTAGAGCTTGACTGGATGTGGTTATGATTTGGCATTCATGCTTTAGTGGCTGCTTACACAATTACAATTCATGCATTCACACATACAGTCAAGCTCTAGTAATTTATCTAGAATTGCCTTCATTCAAATAATGTTTGGTCCTTGTTGAATTTGTATTTCCAAAGTAATTCATATCCAATTTAGAAGTTGTTTATTATTTTTTTTAAAAGCAAGTGTTTAAAAGCAACTTGGAAGTGGCTTTAAACTTTGAAAATGTGTAGATGTTGGTTTGCTTTATAAAACCACTAAATTTTAACTCCTAAAGGTTTTTGTTTTTTGGTTATAGGTTTATCTAACATGGATTTATTACTAGTGACAAGATGAAACATCAAAGTTTGTTTTAATGGGTCCTTGAGTGACTTTGAATTACATGCAGATCTAGAAATTCTTATATGAAGTATCTAGACAATGTTCTTTCTGACTTACATCTGTTTTTGCATTTGTATCAAGAAAGTTTGACTTACATGGGTTCTTATAAGAAAGTTTGTTCTTTCTTCCTAGTCGCTTTGTTTGGTATCTTGTTTCCAAAATAGAATTTTATTTTTAAATTCTAAAAATGTGGCCCCTACAACATTATAATATAATTAATATTTGATTTATGTTTTGAAAATATGTGAGTCCTGCAATTGTTTTAAAAAACTGTTTCTAATTGTTTTATGTTTTAAAATTTAAATTTAATTTTGACAGGAGATTTAAGTTAGTTTTTTAATTTTAATTTTTTTTATCTGAGTCCATTATATTTTATTTATTTATTATTTACTATGAGGCTCATTTTTTTTTAAATTCTTTTTAAAACAAATTTTGTTTCCTACCAATTAGAATTTATTTTCAAAATTAAAATTTTAACATCAAATCCAATAAAAATTCAAAATCATGAAAACAAAATATAAAAATTAAAACCCGTATAAAACTGCCTCTTTGAAATAACACCATTAAATTTAAATTTATCACCTCATATCCAAAGAAAATATTGGGAGGTGGACACAGTACTATAATGATTTATTTAAATTAAGTCGAGATATAAATTCAGGTGTTTTGTAATCTAACCCCATTTTAACTTCTATTCAACTTCCAAAATGTTTTTGGATAGCTCTTCTCGTGCGATGCTGGTTCAATTGATAAGTAAGAAGAGCAATTGAATGATTCCTAGACATGCCAAACTATAACCTCCATATTTTAAAATTTTGGACAATTGCTACAACATTTTGTAGTGTAAGAATCAACTAAATTGTTGCTGTTGTTATAATTATTGTTATGATTTTTTTTTTGTCAATTCCAGTTCATATCCACTGTCAATTGTGCTTGTGGGTGTTGGGGATGGACCTTGGGAAGATATGAGAAAATTTGATGATAAGATCCCTGCTCGCGAGTTTGATAATTTTCAGGTATTAGATCAGTAGCATTATTTGATTTATATTATTATTTTTTTTATTTGGTGAAGAGCATTGGCAGCAATTCAATTGCACATGTAGCTGGGCTTGATTAAGCATCTGCTGGACGTTTAATGTATGTGCAGTTTGTCAACTTCACAGAGATTATGTCTAAGAGTACTACTCCTTCTGAGAAAGAAGCAGCCTTTGCTCTTGCAGCTCTAATGGAGATCCCCATTCAGTACAAAGCTTGTTTGGAATTCAGTTTACTTGGGTAAAAACGAACTTGTCCCTTTTATTTACTTTAAGCATATACATGGACATTAAATTTAGGGCTCGCATTGTATGTTATTGTATCTTCATTATGAATTTATGAAGGCTCCATCACTTGGATTTAAAGACGATCATTTTGGTTAGATACGATAATTCAAATCATGAATACTATTGCTTTGTTTTAATGTAATTTATTAGTTTATTTTATATGTTAGCCTCCATATAGTCTGAGAGATGGGTAGGTGGTGATTTTTAGTGTACAGTTCTTGACACTGCTTTCAACATTAAATGAAATGGGTAGTCCTTGATTTCTGTAGATGCTCTATAAATCAGCACTCGTGAATTATACCGAGTAAAATTTGGTCTGATTTATGTTTACTGTCTTGGAATAAAGGAGAACGTCTGGGAAAGCAAAGAAAATAGTTCCACGTCCTCCTCCTCATCCTTACCGATGCCCTACTGTGCCATCTCATGAACTGAGCAATCTATCAAACCCTATTGCAGATGACAGAAACCAGGTAACTTTGATAATATTCGTCCTTACTGGTGGCCTTGGA
Source organism: Taxillus chinensis (assembly GCA_023512835.1). Taxonomy (NCBI): domain Eukaryota; kingdom Viridiplantae; phylum Streptophyta; class Magnoliopsida; order Santalales; family Loranthaceae; genus Taxillus; species Taxillus chinensis. Next base: position 24,849,273 of record CM042089.1, read on the forward strand.
GGCCATTTGCGTTAATACTTTGTGTCCAGATTTTGACGAAGTTCATTTGGGAACAATAATTTACATCTTAAATGCTCCAAATTTACAAGTGTAGAATAGGAAATAAAAAGTTGAAGTATGAAATGCTTGAATTCGATAATTTGGCCGTTGTAGCCACTTTTTTCCCTGCAAAAATAAGGCACAAGGCCTGGGGATAGAATAACTAAATTAAGTCCGGTACAAGATTGAGCATACTGTTTTTTGGAGTGGTTTAAGCAACGTGATGTGTGGTGAACAGAAGCTATTTTATACACAATTTATTTTACCATTTATTTTTTATTATGTTCTGTTTTAAATATAGGCTTGCCCTATATGCTTGACTAATGGAAAGGACCTGGCCTTCAACTGTGGACACTTGGTAATGTTGTATCAAATATTGTGAAATTTCTTGCTCTCCCTTAATTCGTTGAGATGATGGATGATGGTTTCTTTGATGACAGACGTGTAGAGAATGTGGGTCAAGATTATCAAACTGTCCCATTTGCCGTGTGCGCATTAACAGCCGTCTCAGGGTATTTACCTAGTTGGATGAAAAAGCAGCATTAACTTGTGCGTCTTTTGGCTTTGGGGAGACTGATGCACTGTTGATATGAGCCTCGAGTTGGTTTGTATTGAATATTTTATATTGATAGCATTTAGGGAGAGCATGAAGCTTTGCATTGTAAGTACTCAGGGATTTGAAACGTGGTGTATTTATATTAAGGTAGCCAGTTTAGACAAGTGTTTCTTTTTTATTTTATTTTATTCTATGTGGTGGGTTCTTTCTCTAGTTAGGCTTGTTTGGTCGTGCCTGTTTGGTACGAAACTACGAATGAAATAAGGCAGAATTGTAATTTTTTTATAATTTAGAAAAAATATATATAAATCTGTAAAAAAGTCATTTACATCAGAAAATAAGATATAGAAATAAATAATAAATATTAAATTTTATATTGTGGAATTTATTATTTATTATTAAATATTTTTTATAATTTTTTAATATATATTATTACATTTGTAAATTTTAAATTGATTGTAATAAATGAGAGGTAAGGATAGAAAATAAAAATAAATAAATAAATATAGATATAAATAGAAAATGAGATGTTTGATGTTTTTTAAATATAAATAAATAGATATATTATTTATTTTTAAAATAAAAATAAGAATGTGATGTTGGGACTTTGGTGTAATATTTTCTTCAACAACAAAGTATTAGTGATTTATTCGCTGCCTCTGCAACAAGTAAAGATTTTTGCTTAACAAACTATTTTGAATTTCAATTTATTTTATCGTAACTAAATAAGTTTTTTCATCCAAATTAGTTGTTATCTGATCGGTCATTTTGTTCTCTTCTGATAAAAGTTGAAATTTTTTATTTAGTTTGTTGAATTTAGACCGATGACTTAACAAAAGCTCCTGCATCCACGGATTATTTGTTTACATTTACCCTCTTTTTAAAGTAAAATAGCAAAGTACTCGTATGACCCAATTTTATCATTATTTGTCGTGGCCGCCAATTAAAAGCACGAACAAATGGGTGTTGAGAGGACAACATAGCGGGTTTCGTGGACAAAGTATATAGGGTTGTAAGTGAGCCGCGTGGGATAGTAAAATAATTGAACATATTTATTAATGAATAATGAGTTTTAAGTTATAAAGTTCGTAAACGTTCATTTATTGATCATAAACGTTCACAAACATATGTTCACAAATTTATTTACGAATATTTATGAACATAATTATAAAATCATAAAAATCTAAAAAAAGAATTCATACCGTAAATTTATCCAAAATAATAATAATAATTAATTATTAAGCTATATTATCTTTATTTAATATATTTAAATAATTACTATATGTAATTTATGGAAATATTATAATAATATTATTAATAAACATATAAATAAAAAATTATTTAATAATAATATAAAGTATATATTTATTAAATTATATCAAAAGGATACTTATTCATAAACTTATTTTTGATAGTCTAAAAATATATAATCCCATCATTTCTTCTACCTCAAGGTGGCTACTTAGAAAAGTCTACCAAAAAATTGGTTGTAATTTGGGAACCTTACGCGGGTCAAATTCTTCCTCAGTTTTATTTAATTAAGTGATTAGTTTCTCTAAGTATATTATTAAAGGAAGAAATAAAAATTACAACATTGGGGCACACCAAATTTGCAACCCGAATACCCACAAGAATGACAGTAGAATAATCCACAAATAAAATGACGGTAAATGTTTAAATTTCATTTTGTTAAGATTTTATCACTTGTTTTGTATACCATCAATGGTAATTGTTATTGTTATGTTATTTGGTTATGCTTTAGTTAGTTATTGAAAAGGGCATTTGTCGCATACGCATTTCAAATAAAATTAAAATTAAGTATAATTACTGGCTTAACCTATATTGTTCTCTACTAGAGAATTTATAAAATTCAATTCAACTTTTTTAGTTACTTGTTTAACAAAAACTAATAAAAAAAGAATAAATATAAAATTAAGGAGATTTTTTGATTGAATCAAAACTAATTAAAGTAAGATTTTTAACTAAAAAATCAATTAATCAAATATATAATTGATTTAACTTCACACCTGAATGCTGCTTATCACTATCCCAAAAGATAAATTAGATAAATTACGGCCTCATAATTTAACTGTACCAAGACATCAGGAATACAATTAAATTATGAATTTATTCTAATCAGAATAATTATGAATTAATTCTCAAAAGACTGCTCTGTTCTTTACGAAACAAATCTTTCACTCAATTAAAATATTAACGCACGATAATTGCTAAATCAACACTCAACCGAGATATTAAATTAACAAATCAAAGAGATAGAGAATTAATTCATAGCACATAAAATATCGAATTAAATATTAAAACATGAATTCAAAACAAGCATCTAAAGTGCTACGCTAAACCGATTACAAAATACTTACTCCTTTATGAGTTAAAAAATTAAAAATCTGTTCGAAAAAATTAAAACAGCAAAAATATAACATAATTAAAAAAATAATAGAGAATTAAATAGAATTAAATATTCGTCTTCTAACACTCCCTCCTCTCCTACGCTGCACTGGACGCAATAGTGTTGGACGCAGATGGACGTGATGGAGGAATTGCGTTGGGCGCTGGCGTGATGGGCTGGAGCTGGGCGTGATGGAGGATTGGGTGAGCAGCGATGGAGGCAGCGCTGTGCGATGGCGTTCAAAAGATGGGTAGTATTGCATTTGGGCTAGCGGCGCTGGGGTTTTCTTCTCACACCCTCTTCACGTTACCTTAGCTGTTTTTAAAAAATAGCATTACTAGTCTTTTTCTTTTTTCTTTTCTTTCACGTCAGCCCCATGCAATCACTTCTTTTCTTTTCTTTTTTTCACTCCTCACGTACACAATCATCATTCATTCTTCTTTAATAAAATGATGGGCCCATATCATACTTCATCATATTTTCACAAAACAAAAATCATTCATTAAATTAACCTACTAAAATTAATATTAATATTTAATTAAAACTCACAATTTAATTAACTAAAATATCACTTAATAAAATTATAAATTAAACTCAAAGAAATAATATTAAAATTGAAATAATCAATCTAACATAACAATTACCAAAATTAATATTAAATCTATCAAAGTGATTAAACAGTTAATAGTTAAAATTAAGAAAACTATTATAAAAATATATTAATTCAATAAAATATTAAATTAAAGCCCATAAATTAAATATAAATTTAATAAAAATTATGCAGTTATTAGTTATCTTTTTATGGATAAAAAGTCATAAGGTATGAAGGATTTAAAGATCTGTATTTTATTAAGCTCGAGGGATAATGGTTAAATGATGACAATATTTGAATGTTAATGTAGCTACGAGTGTAAGTATTTTAATTGTATTTATGCTCGATTTAAAGTTATAAAATAGTTTATATATGGAATGTGTCATCACCGGATTTCGTCCGGGAGGGAAACCGCTTTTGGGGTGCGGCTCCCCCCTAATCTCCATCTGAATGGTGAAAAATACGGAGTCGCCACCAACCGTTTTTGGGGTGCGGTTGGCCACCTAAAGGAAAATTGATCTAATGCCGCTAGGGGATGGGCTCGGGAGTTGATTACGCGTGGGGAAGGACTAACACCTCCACGACGCCCTTTGGTACCTACCTTAGGATTGGAAGGTTTCTAACTTGTTTTAATTGAATTAAGTAGTCTACGGTGAAATTGAAGTTCCATGTGGCCTAAAAGGTCTACTTCTTTTTATTTTCCTAAGTTGTTAAAGTGAAGTTAAATTCTATTTATCCTAAATACGTAAGGGAAGTCCTAAAATTTAATCTTTTCTAAGTTGTTTGTTAACATTAGAATTAAATTCGATTTGCCCTAAGCATTTAAAGGAAGTCCTATAATTTGTTTTGCCCACTCTTATTTCTACATGTTTTAAAGTTAAAAGTTAAATTCCACGTAATCCTAAACTCCTAAGGGAACCCTATGATTTGTTCTAAGCTAAAATTTAAAGTACAATCACAGTCGAATTTTTTTATTTTTTATTTTTTATTTTTTCCACCCGCTACTAAAAAGCACCAAAAATCTAAGTATAAAAAATATTTTAAGCACATATTAGAATTAAACCAAAGTGAGCTAAAAGTTTTTTTTTTGTTTTTTCGATGAAGGAAAACAAAAGGGGAAATGATGAAAAACAATTGAGTTTGAAAATTTTATTTATTTGCTTGTTTTTGTTTTGTTTTGTTTTGTTTTGTTTTGTTTTTTTGTTTTTTTTTAAAACCATTTTTTTGTAAAACTAAATGCAAAATAACAAAAAAAAAAACAAATGATGTGTGTGATTGTGGCATGCATAAACATAAAGGCAAACTCACTTTTCTCTCTCTCTTTTTTTCCTTCTTTTTCTCTTTTTTTTTCTATTTTTGTTTTTTTTACAACCTTTGACTTACATATTACAAGCAACATGCTTTACCGCTACAGGCCAACTAACACACATTCCTAGGGCCACGAGAACGAAATGAAAAGATGGTAATCAAAAAAAAAAAAATTAAAATTAAAATAGGATAACTCTAAGCCCATCACGTCTATAATGTCCAAACCAAACTGGAGAGGGAGCTATACAGGCAGGGGAGACATGGCTCCCACGTCGAAGCTTGTCCAAGCACACTCACCAAGCAGATATATACAGGAAAAAAAAATAGGGAAAACAGCATGTGAATAGGGGATCCAAAGGTGTAGTAACCATGACGAATCACGCAATGAAGACATAAATTCATATTGACAATTTGAGACAAACACAAGACAACAAACAATGAATATTCTGTCAAAAATTCCCATCCGTCATGCCTAAAATCAAAGCAGCAGAAAACAGGATGGAAACAAGAGGCAAGACAAACGATGGACAATCAACAGAACGGACTCCACGTTTTTTTAAGCTTTCAGTACAAAAACATTGACTCAAACTGGATAGCACCAGCAAGCAGCACACACACGAACCCCTTGTCTCCTTTTCTATCTCACTCCCAGCAAGCAGTAAGCATGACATTTTCCCAGCAAGCAGAAAGCATGACAAACAAGAACACAACAAACACACAAACTCCCTTTTTTTAGCAAGCAGTGGGCATGATAAACATCAACAATAACACACACGAACCCCCCTTTTTTTCCAGCAAGCAGTAAGCACGACAACACACGCAAACTCTTTTTGTTTTTTTTTTTCAGCAAGCAGTAAGCACGACAACACATGCAAACTCTTTTTTTTTCAGCAAGCGAGTAAGCACGACGACTAACACACACGAACCCTTTTTTTTTCAGCAGTAAGCACGACAACACACGCAAACTCTTTTTTTTTTCAGCAAGCAGTAAGCACGATAAACAGCAACAATAACACACACGAACCCCTTTTTTTCAGCAAGCAGTAAGCATGACAACACACACAAACTCTTTTTTTTTCAGCAAGCAGTAAGCATGATAAACAACAACAATACACACAAACCCCTTTTCTTTTCATTTCCAGCAAGCAACGAATATCATAAGACAAAGACAGAACAAGATACGAGATATCATATACTCACCAAAGCAATTAGACTTCTCCTCCAAGTAGACCCTTTTGACGAACTGCGCGTCTCCTCCGAAACTGGCTGGTTGTCACGGAGTACCGAGTCGACTTCACACGGTGTCGCGCGGTAAATAAATGATGACGGTGTTCTGCGGCGGTTTGGAGCAATCGGCGCCGACTAGAGTTGTTGGAGTCGGCGAGTCGACGTGGCGACACCGTGAATAGGCTGTGGTGCGGGTCGTCGAAAGGGTGTCAGCGCAGTCGTTGGGGCGAGACGTGACGGAAAAGGGCCGTTGACGTCGACCGGTTGGCACGATGGCGAACGGGTGGCGAGGTGACTTCGCTGGGACGGAACAAGGGTGGCCGATGATGACAGAGGTGGTGGAGGGAGCTTTGGGTTCTGGGTATTGGGTGTTCGGTCGGCACAAAAGGGGAGGATGGAGAAGGCCTTGTGTTGGTTTGGGTGTTGTGGGAAGGGAAAGCTTTGGAGATGGAGGTCGATGGGGAAGGGTCGATGGCCGGCGGTGAATTTCGGCCAAGGTAAGGGTGGTTTTGGGTAAGTTTTTTTTGGTTTTGGCGAGGCGAGAGGGGATGAAGAAGGTGACGCCTTTGTTTTTTTTTTTTCGGCCAAGGAGTTAACCAGAGAGAGAGGGAGACTGTGATCGATTGGGGGCTTATATAGATTGGAGAGGCTAGGGTTTGAGCGGAGGGTGGAGCGGTGGCCTTGAACTGGCGTTGAACTCGGGTTACCAGCGGAGTTTGGCTGGAGAGAGGGGAGGTGAACCATGGTTGAGACCATGGTTTGGTTTGGCTGGCTGGAGGGATGGGCGATGCGGAGGCCCGGTGGTCCTCCGGGATCTCGGCGGGTGTGGCGCGGCCCTGGTGAAGACGACGCCGCTGGGGGAGGAGAGAGGGGGAAAGAGGACGAACGGCCATGGGAGAGAGAAAGAAGGAGATGAAAAGTTTGGTGGATAAGGATAAGATCCAATCGAGTAAGAGAATATCACGTGGTGTGACAATTTGTTTTTTGTTTTTATTATTTTTTTATTTTATTTTTATTCTGCTTTGTTTTTCTTTGTTTTGGTTTTTATTTTTTGATTGTATTTATTTTCAACCAATGGAAGGTTGACACCTAGCTTGGAGTGGGCGGGAAAGGAGAAAAAAAGCATAACATGATTTTACTTTTGGGTTTTTAACTGATGTCCTTCGGTTCTTGGGATCGGCAGGACAAACCAGACTTCAAAACATTTAAAAAAATTTTTTTTTTTGTTTGGGGGGGGGGGGGGCGCAAACCTTAATTTTATTTGAAAATGAGCTCGTTTTTACGGCAAACCTGTACTGAGATTGTCTATTTCCGCAAAACGTATTTATTTTTAATTTTCGTCGAAAAAGCCCTGGGAGCGAATATATACGATATATATGTCAAAATTCTCAGAACGACGAGTAGGATGAGATTATGAGGTTTGTGACCTGATCCGGAGCTCCGTGTGAAAGGTTAATTACCGTTTTGACCCCCGATGGCGGCCCGAACGCTGTTTTGACTATATCTTCTTCGTTTGACCTCAGAATTGAGCGCGGTCGATTGCGTTAATCCTCAAATTAAATTTTCTGTCGTCCAGGACTGATTCTCTGGCATTTGGAAGTCTTTAGGATAATTTCTTGAAATCGGGCATTTGCGGCTCAATGGTCACGACTCCGTCGTTCTACAAAATTTCAACAGATCGAGGCAGCATTGAAGAAAATTGAATTTGATAAAATATGTCCAACCCAAACAAATTAGGGTCCAACAGAATGGAAATAAGTATTATTTTCACTGTCAGTTAGGATAACATGCTAAATAAGGAAGATAACTTGCAATAGCCATATAAAAGGAGCTTCAAGGATCTATTTTAAGTGTTCCATTCGCAAAATTTGTGCATACTCATATAATATAATAGAGATCTAGAGTTCATCTAGAGGAGAGAAGGAGAGTTGCAAAGATTAATCAAGGCATTATAAGGCAACATCAAATCAACAAAAGCATATACAACATTAAGGTATAATATCTAGAAAGCGAGTTTACCTTACTGTAATTTGTGAGATTACATTGTTGTGAAAAAGAGGAGAGGAAATTGTGAGAGACAGAAAAGGTTGTAGCTTTGTTGCAATACTTATAGCTATTAGTGGATTATCTCGATGTAGATTATAGCCTAACCACCATGGAGTAAGTCTGTTGTAATTGAACCACATAATTCCTGGTATCTTTTCCTGCTTTACTTTACTCGTTGTGGTTTAATTGATCTGAATAGATAAAGCATTTAAAATCAACAAATTTGTCAACATCTAATCTAAAAGAGAGCATTTAAGATTGGATATGATATAAGAATTCCAAGAACCCTTTGCTTTATCTAGTTGTAACTGATAGTTCTACAGTGATTCTTTTGAGTTAATTGTAACTATCCTTCAGTCACAATTATTGAAGTTGCATTTAGAGCCAAATCAAGTCACATAGATTAACCCTGCCTCTCTATGTGTTTCACTACTCATCTTGGGACATTCAGATAGTAACCTTAATTATTATGATATTGGATTCACTTAGAAGAGGTTGAAGCCTTTATAGAGTAGGTCGTATCAACCAAATCATGTATATTCTGTGTTCTTGTAATTTGGCTAACTATTGAATGCTCAATTCGAATTGGAGACTCATATCCTGAACTAGCCAACATTGGATTACTTCGAGTTCAAGATGAGCATCATATTTTGAAGTGTCTTTACATCCCGAAGTATTCCAAGAGCCGGAGACAAATCCTAGTGCATTACTCAATTACTTCAACACAAAGCTTATACTTCAAAGTAAATCTCCAAGCCTTCATCTCGAAGTAATCAAACAAGTTGCCCTCCCAATACGCATCTCAAAGGAGTTCAAGACGAGAAATCACATCTCGAAGTCTTATATCTCGAACTAGTTCATCCCAAAGTAATTCAAAAACCAAACAGGAGAGTTCTAAGGCACAAATCACTTGAAGAGCTCAAAGTAAATGTTGAAGAAGCCATATACTAAAGTTATCCCTAGGCATTGCAATGAAAATGTTTTGATTTAAATTTTATAGCACTAGGAGATCCAGTTTGACACCCCACATATGATGATTGGCTATCCATTGTTCATGCCTTGTCTTCTAAGACAAGTCGATATCCATTGGCCATATCTTATCAACGAAGGTATGGTTGTATCTCCAAAAATCTTGCAAATTATAATATTTTAATAAAAAGAAAGTATGAGGATGAGATCCATAGTATGGCAGTGGATATTTTATGTAAAAAATAAATAGGATGTTTTGTTTTAAATAAGTGAGATACTTTGGAGAGAGACATGGAAAGGAGGGGCGAGAGCCTAGAAGATTGGTGTCACATTTGGAGAATTTTGTACCACACTTGTAGTGTAGGGACTTGTATACAATCATACACGATGTTTCCTGGTGCCAGTTAGGGCATAGACAAGTCATCAAAAACTTTGTAATAAATTAGATGTCTCCTGATACGTGAGAGGCAGAGTTAGATCGTCGTATGTGTTGTATCACTTTGTATGTTTTCTGGTGGTGAAGACTAAATAATGCTAACATCTATATGTAGAGAAAAACTCTATAGGATAGTTTCAATACTGTAAAGCTTTCTTTATATCAATATAAGAAATCATATTTCTCAAAGAGCTTTTGCGTGTCTTTTCTATTGTGTGTGTTATTGCTTACAAGTTTCAAGATCGAAGGAGACGATCCGACTGAAGATCCAGGATCGAAGGAGTCAATCTGATTGAAGGGAAACTAGGTGTCGCATGGGTGGTATGCCAAGGATAAATACGGCCCCATGACAAATGGTATCAGGGCAGTGATCGAACAAGAGGCATCAAACCTTGTTCGAGCTAAGTAGTTATCCATTATGAAGTGGCACGATGTTGAGCGCGGGAACAAGCTCAATAATCGTAGGTGGTGGCCACGATGGAAGGGAAAAGAAGTATAAAGACTCGTATTTGGGTAGTTTTGAGAGATAACCATTCTATGGGAATGTAACTATCTGGACGGTAGTGTAGCCGTCGATGTGAGCATTTTGACTGTACTTGGGCCCGATTTCGAATCGGGGTCCCGTTTGACTTAATTGTTGACTTTTCGGGGTTTATTGGTTGACTTCGCATTTGCGCGGTCATTTGGGTGTAATAATATCAGTCTAGTGTTGTGCTCGTTATTTCGAGCGTTTTGACTGTAGTTTGACTCAATTTGGAGTTTGGGGCCTTGGAGGTCAATTTTTGTGTTGGGAGGTCAATTATTGACTGGGTCAATGGTTGACTAGGTCAGTTGACTGACAGAAATATAAATAGCAGGAAAAGAAAGAGATTTCATTTTTACGTTATCACGTTTGTGCGTTTGAGAGAGAGAGCTTGAGAGAGCTTGGAGGCCTTGGCGATTTAGGGCGATTTGGGTTCGTGGAGCTCAAAGATTCACTTCAAGTTGGTGTCCTTGAACTTCTTATCTCTCTCTTGTTTTGGATCTGCACGAATTTATCATGATTTATGAAATTGAGCATGAACCCTAGAATTTGGGGAAATCCAATTTTGGATTAGATCTAATGGTTTAGCATAAGATCTATGGTTAATAACTATTTTATATCATTGTGGATATAAGTTTCTGTGATTTTGGGGTTGATTAACTGTGTTTTTCATGAGGGTTGATAAGTCAACCATGGAAATCTGAGTTTAGATCTAGATTTCTGGAAATCTGAAATTTTATACATGTTTCTGTTGTTTCTGCGCGATTTAGAGGCGTTCTGGACGCGTTTTGAGGTAGATATCGTAGTTTGTTGCGAAACAGGAGTGTTAGTGAGCGTCTGGGAGTTTCTGGGCGCATTTCAGACGAAGAACAGGCAGAAACGACAATGAACAGTACCCTGGGCGCGTTCCTAGGTCGAAATGATGAAGACCCGAAGTTTTGGGTCGAAGGGTCGTAGTTCGTAGTTCATAGCCTCATAGTTCGTAGTTCGTAGCCTCATAGTTCATAGTTCGTAGTTCGTAGCCTCGTAGTTCGTAGTTCGTAGCCGAAGGGTCAAAGTTCGTTGCTTCGTAAGTCGAAGGTCGTAGCCTCGCTTCGAGTCTTCAAGATGCGCTACAGTTCCGCACTCCGCAGCTACGAGTTGCCGTTCCACAACTACAAGTCGCAGCTCCTATAGTGTAACTAGATACTGGGCAATACTGGACTGGACCTATTTACATTGTAACCTATAAAGTATCATACTTAAGTTACAATTTAAATAACGAAATACCCCCCATTTGGATTCAAATAAAAATACTAGAAAAATTAATTCCCACTCTTTCAAAATGTGAAAATTGGGATTTAGTGTAAAATCTTGGAAAAACCCAAAAGTTCATAGAGGTGAATTTTTGGAAAGTGGGGTTAGACATCTCAGAAAATCCCCAAAAATCAGATTATCTTATTTATGATATGGGAACCCAATGCCGGGACTTTTGATTTCAAGAAAATAGCTGCTATGGGTACTTCCTTCATAAATCAAGGATTGAGGATTTACTTGTGAAGATTGGCTACGATTAAAGGAAATGTTGAGAATGACATGCCATACTAATGTTAGTATGTTGGTGTGAGGTATTGAGGCATGGACTCCGTGACTTGTTGGGTTCTCACCATGCACCGATGGTGCTATGTGGTTGACGTGGCGGCATATGCACCGATGGCGGCCCGTGTGGCGACTATGGCCGGGCATATTACGCTGTGGACAGGCTAAGGCCTCAGTTGAGCCGTTGAGCTCGTGGAGCTAGGGCTGAGTGCCTTGAGCTAGGATCCCATGGAGGATCGTGGATAAGTTGTCCTGTGTGGGCAGGCTGAGTCCTGATGTTTGTTTACAGACTGAGTCCTGATGATTGTGCACACTACACGGTGCACGAGTACACTGAGCATATAGTATAGATATATATGTGTTGCATGATGTGGAGTTTTGGGGTCACCTATTGAGCTTGTCGCTCACCCCTACTTGTTGTTTACCCCTTTTCAGGTGTGACCCGAGACTAGTGGAGGACTTTCTTCCAGGAGGACGTGCCCACTACTCTGATGTATGATATAATACTGTATTCTGTATTTTATTATGTGTTGTATCCCGGACATGGGTCCGTGGACATTTGTATTTGCATACTATTTGTGATGTAATATCTGTATGACTGTTTGACTTATCACATGCATGATGATGTATGGGAAAGTACAGGATTACCCCTGATGTATAACGATACAGGGTTACATATTTGAGATAACACCCGCGGTGTAGTCTCTATTGGTGCTAGTCACCAACCCCTTGACCTTTCGAGTGCGAGCAAGGGAAAGTCATGTTCCTGGTTCCGGGTTTTCTTGGAATTCGGGGGCGTGACAAGAAGCACACCGCGAGGGAGTCAAAGAGAGACAAGTCATGTATGAGAGAGAGATGCCCGTTGGAAGGCCGACTGTCCAAATTAGAGTTAGCACTGATGGACCAGATGGAGACAGTCGAGCAGCACAGTGAAACCATAGAAAGAATCGAGTCGAGAGACTGCGATATGTTCGGGAAGATGCAAGGGCTACTCGACTTTGTCATAGATAATCTCAAACCTCAATTTAATAACTTGATGGTGAATCTCTAAGTACAAATCCTAGGCATACAAGAGAAAATCAAAGAGGTCAAAGTGAATTGGTCTTTTTGTAAAATGGCAGTTACTTGATGTGGAGAATCCAGGATTGAAGGAGTCAATCTGACTGAAGATAGGCTGAACCTAGTGGACCGAGATACAAGAAAAACTAGGTGCCGCACAAGTAGTGTGCCGAGGATAAATTCGGCCCCATGACACTAGAATGTGACATACTTTAAACAGAGGTTTCACATGAAGGAGAACTTATAGGGTCATGCTTCATTGTTGTATCTTAAGCTGCTAAGGAAGAAGAGGAGCAAGTGATTGAGGCATGTAGGATGCTACACTTCAGCCTTCTACACTCCAATTAGGATTTTATGTTATTTTGTTACATAAATTAAGTTCATTCTAGGTTTGGTTTATGCTTTAAATTTATTTATCAATTGATATGTTATCCATTTATAAGAAACATTATCCAAAAATTCATAGAATTTAATTGAACACTTGATTTGAGTGCGTCTTCTAGATGCCTCCAACATTTTGGTTTTTACTTGAGTTAACATTTTCTCGTTATACCAGGATGCACGAAGAGAATCAACCGAACACCAACTTTCTTGCATTGTAGCTACATAAGATTTTAGAATAACCCTTGGGTGGCCCTAACACCTGTGCTCGATGTTTTTTTGGGTTGCCCTCCCAAAGAGCTTTGTTGGTATTCAATAATACTCTATCGGGTCATCAAGAGGGCCTCCCAAAGAGCTTTTATTAAGGGTACATTAAGAATTTCCCTAATTGGGACTTGTGTATAAATGTACGTGAACAGAGTGATGAATGTTCATTCTTAACAATAATAAAAACTGACGATAAGTCGTTCGTCTTCTTCCACTTATTCTGTTTTTCTGTATTTTCTAGTATCCCAACATGGTATCAGAGCAAAGAAATTGAATCTTTTTTCCTCCTTCTTCCTTTCTTCTTTTCTTCGTCTTCGACACCATCATGTCTGCAACCTCTGGAAACAATCAAATTCCAGACGATTTTTCAAATCCCATCTATCTGCATCATGGAGAAAATCCTGGTCTCATTCTTGTCTCACAACCCCTCATCGGCGACAATTACCCTAGTTGGAGTCGTGCGATGCGATTGGCCCTCCTCGCCAAGAACAAGCTGGGTTTCATTGACGGATCATTGCCTGAACCTGGTCTTGATGATCCTGTCGCTGCAGGTTCTTGGAGTCGTAGCAATGCGATCGTTGTTTCTTGGATCTTGAATTCAATTTCCAAGGACATATCAGCAAGCCTCATCTACCTTTCATCTGCTCGCGAGATATGGCAGGACTTACACGATCGGTTTCAATAGGGCAATGGCCCCAAGTTGTTCCAGCTTCGTCGCGAATTACTGAATTTGCGTCAGAATCACTCGTCTGTTAGCATATACTACACCAAACTGAAGACTACCTGGGAAGAGATCAACCATTACAGACCTACCAGTTCTTGTACCTGTGGTGGCATGCGGGACATGATCGATTATCATGCCACAGAGTATGTTATGTCTTTCTTGATGGGGTTGGACGATTCTTATGCTCCAATTCGAGGTCAAATTCTACTCATGAACCCCATACCATCTATAAATCAGGTCTTTTCTTTGGTCACGCAAGAGGAACAACAGCGACGATCCACAGCGTGTCAAGAACTCGCCACTGGCAACACTGCATATGCTGTCCGAACTGGACCATCATATAGGCGTGGTACTCAAGAAGCACCACAACCCAGTCGCCATCTCCGTTCTACACATTCCAGTGCGTTCAAGCACTATCCTAGAAAGGATCATCCGTATTGTACTCATTGCAAAATTACTGGTCACATTGTCGACAGATGCTATAAACTTCATGGGTATCCACCCGGTTATAAAACTCGAGACCACCAACAACCTGTTACCGCTAACCAAGTCTCTTCACAAGAAAACAACACTGGTGATATGCCGAGTATACAGCCCCATGGATCTATGGAAAATTTCGTGGCTCAACTAAATCCAGGCGAGTATCAAGAACTTATTACAGTCATGTCTTCTCATTTAGACATTTCTAAGTCGTCTGAAGAATGTCACATCGGTGTGTGTTTCTCTGCCACTTTGTCTACAATTCTCAGAAATAATCAATCTTGGATAGTAGATACTGGCGCCACCAAACACATATGTCCTCTTGCTAAGCTCTTCAAATCCCTTCATCCTATACCACAGACAACCGTACATCTTCCTAACAATTCTCAAACAACTGTTTACTATGCTGGTGACATCATTCTTCACTCTTCTATAATTCTCTATGATGTTCTTTTCATTCCGTAATTCCACATGAATCTTTTGTCAGTCAGTGCTCTTCTCCAAAAATCTCATATGCTCATTCAATTTCAACATGATAGTTTCACAATTACAAACACATCCAACATTACAATCGTATCAGGGGAACGTGTAGAAGGACTGTATATCTTACACACTCCCTCTATTAACTCCACACCATCTACTGCATCAGTTAATACCGTCACCCTCAACACATGGCACCATCGGCTGGGCCACCCATCAGTCAAATTTTATTACAATTGAAAAACTCTTTACAGTACAGTGACACAAACACTCATTCGATCCAATCTTGTCCTATTTGCCCACTTGCTAAACAGCATCGACTTCCTTTTCCTTCCAATAATAATCTTTCTGCAAAGCCGTTTGACTTGGTTCACTGTGACATTTGGGGACCATACCACATTTCTTCACATTCAGGCCATCAATATTTTTTAACTCTTGCCGATGACTGCACACGTTACACATGGATATATCTTCTTAACCACAAGTCTGATGTTCACACAATCGTTCCTCAATATGTTCAACTAATACAAACACAGTTCCATAAAGTCATTCAAATTTTTAGATCTGATAATGCCCTTGAACTTTCCTTTCATGAGTTTTTCCAAAACAATGGTATTATTCATCAATTTTCCTGTGTGGAACGGCCACAACAAAATTCTGTGGTCGAGAGGAAACACCAACGCCTTCTCAATATGGCCCGTTCTCTTTTATTCCAAGCCAGACTTCCCTCCATCCTTTGGATAGAATGTGTCCTCACTTCTACCTTTCTCATAAATCGAACACCTTCTACCTTATTACAAGGCCAAAGCCCATATCAACTCTTATATGGCTATGCACCAGATTATCAATTTCTACGCACCTTTGGTTGCCTTGATTTTGTGTCCACATTAACACAATATCGCTCTAAATTCCAACCACGTGCTCAACCCTGTGTCTTTATTGGTTACCCACCAAACATGAAAGCCTACAAATTCTATGATATTCACAATAAAAAGATTATCATTTCCAGAGACGCTATCTTCCATGAAAACACTTACCCTTTTCATTCAATCACCTCAGTTGATCAGGTTGTTGATCACTTTCCCAATCTGGTTTTGCCCAATCCCTCAACTTTCACCATTCCTTCTCAAGTCAACCTGCAAATTCCCCTAATGTCACTCTCTCAGCGCCAGATGCTGGTTCACCTTCTGACGATTCCCTGCCCACAGATACACAATCCAACCCATCTAATCAACTCACCCCCAACCGCCGATCAACCAGATCAACACGTCCACCATCGTACCTCCAAGCCTATCATCTTAATATGTTACACTCCACACTCACACCCAGCTCATCTACTTCTCCCAACCGTTATCCCATTTCTAACCACATCTCGTACACTTCCCTTCCACCACCACATCACCATTTTGCCCTCACCATCCCCTCCCATACTGAACCACAAACTTATCAAGAGGTTGTTCAGTCTTCCGCATGGCGCCAGGCTATGGCAGAGGAACTCGATGCCATGATGACTAATAAAACCTGGGCAGTGGTTACCTTACCTCATGGCAAACACACAGTGGGGTGCAAGTGGACATATAGGATTAAATACGATGCCAATGGCTCTGTTGAACGTTACAAGGCCCGGCTAGTGGCCAAGGGATATACGCAGCAAGCTGGATTGGATTTTTCTGACACGTATTCCCCAGTAGCTAAACTAGTTACAATAAAGATGTTGCTGGCTCTAGCAACGCATCTCACGGTTGGCATCTCCTTCAACTTGATATCAATAACGCTTTCCTCCATGGAGATCTCCTTGAGGAAGTGTACATGGACCTTCCTCTTGGCTATAACCCACAAGGTGATCATTTTCAGCCTGGCTCATCTATTTCCACTCAACCCGGTCTTGTATGTCATCTCCTCAAATCCATCTATGGGCTTCGTCAAGCCTCCCGCCAATGGTACACCAAATTTTCACAGGCTGTTTTATAACTCGGGTTCAAACGGTCAAAGGCAGACTATTCCTTTTTCACCAAAGGGACTGGCGACACATTTATTGCCCTACTTGTATACGTGGACGACATTATCATTACTAGCCCATCCTTACCAACGGTTACTGCTCTTAAACTTCAGTTACAACACCTTTTTAAACTCAAAGACCTTGGTTCCCTTCGATACTTTCTTGGCCTTGAAATTTTAACGTCCAACAATGGTATCTTTCTGACACAGAGACATTTTACCCTTCAACTACTTGAGGAGACTGGACTCCTAGCCTGTAAACTAGTAGCCACACCCATGGAACCATCCGTCAAGCTTACTGCTACAGATGGTGAACCACTTTCTCCCACATCCATATCTTCATACCGTCGGCTAATTGGAAAACTCCTCTATCTTACCTTATCTAGACCAGACATTTGTTATGCCGTCAATCGACTTGCTCAATTTCTTGCTACACCGCATTTTCCTCATATGCAAGCTGTCAATCACCTTCTGCGCTATCTTAAAGGGCAGCCAGGTCAAGGCCTTTTATTCTCGCCTACACCCTCTTCTCAACTAAGGGCTTTCTCTAACGCAGATTGGGGTTCATGTTCAGATACCCGTCGCTCGACTACAGGATATTGTATTTTTTTGGGTGATTCTCTTATATCCTGGAAGACCAAGAAACAGGCTACAATATCACGGTCATCAGCTGAGGCAGAATACAGGGCGATGGCTTCTACTGCCGCAGAGATCACTTGGCTTCAGCAATTACTTCGTGACTTTCCGCTCTCTCAACACAGCCCAGCGCTCCTGTTCTGTGACAACCAGGCGGCTGTGCATATTGCTTCCAATCCCACCTTTCACGAGCGCACGAAACATATAGAGATAGATTGCCATTTCATTCGGGAGAAGGTAGCCACCGGCGTTCTCAAACTAATGCCCATACGGTCTCAATATCAGTTGGTTGATATGTTCACTAAGCCATTACCCTCCACACAATCTCTTCCCATGTTGACCAAGATGGTTGTCTCAAACCCGTACAAGCCATCTTAAGGGGGTATATTAAGGGTACATTAGGAATTTCCCTAATTGGGACTTGTGTATAAATGTACGTGAACAGAGTGATAAATGCTCATTCTTAACAATAATAAAAACTGACGATAAGTCGTTCGTCTTCTTCTACTTATTCTGTTTTTCTGTATTTTCTAGTATCCCAACACTTTGTATAGTATAATACTTTTAATTTGAATCGTTTAACTAGTTTTTAATGATTTAAATTAAAATTTTATTTAACTATATAACTATTATAGTATTTACTGTAATTCCACCACCGTTGAATAGAAATCAAATCTAAAATGTTAGGCTGAGATTAGAAATATTACATCATGTGATACTTTTTGATATATATATTACATAAAATCCATTAGAAGGTAGCCTAATTCAATAATTATGAGACATTTTCAGCATTGGGATTGTCGTATTTTGGGTCATTCAATAATTATAAGTTTTGGTTTAGGCTTTTTCACGTAAGAGATGATGAATTTGCATACGTAACCTTCCTACCATGGGGGGGGGGGAAAGGAAAAGGAAATAAAAAAAAAAAAGAGAAACAAATATCGGGCCCCCCCCACCCTGGAGAGATTTTTGGGGGGTTGGGGGGGGGGGGTGGTGGGGGGGGGTTTTTTTTTTGTGGGGGGGTTTTTGTGGTGTTTGGTTTTTTTTTTTTTTTTTTTTTTTTTTTTTTTTTTTTTTTTTTGGGGTGGGGGGGGGTTTTTTTTTTGGGGGGTTTTTTTTGTTTTTTTTTTTTTTTTTTTTTTTTTTTTGGATAAAAAAAAAAAAAAAAAAAAAAAAAAAAAAAAAAAAAGGGTTTTTTAAAAAAATTTTTTGAATTCCGATTTTTAGAAACCGAAAACCAAACGTGCAACCAAAGAGAGAACTAATTTCCGCGTTTCCTATGTCAATTAATTCAATCAAAGTCAATTATCATATCATTTGCAGGAGGGATAAAAAGAAAATATCTTCGAGGGAAATGGAGACACAGACGAATTAGGTAGCCAATCCGGGGCTCGCAATGTCGCGCAGGGATAAGGATAAGCTCATTTGCGACCTCGAGTATCCCGAAGGAGTGGTTTTTTTTTTTTTTGGTGGTTCTTATTTTGTCCTACGTTTTTATTTATTTATTTATTTATCTATTTATTTAATGATTCATTTCCTGTGGACACGGTATTAGGTTTTACAACTCCAAACGTCTGTGACCACCGCGGACACATGCTTGCCCATTTGCCTGAATTTCTTTCATTTATATCAATGTGATTTTTAAAAATTTTATAAAATCATCAATTTAATGAACTTTCTAATCAAACCGCCGAAGTTGAAATGTTCCCCTGTGGTTTTTATGAATTATTTTTACACACTAAAAATAAAATTACAGAGAAAAGAAAATAGAGAAGAAAATCATCAACGTTTCATATATAGGAGATCTAAGAACATTGGAACATCAAGTAATATGCATACATATATATTTGTTTTAAACCATTTATTAATCATCATATCCGCAAGTCTCACGGCGGTCACAAGTTCAATTAATGCATATCCATCCATATTGATCTTACTTTAATTGCACGCTCAAATCCTCCTTTGCCCTAACCCCCCTTACAATACATTTATTTATCAAATATCCATGCCATATGATCACATATGGTTTCGATTTTATAACTAGGCCGCTGCAGTTTTATTATATCAAGTGCTCGCTGGAGAACAAGACAGAACTGCAGTACGTCTGCAGCTCTATATATATATTTATGCGCTTACATAGGGTTTAGCAAGATGGGATTCGGATATGGCAAGCCGTAGCAACCCTTTTGGCGTTGGGAGAGTTGATGTACTTCCGGAGGTTTGGGTCCTTGAGGTACCCGCACAGGCACGGCTGCTGCTCCCTCAGCCTACCACAGCACAACGGGGTGGGTGGAGACGACGAAGTAATGGCCGGCGCGCAAGGGTTCAACTGCAGCGCGTTGCATGTCACCGCCAACGCCATCTGCCCTAGTTCTCCGGTCATCATCAGAGACACTAGTGCTACTGCCACAGCCACTCTTACTGCACTAGTGCGACGGGATCCATCCACCATGTTTATTTGCTAATTGTGACAGATCGATGATAACAAAAGCAGATGTTATGTGTGAGTATGGTGTGTGATTGGCTGAAGTACGGGAAGTCAATTTATAGAAGGGCAGGGGCGGCCATGGGAACAACTGAACAAAGTGGTTGTGTACATAATGGCTACGCACGCGTACGGTAAGGGTGGTTGGAGTGGTGCACAATTATTGAGCTCTATCTAAACTCTCTATATACGATCAAAATTGCCGGTTCGTTCCTTCCATTTAAGATTTTTTACGGGTAGAATTAAAAGGCCAGGCGCTTTATAATATAGTTACTGTTTTATCAAACTTTGTTATTGTATTTTCTGAATTACTTAATGAAAAATTTTATGAAAGCGTCCTAAAGAAAAGTAAAATAAGAGGACACAAATTAAGAGGACACAAATTAATAAGAGGACACAAATCAAAAAAAAAATATTATTATTATTATTCTTGACTTATATAAGATATTTTTTTAAATGAAAATTTATTACTTGAGTCATCATAATATACAGTTTACACAAAATCAAAATAAGAGAAAAAAATGAAACACTATCAAACAAAATTATGTGTATTTGGCTACTTAAGAAGATCTGGAGTTTAAAAAAATAGGTATAAAAGTCAGTTACGTGAAATACTCTCGCATCTCCATAGCGCTCAAAATTGATATCTAATCTTAATTTAAAAGTGTTTATTTATTTTAGAATTTCTCTTCATAATTATTATTCATAATTGGACATATAAAGGTTTTTGATAAGTTCAATACAAGACATTTTTTCATCATTTATTGATTTGTGTAATTTTAATGATGTTAATGTTAATGCTTTAAGTGATATAAAACATATGTATGACACACCATATATAGTTTGGACAAAGGGGAGGGATAAATGTACCTCCAAAAGTCATAAACACACTCACCTAAATAAATGATTTTGAAAATAATAATTAAATATTATAGAAAAATTACACTAACATCCTTTTTGATTAATTAATACATTCACCTAATCCTTTCTGATCAACGATTCCATCAATCCTTTCTTCCACATCTTAGATGCCGTCTTTCCCATATGATCCGTCTTCTTTCCCCACAACAACTGGTGTCGTCTTCCTTCCCTCTTCCGCAACAAATTCTGTTCTCGAGCATGTTACTTAGAGCGTTGTCAATGCCAACTTCACTCAAAGCTCCTTTGTTTATGGTATCCTGATATCCTCTATGTGGTCCCCTAAGAAAGGTCCATAGTCCAAGTCCAAGTCGGCTTTATTAGCAGCGGTGGTAACTTCCTCTAATGTCATAGCTCAAGTTTCGTAGTGAAGTGCTAGGTCTTATAGAAAACACCAACCAAGTCACAATTTGATATGATGTACTTGTATATAAAAGAGGACCCACAAGTCAAACCAACAAACGGTTTGTTGGTCCTTGGGAGCCTAGAGGGGGGCTTTTATCGAAAACTCTTTTCTTCTCCAGCACCACACTTTTCTGGTTAAACTATAAAGAACAGTGCAGAAGATAACCAGATAGTTAAAGTATTTTGTTTTATTATCAAAACACTACAAGAAATCAGGCCTTTAGTAAGACATAAAATGTGTTACCATAGGATACCGTAACACTTTTTGGGGTATTAGGTCTGCTTGGCTTATGGAATGTCTCTCATCTTTCAATAACACTTTTTGGTGTGTTACAATTTTATGTTACGGTAGATCATACAGTATGATATTTTTTGTGTTACGAAAAGTGACCGAGATACAATAAGCTAAGCAGACCTAACACACCAAAAAGACTTACGATAAATGACACAGAAATATAACAAACCTTCTCAAATGCTTTAAATTATTGATTACAATTTTCCAATACTCTTATAGTTCAAAAACTACCAATATTCAACAAAACAAACCATCAAAAATATTATTAATATATCTTCACATTGAGAAATAGTGTTATCAAATGTTACAATCCAAAATAACTAATTTGTTCAAAATATTTTACAAACCACAATATAAAATACAAAAATGTCTCAAAACAAAATCTTAAATGCCATCTTCATTCCATGCCATAAAAAATTATCACAACTCCATTACTCTGCAAGAAAAAACCAACAATAGGTCTATCAGTATTATTACATATCTATATCATTAATTTAATTTACAAATTGATTGAGCAGTTACCTTATAAATAAACAAAGCAACACCAGTTCTTTTCTTTCTTTCACATTTTCCTTTCCTTGGTTACAAATTTCCAAAGATTCAATGGGATCATAATACAAAAAGGAAAGGTAAACTCTATAAATAATACCTGTAGATCCATCAAGGCACATATCTCTGCAGCAAAACTTTATAGTCACGAAAAAACAAAAAAACAAATTAAAGTGAATAATAACAAAGACAAAGGGTGAGCAAAAAACTATAAAAATTGAATGAAGCTTGAAATGAGATTTGGTCAATAATAACCCAAGCTTTCTCCTCTTACAGCTTTCCAGAAATAAAAACTTATTTGCTTTTCTATCTCATGAAAAATTACAGGATCGCACACCCTCTCAAGCCTGCAGGTACAAAAAATCAATCAATGAACTTATTAAAGTACCAATGTACAAGTATGCTCTTGGACCTTTATGGTTGAGGTAACTACTCAACCAATCAATACATACAAAGTACACAAGCATAAGCACAGATTCTAAAACATGCTTAGAATAAATAAATAAGTCTTTTATCAGAACAAGTTTAGGATTTGTTGCATTGTTAAGGGTTTGACAAATCAGATCTCAGCTTTTAAATTATTAATCTACTAAACAAAAGCTATATTGAAGAATTCTCAGGCCATAGTTCTAATATCAGATCTGATATTGAAGAGATGTCAAAACATTACTGGATGTTTAACCTATAATTTATGTATATCATATTCTTTAGGATTTTGTTAAACACATAAAATATCTCAGCACAGAGGGAGGACAGATCACATGGCTTGGATTTCAAAGCCACTTTCTATTCTTCAACCTACACAAAACACGTCAACGGTGTATATTCATTCTTCTACATCATTAAACAAGCTTTTGAGGAAAATATGGTATATGAAATTGAAATTAATTAATTTATTATTTACTTTAGGAATTAAAAAATTTTCTCGCATCCTCAATTATTATTCCATGAGCATACTAGTTTCTTCATTAATCATATAAAAATAAAACAATTGTACGTTTCATAAAAAAACCAAACAGTAAAATACATACCCCTTTATGGCCACTGCTATTGACACAACTTCCCCGAGATGCTATCATAATACAAGCTCTGCAACACTAGAGCTACTGTGCTTATCGTGTAGAGCTACTCAATTAACATATGAATTTGCACAATAAATAAACACGTACTACATGGTTTTAGTACACAAATCTCAAATTTATGCAGAATATATGAAAAATCAAAGCTGAGCTTAGCTCTTACCAAAGCTGTATAATATTGTGTTGGCAACTACAATTAGAGTAACACAAAGATGATTTAGGGTGAAGAAATTTATTTACGCCCTGGAGAAACTTGTAATAAAAGTGCATATATGAATGGGGACAACTTTTTAGGGGGTCTGATTCTCGGACACTAAACAGAAAAATAGAGAAACTCTCACCGTACTTTGCTCGAGAAGACAACCAACATATTAAAGATGTCCCTGCAATTTATGACCCATATTTTTGACTTAAAGGCAATTTTTGACACAATTCATGGAGCAATATTTGAAGATAAAATTAAGATACACAAATATATGTTTGTAAAACATAAAGAGGTCTACTTGAATGAGCATGTAGGGCCCGACAAACTAATTAGGTATCAAAATTTGGATGAACACAACCATCTTAAAAAATCAATCAACAAATCAAACATAACAAAAACGTAATTAGGAGGAGCACTGATATTGAAATTAAGCACATTACCGGCTTCCAACGATCGCTCCTCAAGACCTCTATCAGTAGATGACATTTGTTCACTCTCCATGTTTCTCTAACTTCAGATCCCCAATTACCTAAACATCCTCAGGCACTCCAGCACCAAAAGCTGATGAGATTCTCTAGCTACAACTAGGTCTCGGTACAAGAGCCAGTAGGGGATTTTTGGTAACCCAGTTGCGGATCTAAGTGTTATAGCCCCAATGTCGGTCGCACATGGCATACCAGAGGACGGCGTCCACGCAACATAGGGAAAGGTTGGGCTTGGAGGTGCAGGAAAAGTTGCCAACGTCCGATGGGGTGAGGAAGGAGAGGATGCAGATCTGGACGTGCTCTGGGAAGTTAGAAAATGATGGTGAAGGAAGAGTGTCGGGTGGGTCTGGCGGTTGGGGAAGAGAGATAGGTCGAGACACACAGCTCCAGCGGCCATGGAGGGCTGGGACATGGTATCGGCAGAGAGAGAGAGAGAGAGAGAGAGAGAGAGAGAGAGAGAGAGAGAGCATGAATAATGAGATAAGGTTTTTTTTATGTGAATGGGAAATAGACGCGGACGAGGGGGGATTCACCAAATTATCCCGCTTATTATTGCCGCCGTGTTTTTTTAAAGTGAGATACGGGCGACGATTCACCAAATTAATAGCGCGTACTATTTCCGCTGTGCTTTTTTAAACAAATCATAACACTTTTTTAATACTATTATCATTCAATGTTACGATAGGCTTGATTTCTTATAGTGAAAGATAATTACGACAAAATATAGCAGATTCAAGCTGATGAAGCTTTTCAATCTACTGAAAACTCTCTTACACTCTATTTACAGTTACTCACACACTAGCCAATTTAATCTCTAAGAGCTCTTGTACATATATGCGCTTTTATGAAAATATACAAGTCTTAATATATATATATATATATATATATATATATATATATATATATATAGCGTTCCATTGGAAAACCATTCTTGGAACATGATCTTCCAAGCACCGTGTAGCATTGAATTCTTCTCGAAAATGTTTCTGCTTTAATTGTTGCGGATGTGGAGCTCAAGATCTTGGGTCTTTAAACATTGAATTACTTCACATGATCCCAAGTGTAATTAAAGCTCTATCCATATCTCCGTGTATTCCACGTGTAAGATGATTTAGATCTCCAACAAGTCTATCTCAAATTGGGACACAACAAGTTGATAACTTTAAATGCGAAGCCGATAAAGTGAAGTAGTGTAATGACCCGTGTTTTGGGATGTGAGGAGTTAGCCAGTTATTCCTTTTGAACAGCAATTGTCGGGTCTTTGGGCTATGTGTTAGTTGTTCATGATGTGTTGTGTATCTTTTTTATACATTAATTTGTATTTGAGATGTGTATTTGTGACATGCGGGTATGTGTTATATGCGTTGTGGTGGTGTTTTGTTGCGTTTGTGGACGTATGTCCAATTACGTGTTGTGTGCGGTGTATGATCCACTTGTGTGTTGTGGCTTGCGGTTTTGCAAATGGGTTGCATGTGTTTGTTATTCCTTGCGGCTCTAGTGGTATGTAGTTTCTTTTCGAGGACGAAAAGTCTTAAGGGGGAGAGGATGTAATGACCCGTGTTTTGAGATGTGAGGAGTTAGTCAGTTATATCTTTTGAGCGGCAATTGTCAGGTCTTTAGGAGATTTCTTCTCATACACATTGGCTAAAACACTTTGTATATAGATGAGTAAGCATGAGGCAGGAGATGAGCTCAAGAGGGAGCAAATTGAGGTTGCACGTGACAATGCCTTTGTTACGTGTAGAGGTGTTTTTGCATGGGAGCCTTCCAGACAATGTTCTAAGGCTTGTGGCAAAATCCTAAGACATTTGGAGGTTGCACGTGACAATGGCCTTTGTCACGTGCAGCCATGTTTTTGCGCCGTCTTCTTAGTTTTGTTATGCTGATAATCTTTTCTCAAAGGACCATATTCGAATTGTGGGTATTTCATTATGTGTGAAAGTGGAAAGGTTAAAATGTGTTTCACTTATCAAAACTACGTCGTTTTAATGCTGGATGTCACTTATCAAAACTATGTCATTTTGATAAGTGTTGAGTATATAAAAGGAGATGTCTTTTGTTTTGTTTTAGGGTTCCTCATTGTTGTCGCTGAGAGAGAGAGAGAGAGAGAGAGAGAGAGAGAGAGAGAGAGAGAGAGAGTGTGTGTGTGTGTGTGTGTTCTCTTGATCGTGGCTTTTGGACTTGAACGGTGTGGGTGATCGGCGTCTAGCGTGGGAGCAAGGAGGATCCTTCTGAGGTACGGATTGTTGTTTCTCGAACACATTCCAGGGTTAGGTCCTGTGGTAGACATTTATAGATATTTGTTTATATATATATATATATATTGTGTGTGTGTGTGTGTGTGTGTGTAAATTTATGTAGATGTGATCTCCTATATGAATGTTGGCCTTCAATGGCGTTATGCTTGGATATGTCATTGAGTCCAAGGTTTGGGGATTTCGGGTTCGTTCTCATGGCAGTGGACCTTGGGGGCCGTTAGGGTGTGCGCTATTTGCTCAGTGGTTGAGTTCGTTAGGATTAGTCCTGCGGTAGGGTCGCGTGGGAAAACCTAAGGGTTTTCAGGGGAGTTATGTTGTGAACATAATATGTGGATATGTTAATAATGATTTGTCTGTTGGTTGTTGAATTACATGGGTTATTTACTGTTATGTAAATACATATTATTGTGTTGTGTTTGTATGTGAGTCTGTGTGATTGTGGTTATGGAGCCTGTGTGGCTGTGATTGTAGAGCCTGTGTGGCTGTGGCTATGGAGCCTGTGAGGCTGTGGTTGTGCCTGTATACGTTGCTTTAATTATAAGTGCAATTCATAACTTGTTAATATACCATTACCACAACACTGCACTTGTACACGTTCTCATGTAGATGCTAGGAGCATGGGATGGGTCGGGGAGACATGATCCCTACTGAGCTGTGGTTGCTCACCCCTCCCGTTGTGTTTTGTTTCTTTCTTTTCAAGAACCTACAAGCGTTAGTAGGAATTCCAAGGTGGAGGCCGAATGCATTGTTTTGTTGTGTTTCTATTATGTTATTTTGGGAAGAATAATGTAACCCCTATGGGGGAAAATAATGTAAAAGGTTTTCTTTAAATTAATAAAGAAGTGATTTTTCTTATGGACATTTACTATGGTTTAGTTTGTGGTCAATCATTGTGGATGTTTTGTATTGTCCTGTGTGAATTATTTTCTCATTGTAAATTAATAAATTGTTTCACCCCTTTATCCTCCATGTAGGTAAAGGGGAGTCACAAAATGGTTTCCTCGGGTTGGAAATCCGGGGCGTGACAAGCGCCTTCTTAGTCTGTTGTAAAGTTCCTTGCTCCGTGTTAGTGAAGCTCAAATCCTTACTCCGTGTCAGTGGTTGCTTACTCCGTATCAGTTTGATACTAGAATCCTTATTCCGTGTCAGCGCTTCCTTACTCCGTATAAATGAGAGGTTCAGAGAGCTTACTCCGTATTAGCGCTTCCTTACTCCGCATGAGTTCCTTACTCTGCATGAGTAGAAGGTCTGGATGGCTTACTCTGTGTTAGCGCATCCTTACTCCACTCGAGTAAAAGGTTCGGATTCCTTACTCTGCATCTCTTTTTCTTACTCCATGCGAACAAAGGACTTGGGTCCTTATCCCGCACAAGTCATTCCTTACTCAGCATGAATAACAGACTTGGATTTCTTACTCCATGTCTTCTTGTCCTTAGTCCGCTTAAGTGGAAGACTTAGCTTTTTACTCCGCGACCGTTTTCTCTTACTCCGTGTGAGATGTAGACTAGGATTCTTATTTCGCATCTATTTAACTTAGTCCATTCAAGTGTAAGATGCGGATTTCTTAGTCCGTAACTTTAAGCATTTGGTCCGCACGAGTAATCTTTATTTCATATGAAGACTTGGTTATTTACTAAGTGTTTGACGACACTCACGTTGGTCCGGATCAGGATTATGTATCCTGTCCTTAGCTTTGCTCTCACGAGTGAGAGTCCGGATTAAGGCTATATCTTCTGCAACAACCAAGAATAAACATACAAGGTTTCAAATCAAATTACATAAGGTTTTATCCGCATCATCCAAATTCTAGGTTTGATCCAACACACGGCAGTAGCTCCACCCAAAGCTCCTTTGTTTATGGTATCCTGATATCCTTTGTGTGGTCCCCTAAGAAAGGTACATAGTCCAAGTCCAAGTCGGCTTTATTAGCAGCGACAGTAGCTTCCTCTAATGTCATAGCTCAAGTTTCATAGTGAAGTGCTAGGTCTTGTAGAAAACACCAACCAAGTCACAATTTGATATGATGTACTTGTACATAAAAGAGGACCTACAAGTCCAACCAACAAACGGTTGTTCGTAAAAGGATCGGGTGGTGGATACCCATTGAGATGCCACTTGGCACAAATTGTTTTGCGTAGGAGATTAGGATCAGTGCAGATGTGAGACTCTAGAAGAGTTTTACTTCATGACACTAAGGATTTCAAGATAAGTTTATATGTTGAAGTCCTTAAATGAAGAAGTAATAACCGTTTTGAGAAAAATATAACTTTGGTTCGAGTTTAATTTGGTTTTGGTGAACTTTGATTTGAGTTTAATTCTCTCGACTCAATGCTTTTCAAGTCAAAGTCCCTTATCTCGAAGCTACTTGTTCAAATATAACTACCTGAGCCTATTAGTTATGTGTATTAATGGTTAATCGAACAAATTATAATTGTTTAACATTGGATACTTGAACAAATTATTATCTTTAGTCCCTACTTGTTTGTCAAGCATTTTTGGAACAAAAAAAAAGTTCAAACTTATTAGTAAAAACCAAACACGGGTTCAAATGATGTGTTTTTTTTTTTTTTTTTTTTTTTTTTGTTTTTTGGCTTGGATTGGGGTTTGGGGGGGATTCGAACAAAACCTTTTACCTCTCTATTAGGATTCGCCTCAATATATGATAAAATTACAGTTATATTATCTTCTTCCAGCATTGAATCTCTCTCCATTTTTTAAGAATTAAGGTTTTGCAAAATCTTGGTGTTGGTGGAAGAGAATGGTATTAGGGCTTGTTTGTAATGGTAGAAAAGATAGTATAAATTAAGGTTTCAAAAAATTAATAGTGAGTGTTGATCTTTTTTTATTATTTTGTTAAGGATTTATTAGTCATTTTACAGATGGATAATATGATAATTTCACACAAGCTAGTAAGTGTGTTTCACTTGGGTGGTATAAGTATCATTTCCCTTGGACAAAACCATAAAATTATATCACTCATCCATAAGACTGTAAACGAATGGAGCCAAATCGAATAGTAAGGTATTCAAATGTTTTCATCACTATTTATTAATGAATTAAACCGAATGTGAACCTTAAACTATAGTGTTCATGAACTATTTACGATCATTACTATGTCATTCATAAACATTCATGAACAAGTGTTCACAAACGTTTATAAATATAATATAGGGCTGTAAAAGCCAAGTCAAATAGTAAAGTGTTCGAATGTGCTCATCACTATTTATTAATGAACCAAACTGAAAACAAGCCTTAAACTATGGTGTTTACGAACATTATTATGCTGTTCTTGAACTGTTCAGCAACGTTTACGAATAAGTATTCACAAGCTTGTTCACAAAGAACGTGTAAAAATAGAATTACAAAATCTAAAAATCTACAAAAAGAATTCACGTATATACGTATTTCAAAAGTACAATTAATTAATTATTAGGTTATGTTATTTTTGTTTAATATGTTTAAATAATTACTATATATAATTCATGAAAATATTATAATTAATTCACTTTTTTTATTATTAGTAGTATTATTAGTATTATTATTATTATTATTATTATTATTATTATTATTATTTTGAATGCATGTTACTGGATTGGAGATTTGAGAGCAATCGGAAAGAATCCATGAAGGCGTGAGGACCATATTGAAGAAAGAGAAAAAAAATAAGAAACATGAGGAGGAATGAAAATTTGGGCTTCACGTAAGGTGTAAAAGTATTGAAAAGAATAAGTAATGGTGCGGGGTCTACTTTGGTTTAATGAAGCAAAGAAGAAAAGGGCAACGAAAAGTGGGTTTTCAATCCAGTGTCGCTCTAGCCCTTCAACGTAGAGGAGGAGACCCATCCCGTGCTGTCCTTCCATCCTTACATCAACCCAGCAACGCCATCAACCTTCTTCATCGTCCCAACACGCGCGCTCCAGCATTCCTTCCCAATGCGTTGCAGGACTTGCGATGTTGATCCTGTGGCACTGCCATACATCCTATTTTAATTTTATGTATTTGATTTAACTTTAAATTTTAATTGTTATTTTGAATCTCTGTTCTTCATCTTAATAATTTATTTATGTGCTATGGTTTGCAATTCGTTTTTCTATCTGTTTTAAATTCTTTGTAATTAATTTGCGGTTGTATTTAATTGTGAATTGTTTAAAACATGATTTTTAATTGTGATTAATTTGTGGTTGCGGTTAATTAATTTTAAGATGTGAAGATTATAATTCGTATTGAACTATTTGGTCTTCCGAATGCAAAACATAATCGTTCCTAGAATTAGTACAAGTTCAAGTCTAATTTCTAGTGCGAAATCATAATTTTAGTATAATCATGGAGTCTTGGTTTAATTGAATTATGAGGCCTTAAATATGTTATTATATTTTTAAAAGATAATGATAAATAATAATTAAAGTAAGAGGTAGAATCAATTACGTCTTTAGTTAATTAATTTTCTCTACATATTTAATTTTCTTTTAATTTCACACAAAACCCCCCAATTCTCTAACTTAGCTTTTCTTTATTTTTCTTGAAGAATAAGTTGAATTAAATTTTATAAGTCCTCTGATTAGTGAACGACCTACGTTAGCTCTATACTATACTTAATTTAAATTTTATTTGAAGTGCGTATGCAACAACTCTATTTCACTAACCCTTTGCTTGGCAAAGGGTAGAAAAAAGTGGATGAATTTGTAGTGAAAAATATATGGAAAGAAAACATGTAGAAAGAAAAGGGATGAAAAATTTGATTAGTTGGTCAGGATGAAAAAAAGGTTAAAAAACATATATTTGATAATTTGATTGAGAGTAGAAAAAAATTAAAAAATAAAACTAGTTTGTGAAATACCAATTTAACTTTATGTGCTAAAGCATACAAAAATTATTGAAGGGCAAATTGAATAAATTACCGCCACTGTAAATTTTCTATATCTTTTCCTAACAAATTGCCTTGGATTGTTATTTACTCGAGTAATTTTTTTGACCCCACTAGTTTTCCATGTGAACCAAGCACAAGGAAATTGCATTTTCCATTCATTTTCCAAAGAAAATCTAGTTTTCCCTACCAAACAGACCTAAATGCAATCTTATTCTTGAACATTGATTTATTTACCGTCCGTCCACCATGATAAATCTGTTGGCGATCGCCCATTTTGCCTAGTTTGACGTCGACCTAAGTGACATAAGACATGTATGGGACACCATTTATAGTTTGGACAAGACCATAAAACCATCTCAACCGTCCACCACGATAGCTAATAAATGCTCAAGTAATTCGTGGTTGTCAAATGTCATTATCGTTAGGTAGACCAAATGCTTTGAATGGCACGCAAACGAAAACCAGTAGAACTAATGCTTTGAATAGTACGCATTGGAAAGCCAGCGGGTTCGTGCGCGAATGAATATATATGAAAAAGGCCGCTTGTTAGTATGCTTCGTTATCCCTCGGCCAACCCACATTCAGGTAGGCCGAATGCTTTGAATAGTAAGCATTGGAAAACCAGTGGGCTCATGTGCGAATATATATATATATGAAAAAGGCTGGGCCACCCACATTTATCACGGACAAGGAAAAAAGTCTAAATAGTTCATTTGGCACAGGAGACTGAAACGGAGGAAAATGCAATAACGTGAGAATCCTATGGCAATAAAACATTCTCATCCCATACTTGAGATTCTCAACAATGGAATGAAAAATAAATTTTTCCCTAGATGGGAAATGCAAAAAAGGCTGAAAAAACTTTCAAGCCGAAACTGAGTCCATTTGCTCACTGATTTATACAGTGAGCCTCCCGTTCACAGCCAGCAGAGAGGGTACCGTTGATATAGACAACGAAGTAGTGGTCGCTAGACGCTACTGACATGCGGCGGTTACCCTTTGTTTGGTAAGGTATGAAAAAAGGATAGAAAAATTTTATATAGAAAAGATATGGAAAAAAAAGGTATGGAAAGAAAAGACATGAAAAAAAAAATTCCATACGTTTGGTTGGCAAAGAAAAGAGGTAGAAAAATTTTAAAATTTATTTTTTTATTATTTATTAGAACATGTGAATTACCAGCTTTACCCTAAATCCTATTATAAGATAAGGACACAAAAATTAATTCAATATACTTTACTCAAGCCAACATGGGACACGTGGTCTTGATGCCTTGATGGATAATAAATACACGCATTTCAAAGGCTAAAAAAGATAATAATTTAAAAGGCTTATGCTTCTGTCTAAGCTAAGAAATTGTTGTGGAGAATTGACATTCATGGAGATCGTCCACTCGACACAAAGTTCGATCACATCGACCGCCCCGGGGGGTGGCCGAAATCCTGGGGAACCCGGCCGAAAATAGTGGTACGACGAATCGTTGCCCAAATCCGACCCAAGTGTTAGTCCGGTGAGATCTTGGACTTGGGCTGCCGGTGTTGACTTCCACGATCGTGGGACTTTCATCGGCGATGCTGATGGCCTGCGGTGTCGACCTCTGCGTGTTTGCTCCTCGTAGACGATTGACAAATGAGAGGACTGGCGTGATGTTTCTGGGTGTAAAAGGGTATTTTCGGAAATAAATTTAGCGTATCAATTTTCCACCCAAAATTCCATCAATTTGGCTGTCAATAAAAACTAGCCGTTAGTGTACTTATTTTCCACACTTCTTGTTTCTTTTTACGGTCTTGTTTATTTTCTCGCCTTCCAAACAAGAGAAAAGTAAATTTCTACATATTTTCTCTACCACCTCGGTTTTCCATAGATTTTATATACCAACCAAACAGTTAGGGGGGAACCACATCGGACATCGGTGCCCGCGTGCCCGGGCAAGACATTTTAAAGTAATTGGAATGGGTCTTACCGTCTTTTGTCTTAGTCTTGTCCGGGCGCGGGGCTAAATTATTACGGGTGACTGTGTTTGGTTGGTATATAAAATCTATGGAAAACTGAGGTGGTAGAGAAAATATGTAGAAATTTACTTTTCTCTTGTTTGGAAGGCTGAGAAAATAAACAAGACCACCGTAAAAAAGAAACGATAAGTGTGGAAAATAAGTACACTAACGGCTAGTTTTTATTGACGCCAAACCGATGGAATTTTGGGTGGAAAATTGATACGCTAAATTTATTTCCGAAAATACCCTTTACACTTGAAACACATCACGCCAGCCTCTCATTTGTCAATCGTCTACGAGGAGCAAACACGCAGAGGTCGACACCGGCAAGCCATCGGCATCATCGATGAAAGTCCCACGATCGTGGAAGTCAACACCGGAGCAAGTCCGATCTCACCTGGACTAACACTTCGGTGGGATTTGGGCAACGATTCGTCGTACCACTATTTTCGCCGCTTCCCCAGTGGGATTTCGCCGGATCGTCGTCACCCCAGCGGCGCTATTGATCGAACTTTCAGTCCTGGAGGGACATCTCCCGGTGAATGTCAATTCTCCACAACAATTTCTCTGACCGAAGATAAGCCTTTTTAAATTATTATCTTTTTTAGCCTTTGAAATGCGTGTATTTATTATCCATCAAGGCATCAAGACCACGTGTCCCATGTTGGCTTGGGTAAAGTATATTGAATTAATTTTTTGTGTCCTTATCTTATAATAGGATTTAGGGTAAAGCTGGTAATTCACATGTTCTAATAAATAATAAAAAATAAATTTTAAAATTTTTCTACCTCTTTTCTTTGCCAACCAAACGACGGTATGGAATTTTTTTTTTCATGTCTTTTCTTTCCATACTTTTTTCCATACTTTTCTATATAAAATTTTTCTACCCTTTTTTCATACCTTACCATCAAACAAAGGGTTAGGCACGCCCCTCATGCCATCTTCACACTCCTCCAATTGAGGTTTGCCTTCTTTTGCCTTTCGTTATTGGGTTTTTTGTTTTTGTTTTCTTGTTTGGCCTCTCTCCTAAAGTCCTATTCCTACATTGTAATTTTGTTTTGTATTTGATTGGTAAATTGTTTTCAAACAACTTAATTGCAGAACAAACTACTTGACTGCTTGATTTTAATATATCCTGACTATGCATTCAAGCTCATTCTTTACCGGTATGTGATTATTTATATTATTATTTTGTATAAAATTGTGTTTTGGTTTGGTAAATTAATTAATTGTTATTGCATCTCATTAGGCCATTAACCGAGACGTCAAATCGGCTATAAATAGCGTAAAAAGAGAAGAAAAAAAACGTTATTACGCAATATCATTTTTGCGTCATATACAGTATTACACTAAATCTGCCAAAGACGACGCGTCTCTACAACTCGCACAGAAAGCCAGCTACTCCGTGCACGCAACACTCCCCCTTCCTCTGTGCCGACGTCCACTTCCCCATCTTCCTCGGCAAATTGGTTCCTGCTTATTCCCCAGCGGCTCCTACCCAAATCGTGGGACTCCTGCACTCACAACGTAATCTCCATCGCACGATTACATATGAAGATCCATTAAAAGCCAGATAAGGGTTGAGGGTCTATCAGACAACCGCACACCCATCGCCGAACCACCCCCACCGACGCGGAACGCTCGTACTGCATCGTGGTCCTTCAACACTCTCCCTCCCCCCGCCCCTCGCGAATCCTCTCTTTGATGGATAATAGGATTATAATAAATAAAAATTAGTTTGGTTTCTTTTTAGATTTTGAAATCGCATATCGAATTCAATAATATTATTATTTATTTATTTATTTATTTATTTTATATTTTGAAATTTATTTAAAATTATTTATTAATAATTGATATGTTATATTTGTGAATTATATTATTAAATTTTGAGACTTATAATTATAAATTTAACATGTATTAATATTAATATGTTTACATACTATTTATTCTTTTTTTTTTATTTTACATCATTTCAATTTTAAGAACTCAAAAATTTATGAATTAAACCGACTCAAATTAATCAAAACTGATAATAATTCAAACCGCTAATTCAAACCGAATCAAACCAAACCAGATCAGTTCAGTCTAGTTTGATTTGGTCCAAGCAATAGATTTGGTTTGTTTTGATTTTGTTCAAACTGAAACACATCAAATTAATTTAAAAAATGACTTAGACCGACTTAAATCGAACCGATTTCACCCTTAATAAAGGTATATTTGGGTTTTTTTTATGAATATGAATTGGAGGAAAATATAGTAAGGGAACATATTCTTTACGGTAATTTTTCACATACAAGTATAAATATTGTGTTACCTTAATCCATCTTTGTAACATTGCTTGTTGTTGGGTAATAAAAAAGAAATATTGTGTTACCTTAATCCATCTTTGTTGGGAATTTGCATTCTTTATTGACCGGGAACATTGCTGGGTAATAAAAAAGAAATAGTTTTAAAACATGATTAAAATATGATTGTTTTTAAAACATTATTATTTTTGATATAATATTATTATTTTTTAAAATAGAATTATTTTAAAAATTATAAATTCAGGTTAATTATATCACTCAAATAGTTTTAAATTCATCTAATTGAAACTTTAAAAAATGTATCTCCAAAGAAATTAAGTCATTCTACTAGAAGAATAACTAACAAATCTTGCTCGGTTTGCTCCAAAGCTGACTATAATATCAAACAGAGTCCAAAGGGTTTTTTAAGAAATAGAAAAAAATTAAGAAAAAAAAAGACCTTAAAATCAGCAAACTCTAGTTTAAAAAGAGAAAGATGGTAGAGATCTTTATGCATATTTTCTTTTCTATCTTCCCTTTTATGCAACTATAGTCGAGGCCGGCCCTAAGGTTAGGCAAGTGAGGCATATGCTTTAGGAACCCAAAATATGACTAAAAATTAGGGGCCCATCTTTAGTGAGTGTAAACTCCAGCCTCACCCGTGGAGACTGCTCAACACATTCCCCATTTGATGATGGTTTGGTCATGTTGGTCGAGGAGCGTGTGATGGACGACTCTCAGCATACCGTGCAGTGGGAATCTTGGGGAATGGGATGGCTTTGTTGAAGGAGAGGCAAAATATTATTTAGAAATTACTTGCAAGAGCGAGAGAGAAAGGTCAGAGGGGGTGTGTTTTTGGGTTAATAATAAAATGAAAAATATCATATAATTTTTTTGTCTTTTGTAAGGTGTTTTTTTGTTAATAATAGGTTTTTTCCCGAGAGAGAGAGAGAGGGTTTTGGATTCCAAGGAGGGTCATTGTAGTGGGTGTAAATTTTAATTTTTATTTAGAAGTTATAAACTTATGAATGATTATTTGTTTAAATTATTAAATGATTGACCGTAAATTATGTTTGTTTTTTTTATTTTATGTTATTTTTAAAATTATAGTAAAA
The DNA here is from genome assembly GCA_023512835.1 of Taxillus chinensis. NCBI lineage: Eukaryota > Viridiplantae > Streptophyta > Magnoliopsida > Santalales > Loranthaceae > Taxillus > Taxillus chinensis. The sequence continues at coordinate 24,885,917 of CM042089.1, forward strand.
TAATAATAATTATTATTATTATAAATTAATAATTTAATATATAATTATAAATATTATTATTATTTTAAAATATATAAGAGATAAGGGCCTCGCCTTAAACTCCCGCCTTGGGCCCCTAAGACCTCGGGGCCAGCCCTGACTATAGCAGTGTTTTTCTTGCTGATATAAAGTTAAAAGTTAAAAGAAATAACAAAAGACAAAAGCATCCTTTCCATAGTTAACTGCAAACCTTTGTTTATGTATTTGTTTTTTAGCCCAAGAGGGTGACCAAAAGATTTAACTTGCCTCTAGAGATGGCAATGGGGCGGGGCGGGGCGGGTTTTGGGTTGCCCCGTCCCCATCCCCGATAACAGGGATATGCCCCATCCCCGCTAGCGCATGTCTAACCCAACCCACAATGCCCAGTCCAGCGCGCGTCCAGCCCACTACGACTTATCCAAGCCCAACCCAGCGCCCAGCCCGCCCACATGCCAGAAAATTCCTGCAAAATGAAATGTTGCTGATAAGCCTTGAACCTAGGACCTCACCCATGCCTAGATAGCTGCTAAACCATCAAACTAACTTAGTTTTGTTATTTAAGCTTATGTAAATGATATATATATACTTATTATGTCACATATAAATAATAGTAATAATAATTATAACTATAATTATAATTATTAATAATATTACTAATTATAATTATAATTATTAATATTAATAAATAATGCATACTTTATTTTAAAAATTAAAGTAATTACAAAGTATATATATTTGTATTATAATAAAAATTAAATGTAGTATTAGTATTTTTAGATAAAATACAAATTATTTAGATTCAAATTTAGTTTTAAATTTATTAATAAATTAATTTATGATTAAGTGATCCAATCAAATGTTATTTGATTAAAAATATATTAATATTTAAACTAATAATATCATTTAACTATTTTATTACTTTTAATTTAAATATGAAATACATACTATCAAATGTCAAAGTCACTCTCACAATGCATGACTCATATCATGAATATAATAATTTGTATATGGATATTAATTATATTCAAATTTAGTTTTGACAAATATTAATATGTTGATTAAATACTAAATAATCTAATTAAATATTATTTGATTGAATAATTATATGCTTACTTATGTTATACATAATATCTTTGTTCATACTAATATACTATATAATTATATCACTTGTATTTTATATGCTTGTATTTTATATTAAAACATTATTTATACTTTTTAATATTATTTTTATTAAAATATAAGTATGTATACTTTATAATTGATATTCTTTTTAAAGTAAAACATTTACTCCTTATTATTATTATTATTATTATTATTATTATTATTATTATTATTATTATTATTATTATATGTTATTGATTATTGTTACTAATATATTATATCATTTAAAGTATATACACTAACACTAATTATGTAAATATAGTAACAATAATCATCTATGATATATATATATATATATATATATATATATATATATATATATATTTATCAACGAACTCCCTGACATCAGTTATTTGACTTTTGATACTCAATAATTATCATATTATTTATGTTATATATGATATATATATATATATATATATAATTATATAATTGTCACTATATATATATGCACTTATAAATTATAATCAATAAGTAATGACTTGAGTATCGAGTAGTAATAATTTAAATAATACAATTATCATTGGTAATAAATGATAACACATTAGTGAAAACCTAATTAATATAATTATATAGCATAGTTATGATATTAATGATAACGATGTCGAGCGCAGGAACAAGTTCGACAGTCATAGGTGGTGGCCACGATGGAAGGGATCGAAAAGGAGCGCACTACGAGGGAGTCAAAGAGAGACAAGTCATGTACGAGAGAGAGATGCCCGTTGGAAGGCCGACTGTCCAAATTGGAGTTGGCACTGACGGACCACATGGAGACAATCGAGCAGCACAGTGAAGCCATAGAAAGAATCGAGTTGGGAGACTGCTGACAAAGCGTTTATTCGCCTCACGCTATCAAAATATAATTTATAATGTCCTAACTACCTGTAGTGTGATAAGTTAGGGTCGATCCCACAGAGATGCAAAAAGGAATCTATTGCAGCAAGCACTAAAATTGATAATCCTAGTTTTGTATAGAGAAATTAGATTAATAATTGATTAATAAAATAAAATAAACATAATAAAATAAAAACCTAAACTAAGATAAAAAGGAGAAATTATGGAGAGTTGGAGATTTCAGTTAAGGTTTAAGATTTCTTAGAATTAGTTCACCTAAATTCATCCTTCAATTTATTTTCTCAAATATTCAAAATTCATCATATCACATTAATCAATTCCCTTTGGTCCAGGTGAATTTACTAATTATGATTCGATCCTATTTGGTCCATGTGAATCAAACCCAAAAACCCAATGACTCATTATGTTTGTAAATTCATATAGGCTTGGTCCTCTCTATATGCATTTACCATGGTAATAAAATCCATAGACGGTTTTATAAACCACAACACATGAAGATTCCATTCAAACATTCAATCAAACACATAGAGTTCAGAACTTAAATTACACAATTCCAGAATAAAAACAGTTTATGCATAAAAACATAAAGACCTAACTTAGAAGGTGTAGAATTGTCTAGTAGCGTCCCACTATTGAAAACCATGCTCTTCTCTCCTTTGTTGATGGCGTAAAATCTTCCACTGAATCACCCACACAAACTAGGACTGTCACAATCCATGATTCCAAATGAATGGCCGTTCAAAGCTCCTCCTCTCTGATATGGCGTTGCAGGCAAGCTATGGAGGATCCTCTCTCCTTCCCCAAGCCAAAAACGCCTCTAGGGTTCCTCTACCGGTGCCTCCTTTTTCTCTAGGGTTTTTCTAACCTCCTTCAACCGTATGCCCCTCCTCTATTTATAGATAACCATCAGTTTAACCTAAGGCCGTCATTACATGTGTAATCCCCTTTCTAACCTTCATTAAAAATCACAGGCTTGTACTTAAACTAAACAACGTCGTTTTGGAGCAGAATAGGTATGCACGTGTCCAAGGATTTGTCGATGATAAACACTGATTTTACAATACGTACAAGAATAAAAGCTACTTCAAATAATATTTCCTTCAATTCCCCATGTGCACGTGTCCACCACTGGACACGTGCATGCGATTTTGACACTCGTGCAAGCACTAAAAGTGCTTGAAATATCATTTACTTCATGAATAAGCTTGCACGTGTCCAACCTCGTCACGTGCACTGGACACATGCATGATGAAAATGCTTTATACTTGCTCCCTGACCTCTTTAGGTACCATGCTCATCGTTGCTTTGAATTCCTTAGCTCCCATTTCCTAGAAAAACCTACAAAACAAACCAAAACACACACAAAACTACACAAGCATAATACATCCTAAAATAACCAAAAACACACAATCAAACATAAAAAGAAATACAAAACGGGAGATAAAACATACATAAACATAATACATAAATTCCACATGTCAACTGCGATATGTTCAGGAGGATGCAAGGGCTATTCGACTTTGTCGTAGATGATCTCAAACCTCAATTCAATAACTTGATGGTGAATCTGTAAGTACAAATCCTAGCGATGCAGGAGGAAATTAAAGAGGTCAAAACAGATTGGTTTCTTTGTAGAATGGCAGTTACTCGAGATGGGAAATCTAAGATCAAAGGAGTCGATCTGATTGAAGACAGATTGAACCTAGTGGATCAAGATACAAGGAAAACTAGGTGTCGCACGAGTGGTGTGCCAAGGATAAATCCAACCCTATGACACTAGAACGTGACATACTTTAAACAGAGGTTTCACATGAAGGATAACTTATATGGTCAAGCTTCATTGTTGTATCTTAAGCTGCCAAAGGAGAAGAAGAGCAAGTGATTGAGGCATGTAGGATTTGAGTGCGTCTTCTAGATGTCTCCAACATTTTGGTTTTTATTTGAGTAACATTTTCTCGTTATACCAGGATGCATGAAGAGAATCAACCGAACACCACTTTCTTGCATTGTAGCTACATGAGATTTTAGACTAGCCCTTGGGTGGCCCCTTACACCTGTGCTCGATGTTTTATTGGCTTGGCCTCCCAAAGAGCTTTGTTGGTATCCAATAACACTATATCGGGTCATTAAGAGGGCCTCTAAAGAGCTTTGTATGTTTAACACTTTTAATTTGAATTGTTTGGCTAGTTTTTAATAATTTAGATTAAATTTTTATTTTACTGTAATTCTATTACAGTAATTATTATAATATTTTACTGTAACATAAAATAAAAAAATATCAGATTAAATAAAAATTAAATTTAAAATATTAAAAATATATTTAAGATTAAAAATATTACATCAAGCAATACTTTTTGATATTACATAAAATCCATCGGAAGGAAGGTAGCCTATTTCAATAATTATGAGACATTTTCAGCTTTGGGATTGTCGTATTTTGGGTCATTCAATAATTATAAGTTTTGGTTTAGGCTTTTTCATGTAAGAGATGATGGATTTGCATACGTAACCTTCCTACCATGTAAAAAAAAAAAAAAAAAAAAAACAGGATCGCCTGGAGAGATAAAATGAGAATTAATTTCGGCGTTTCCTATGTCAATTAATTCAATCAAAGTCAATTATCATATCATATGCAGGAGCGATTAAAAGAAAATATCTTCGAGGGAAATGGAGACACAGAAGCATTAGCCAATCCCGGGCTCGCAATGTCGGGCAGGGATAACCGGATAAGGATAAGCTCATTTCCGACCTCGAGTATCCCGAAGGAGTGTTTTTTTTTTTTTTTTGGTGGTTCTCATTTTGTCCTACGTTTTTATTTATTTATTTATTTATTTAATGCTTCATTTCCTGTGGACACGGTATTAGGTTTTGCAACTCCAAACGTCTGTGACCACCGCGGACACATGGTTGCCCACTTGCCTGAGTTTCATTTATATCAATGTGATTTTTAAAAAATTAATAAAATCATCAATTTAATGAACTTTTTAATCAAACTGCCGAAGTTGAAATGTTCACCTGTTGTTTTTATGAATTATTTTTACACACTAAAAAATAAAATTACAGAGAAAAGAAAATAGAAAAGAAAAGCATCAACGTTTCATATATAGAAAATTATATTGCACAAATAAATATTATTATACGAAAAAATAATTAATGTATTAATATATAACCATATAACGCAAAAGACGCAAATGAAATAGTATCACAATAATAACAAAAAACATCCAAACACAAGTACTATTCAATCAACAACCGTACATAGTCACTTCAATCCGCAAAATGAATGTACATATAAGAGAATATTTTCAATCAATATCAACATTAGTTATTAATTCCTTTATTAGTCAAAGTCATTGCATGTTTTTTCAATTAAAAATTTCTATGTTTTTCACAATATCAAACAAACAAAATATGCATTTTCCACACCAATATTGATGTATTAAAAATCTGCATTTTGTATGTAATAGTTTTTCAAATTTGAAAAAACAATTTCACAAACCAAATGTTCAGATATTTGTGCATTTAAAATCATTCTCACACAAAGATCTATTGCAGTTTTATCAAATCTTCATTCTTAAAAAAGGTTTAGACTGTTTTGCATATCTATTTTTTTTTCCAATTAAAAAACAGCTCATATTTTGATTACTTACCGTGCGTATGAGAGATTTAAAATGATGGAATTTATACACAATTTTCATTAATATGATACATCATCATAAAATTTCCATTAATTGCTGGAATTTAATTTATACTATAATGGGGAATTGTTATGAAATTATTGAGCTTAATTAATCTGTACTACATAAAAAAAAAAAGCTCAAACAGTGTAACAATTAGCCACATGGGAGTGAAAGGTGCAAACAATATATAAAAGCATGGCAGTGTATGTTTGCTTCCCATGATATTTCAAAATTATATTGACTCAAACTTTTGATTTACCTAGGGGGAAAAACTGCACAAAAAACATCCAATGACATTCTTTTGATAGTCTTTTGTAAAATAATTTTGAGGCCATATTACAGTCCCAACGGATGAAGATAGATGAATAAAAAGTGCAAAACTCAGCAAATTATTAAATGTTACATACATCGGTTGACAAGCAAGTCTTGTAAACCCATATTAGCAAACACTTTATGGGTTACGATTATGACAAAAACAAGAATTTCTCTCTTCACCCTAGAGAAGCTAGGCCATAATTCTCATTATCACATATTTTTACACCATTTTTTACCCCAATCAAAATACAAAAGCATCATCAGATCCTCAGTGCTTAGTGCATATTGAAATTAAAAAACCATTCAACAGGGCCTGTGTAAGCAGGAACGTGTACAGCTAAACAACGTAAAGAAAAAGAGAGACAAAGGAGCTTTAATATCTACGATCTTACCGACAGTTAACAGAGACCACAGATCGGCGGCAAATGAAGTCATAGAGACCAAATCGGAGATTGGTGGCACCAAATATATATACCAGGTAGAGCTAGGACAAGGAGAGATATCGAGCGGTGGTGGTAGCGACTGCAAACGTGAAACATTAGGTTTTGTTTTTGGTTTTAAGGATGTGTGTGTGTGTTTTTTTAAGGTTCACACCACGCCACATGGCGCATTGAATTTGTTGGATAATATAATAGTTTATGCTGATTTAAAAACTAAACACAAGAATACTAACTAAATCTGAAAATACATAAAATAAAATTCTAAAGAATTAAATACTTACAAGTAAGTTCTAGAATTAAATTAACTGAAACGTTGAATCAAATCTATTGTTTGATACTATTTCCTTAAGACAAAATCTGCCCCTCCACTGGTGCTTAAGGTTGTAAATGGCAGTTGCCTCCCAGGATAATTTGATTCTTCAATTATAGAAGCAAGCACTGCAATCTATAATTACAGCGAACCAGAAGACAATATTTCTCTCTTTGTATATATGGATAGTACTAACTTGGAGGAAGGGAAAGAATTAATTGATTTGATGAATGATAGAATGGCCTATTTATAGATTCCTACATGACCCTTGACAATGACCCTAAGAGTTATCATTGATAACTTTTCATCTTAAAGGACATATTCCTTGGTAAAAGGTATGGCTAAGAGTTATCATTGATGGCTTTTCATCCTAAAGGATATACTTCTTGGTAAAAGGTGTGCCTATTCATTTAAAAATAATCCTTTAAGGACACACCTATTGGTAATGATGTATCTTTTCATGAAAGATAACGCTCCAAATGACACGCCTATTAGTAATGATGTAACTTTACATGAAAAGGTAATACCCTAATGGACATATCTTTTGGTAATGATGTGTCTTTCCATGAAAAGGTGTTAACCTATTTAATTTTCCATTCAATAATCTAACAATCCCCCACATGAATGAAAAATTAACTAACCCTTATGATACACAGACTAAAAGAGAGAAAACAGAAATTCACTGCTTTAGATAAAGTAGCTTGTGGCTTTGAACCTTTCCCTAGTGTAAAACTATCGAGCTTACTGGCTGATCAGTGAACATGATGTCTTAAACTGTTCAGCTTGTTTATGTAAACCAAGACAATAGTTTTCACACAGCTTCTTTCTTATTGTAATTGGTTCTCATTGTTGTGTTCATTTTGGCCCTGAACAATTCCTGGTTTCATGAATGCTTTAGAGAATTAAGCCTTATTATTCTCACAGAAGCAGCCCCTTCTTCACTCATATAGGTGATCCTTATTAAAAATATCCTGTCATATTCCACTTGATGATTTCAAGTTATAAGGGTCATTAAAAGCATAGCTTAACCTTTTACTCTCTACAGGTTTCACTACTATATCATAGGAATAGGTTAGAGATTTCTCTCTATAGTGAGCTACTGAGTTATACATAATTAGGTTGTCCCTTTTGAACCTAGATCTTGAGATCTCCAGTCAACTAGGTTGGGTTTCTATTAAGATAACTTTTATGTTATAGGCTTTAAGCCCATTCCCCTCGATGAACTATTAACTTGCTCTCTAGTCAAACCTTTTTTTAACGGATCCGCAATATTATCTTTTGACTTAATGTAATCAATGGAAATAATTCCATTTGAGAGCAATTGTCTAACTGTATTATGTCTTCAATGAATATGTCTTGATTTACCATTATACATTTCATTTTGTGCCCTTCCAATAGCAGATTGACTATCGCAATGTATACATATTGCTGGCACAGGCTTTGACCACGTTGGAGTATCTTCTAAGAAATTTTTTAGCCACTCGGCTTCTTCTCCAGCTTTATCTAAAGCTATAAACTCTGATTCCATTGTGGATCTTGCAATGCATGTTTGTTTTGATGATTTCCATGACACTGCTCCTCCACCAAGGGTAAATATATATCCACTTGTAGATGTGGAGTCATTTGTGTCAAAAATCCAATTTGCATCACTGTATCCTTCTAGAACAGCTGGATACCTGGTATAATGTAAGCCATAGTTTAAAGTATATTTTAAATATCTTAAAACTCTAATAATAGCTTTCTAATGATCTATACCTGGATTACAAGTGTATCTACTTAGCTTACTTACCGAGTAAGCTATGTCAGGTCTTGTACAATTCATTAAGTACATTAAACTCCCAATAATTTGAGAATATTCTAGTTGTAATATGCCTTTTCCTTTATTCTTTGACAAATGTAGACTTGTATTTACTGGTGTTTTCACAATATTGCAATCAAATTGATTGAATTTCTTTAATATTTTCTCAATGTAATGTGATTGAGATAATACTAATCCATTAAGTGTTTTACATATTTTAATTCCTAATATAACATCTGCAACACCTAAATCTTTCATGTCAAAGTTTGTAGATAATATCTTTTTAGTTCCTTTAATGATATTATTATTTTTACCAATAATAAGCATATCATTAACATACAAACATACCATGACGTAGCCAATACTACACTCTTTTATATAGACACACTTATCACACTCATTAATCTTAAATCCATTCGATATCATTATTTTATCAAATTTTCCATGTCATTGCTTTGGAGCTTGTTTCAGTCCATATAAAGATTTTACAAGTCTACATACTTGTTTCTCTTTTCCCGGAACAATATATCCTTCTGGTTGTTCCATATAAATTTCTTCATCTAATTCTCCATTCAAAAATGTTGTTTTAACATCCATTTTATGAATCTCTAAGTTGTGTATAGCTGCAATAGCTATCATCATTCTAATGGATGTTATTCTTGTAACTGGTGAGTATGTGTCAAAATAGTCGACTCCTTCTTTTTGTTTAAAGCCTTTGGCTACTAACCTTGCTTTATATTTGTCAATTGATCCATCAACTTTTAATTTTCTTTTAAAAATCCACTTACACCCAAGAGGTTTATTTCCTGGTGGAAGATCTACCAATTCCCAAGTATGATTTTGCATAATGGATTCAATTTCACTATTTATAGCTTCCTTCCAATAAGGACCTTCCGAAGTTGACATAGCTTGATTTAAACTTCGAGGTTCATTTTCTAACAAATAAGTTAGAAACTCAGGACCATATGTTTTTGAGACTTTAGCCCTCTTACTACGTCTAGGCTCTTGATTATCTTGATCTAGCTGATCACTAGTCGTAGGTTCAAAGGCTCTCTTATTTGAACTCACTATGTGTAAAGGCTTATTTGGAAATATGCTTTCAAAAAATGATGCATTCCTTGATTCTATAATTGTATTTACACTTATATTAGGAATTTCTGATTTATGAACAAGAAACCAATATACACTGCTATTATGAGCATACCCTATGAATATACAATCAACAGTTTTAGGACCTATCTTTACCTTCTTAGGTATAGGCACAACTACTTTTGCCAAACACCCCCACACTTTTAAGAATTTATATGAAGGCTTTCGTCCTTTCCATAATTCGTATGGGGTTAAATTTGTTTTCTTATGAGGTATTTTATTGAGAATATAATTAGCTAAGAGAATTGCTTCCCCCCACAAGTTCTGAGGTAATCCTGAACTTATTAACATTGTATTCATAATCTCTTTTAAAGTTCTATTCTTTCTTTTAGCAACTCCATTTTGCTGGGGTGAATAAGGTATAGTAGTTTGATGTATAATTCTATGAGCAGAGCAAAATTCACTAAATGAATCAGACTCATACTCACCACCTCTATCATTTCTTAGAACTTTAATTTTCCTGTTAAGTTGATTCTCAACCTCATTTTTATAATGTATAAATACATTTAATGTTTCATCCTTGCTTCTTAACAAATATACATAGCAGTATCTTGTGCAATCATCTATAAAAGTAAGAAAATACTTTTTCCCTCCTCTAGTTTGAACAAATTTTAAATCACATATATCACTATGGATTAACTCTAGAGGTTTAAACTTTCTTTCAATTGAATTAAAAGAAGTCCTTGAAAGCTTAGCTTCCACACAAGTCTCGCATTTAGAATTTAAATCAATTTCAAACTTAGGTAGAGAATTTAATTGAATTAATTTACGAATAGTATAAAAATTAACATGTCCTAACCTACTATGTCATACATTAGAATTTTCAACAATATAAGCAGAAGAATAAATATTGTTATTAATAACTTTAGGACATATAGTCATTACATTCATCTTAAACAGACCATTTGTCATATACCCTTTCCCCACATATATCCCATTTTTGATAAGTATAAACTTATCAGATTCAAATACAAGCTTAAAACCATTTTTACTCAATAGAGAACCAGAAACCAGATTTTTTCTAATATCTGGTACATGTAGCACATCATTCAGAGTTAGCTCTTTTCCAGAAGTCAATTTCAAAGTTATCTTCCCATGCACAGCTATCTTTGAAACTGCCGAGTTGCCCATAAATAGTTATTCACCATTATCTGTTGGTTGATAAGAAGTAAACATGTTCTTATCTGAGCATATATGACGAGTAGAACCTGTGTCCACCCACCATTCCTTAGTATTCCCAACAAGGTTTACTTCTGACACTACTGCTGATAAATTGATGTCACTAACTGTATTAGACAGACTCTCTAACTCAGTCACATGAGCTTGAGCTCTCTTATTGTTCTCTTGAGTCTTTTGTTGACGATAATCTTTAGCTTGATGTCCTGGCTTATCACATACAAAACATTTTCCTTTGAACCTCTTTGAATGTCTACCTTTAGGTCCTGTAAAAGTCCCTTCACCAAAATGCTTCATTTTCTTATTAGAGTGTGTGGGCCCATGTTCAAGCATATTAGCCTTAGATTCTAGAAGATTCTTCCATTCTTCCTTTCAGAATTTTGGTTATCTTCTTCTATTCTCAATCTTACGATTAAGTCTTCTAAGCTCATTTCTTTGCACTTATGCTTTAAGTAATTTTTGAAATCTTTCCAAAGCGGTGGTAATTTTTCAACTATCGCAGCAACTTAAAAAGATTCGCTTAAGGTCATACCTTCATCATGAATTTCATGTAAAATTACTTGAAGCTCTTGCACCTGGCTTATAATGGTCTTGGAATCAATCATTTTGAAATCCAAAAATCTGCCAATCACGAACTTCTTGAGCCCAGTATCCTCTATCTTGTATTTCTTATCCAAAGAGTCTCATAACTCTTTTGCAGTTTTAATTGAACTATACACATTATATAATGTATTGTCCAATGCATTAAGTATGTAATTCTTACATAAGAAATCAGAATGCTTCCATGCTTCCACAGCCGCAATAGTGATTTTATGACTCTTTTCTTCATTAAGTATAGGGGCTGTTTCATAAAGGAATTTGGCCAAGTTCAATGTAGTTAAATAGAATAGCATCTTTTGTTGTCATTTCTTGAACTCAGTTCCATTAAACTTTTCAGGCTTCTCTCCATGTGTAGGAACATGGTGAATTGTTGTTACTCCAAATGCAGTAATGTTTGTTTCACCATTTGGGATATTTGCCATTTCTAACAAAATACAAATTTAATATTACTAGAATGTATCTAAATGAAAATAAATCACTCAATTTAAATTTTAAAATAATTTGTATACACTTGCAATGAAACTAACATTCAGAATATAAACTTATAAATAAAATTAATTTTATATATCAACATAAACTATAAAGATTTTGTCTTAAGATTGTTGGATAATATAATAGTTTATGCTGATTTAAAAACTAAACACAAGAATACTAACTAAATCTGAAAATACATAAAATAAAATTCTAAAGAATTAAATACTTACAAGTAAGTTCTAGAATTAAATTAACTGAAACATTGAATCAAATCTACTGTTTGACACTATTTCCTTAAGACAAAATCTGCCCCTCCGCTGGTGCTTAAGGTTGTAAATGGCAGTTGCCTCCCAGGATAATTTGATTCTTCAATTATAGAAGCAAGCACTGCAATCTATAATTACAACTAAACCGAAGACAATATTTCTCTCTTTGTATATATGGATAGTACTAACTTGGAGGAAGGGAAAGAATTAATTGATTTGATGAATGATAGAATGGCCTATTTATAGATTCCTACATGACCCTTGACAATGACCCTAAGAGTTATCATTGATAACTTTTCATCATAAAGGACATATTCCTTGGTAAAAGGTATGGCTAAGAGTTATCATTGATGCTTTTCATCCTAAAGGATATACTTCTTGGTAAAAGGTGTGCCTATTCATTTAAAAATAATCCTTTAAGGACACACCTATTGGTAATGGTGTATCTTTTCATGAAAGATAACGCTCCAAATGACACGCCTATTAGTAATGATGTAACTTTAAATGAAAAGGTAATACCCTAATGGACATATCTTTTGGTAATGATGTGTCTTTCTATGAAAAGGTGTTAACCTATTTAATTTTCCATTCAATAATCTAACAACTGCAAACGTGAAGCATTAGGTTTTGTTTTTGGTTTTAAGGATATGTGTGTGTGTGTGTTTTTAAGGTTCACACCACGCCACATGGCGCATTGAATTTGTTTTTTTAACAAAATAATTAAAACTCTATATTGGCGTTTGACGTATGCCAGCATGATTAAATCTACAGTGGCGTTTTTTTAATGCCAGCAAAAATGGCATCATATACCGGCGTTCAAGTAACTGAATGCTGGCATATATTTTAACGGGCGACGTTCTTTAAAAACGCCGGTACAAATATTATATACTGGTGTTGCCACTAAAAATGGATAGATTGTTTTTGTTGTAGTGGGTTGGAACATAAAGTAATATGCATACATATATTGAAGGGAAAGTGCTGGTCTTGACTTTGACCAGTTGACTGAAACGTGGCTTAGTATAATTAGATATTCAGTTGAGTTTAACAGACACTATTATCATTTAATGATGTGGCATTATCTTCACCTTGTATATAAAGAGATTAATCTCATTGAATAAAGCTAACGCTTTTACGACTCATCTTCTCTTCTTGGTCTGTGTTCTTTATCGTCTCTGTTTCTTACATCTTGGTATCAGAGCGAGGCTGAGCGATAAACATGAGTGACGATAAAACATTGACGAAGATTCCCTTCTTTGATGGTCACAACGACCATTGGAGCGAGTTGATGGAGAATTTACCGCGTGCAAAAGGGTTATGGAGTCTAGTAGAACATTGATTTGCAGAGCCGACGGAAGGTGTTATACTATCTATCATCACTGGTTTTCATCCGGGCCCTTTTGGGGTGGGCACAAACTAAACCAATGGTGAGAAATTTAGAGTCGCCACCAACTGTTTTTGGGGTACAGTTGGATACCCTCTACTTTGAGTAGTTAAGGTGTGGTCTGCGTTATCAGAGAAGGGTTCAGGAGTTGGTTACGTGTAGGGAAGGATTAGCACCAACGCCCTTTCGGTATCTATTTTCGGAGGAGGAGGTTTTTATTTATTTTCACTGTTGTAATTGGGTCAATGCACTATGGTTTTCCTAGAAAGTCTATGCTTTTATTTTATTAAGTTATTTGTTAAAGTTATGGTTAAAATTGTTTTACCATAAATTTCTAAAGGAAATCCTAAATGTTTTGTTTTTTTGTTTTTTGTTGTTGTTGTTGTTGTTGTTTTTTAAAATAGAACATGAAATCTTTTTGGTATTTAGTTTGAAAACACTTTTTTTTTGCTTTTGTTTTTTTTATTCAATTTCCTTATCTAAAGTGAACCCACAAATGGATAAGCCTAAAGGATGCACGTGAGTGGAGGGGTTTTAATTTTTGTTGTTGTTGTGGTTGTAAAAGGACACGCTTATTCATTTTTGGTTTTTTTTAACTAAGCCTTTCGGTTATTTTTATTATTTTTGTTTTATTTTTGGTATTGAAAAACATACTTGATAAATCTAAGAATGCTATACTTATCACCATTAGTTTTTATTTTAAAAAAAAACGTTTTTTACATCTTTGTTTGTTTGTGTTTTTTTTATATTGGAAAACTAACATAATAACACAAATATATATATATATATATCACTTTATTCTATTTATGTGAATTAAAAAAATGTTTTTACATCTTTTTCTTTTTTTTATATTGGAAAACTAACATAATCACACAAAAAAACATTTATATCACTTTATTCTATTTATGTGAATTAAAAAAACATTTTTACTTCTTTTACTTTTTTTATATTGGAAAACTAACATAATAACACAAAAAAAACATTTATATCACTTTATTCTATTTATGTGAATTAAAAAAACATTTTTACATCTTTTGCTTTTTTTTATATTGGAAAACTAACATAATAACACCAAAAAATATTTATATCACTATATTCTATTTATGTGAATTTAAAAAAAATGTTTTTACATCTTTTGCTTTTGTTATTGGAAAACATACCTAATAAAACAAGAAAAATATATTTATATCACTATATTATAAAAAAACAATTTTTTACACTTTTTTTTGGAACATATGCCTAATAAAACCATATATTTTTGTATTGATTTGAGTTAAAAAAAACGTTTTTTACATTTTTTACCACAACAATAAAAACATGCAACATAGCAAAGAAATAAAAATAACTAAAGCCAAAAATTAAACAATTGTGTGGTGTGTGTACCAGAATACTAAATACAATCCCTTCTCTCTTTTTTTTCTCTCTTTTTTTGTTTTCTCTTTTTGTTTGTTGCTCTTTTTTTTTTTTTTTTTTTGTACATATTACAATTACATACAACAAAATAAATAAACAAAAGTAAAAAATACAACAAGAAGAGAAAAAAAGAAAAAAAAATACAAAGAGATAAAAATAATATTACAGCGCCTAAACAAAAAAGAAAAGAGGAAACACAAATAAGCAATAATAAAAGGGTAGCAGAACCGACTTTATTGATCTTGACAGCGGCACCACGTCTGAGCTATCCTGTGGGCGTCGGTAGTGTCGAAAGAAACTCCGAGTCTTGCGGAAAACTGTGAACTCGCTTTGTGCAATGCGCCGGAGCTTGGCCGGAACTTGAAATTGACGTCGGAGACAGATCGGAACTTGTGAGGGATTGGAGATAATTGGGTTTAATTTATTGCTGTAAAGGAAGGGAGATATGTAATGATTTTTGGGTTTTTTTTTTTGTTTGAAGATTGAAAAATGAGAGAGAGGATGATTTTTTTTGAGAATTTTTGTAGGATTTTTTGGGATGAAAAATGATGTTTTTTTATTTGTGTTTTGGGAAAGGAGAGTGGAGAGGAAGAAAAAGAGAGTAGGCTTTTTTTGGAAAAATTCGTGGGACTTTTGGGATGAAATATGAGGTTTTTTTGATTTGGGTTTTGGGAAGGAAAATGAAGAGAAAGAAAGAGGGAAAGTGCTTTTATGGGGGAAAATTCGTTTTTGAGATTGGGCTTGAAAGAGAATAACGGTTGAGAGCTTTTTTATGTTTTTTTTTTGTTGAGATCGTAAGGGAGAAAATGGGAAGATAGGGTGATGTTTTTTTTTTGGGGAGTGGATGGACATGTTGCCGTATGAGAGATTGGGTGATTGGAGAGTGGGTGATTGGAGAGAGAGGGTGTGTGTGTAATGATGTGAGGATTTAATTGATTTTTTGGGTTATAGGGAGGAGAGCTCGTGGGAGAGAGAGAGATAATGAGGTTATCAATTTTTTTTTTTGCTTTTGGGGGTGTGAGCACCCAAAACGAGAGAGGGAGAGAGAGGGTAGCTTTTTTTTTGGGGAATGGAAGGAATCCGTAAGAGTGAATGTGAGTGGAGGAGAGATGCCATTTATGGATGGTTTATTAAATATTTTATTATCCCAATTAATGTTTTGTCCCAATTAATGCATTGCCCCAATTAATGCACACCTATGATTGTGGGTTCTTCCGCCCGAGATTCTGCAAAGTGCTGTCATGTGAGTCACTCAGTCCCGATCACATTGTTTTGGCCTTTTGTTAATAATGCATGCTGGTCAGAACTGCGGAACATGCATTAATGACAGTGCAGAACATGCAAGTTTTTTTTTTATTTTGAATTTAATTTGAATAACAAAAATATATGACTGAATTAGTGAGAACGTGTAGTTTATTGATTAGGCAGAACGTGCTTGCTGAGGTACATGCGGTTCATGAACAGTATGCGGGAGTACTGTTCACTTTTTTTTTTTTCTGAAAATGGTTCCATTTTGTGTTAAGGCTGTGTTGCGTGTCTCGAAACTGTCTTATTACCGAAAAATAAAAAATAAGAATAAAATAAAATATTTTTGATTTTTTTTAAAAAAAATGCTACGGGAATGAATATATACAATATATATCAAAATTCTCATAACGACAAGTAAAATAGGAAAATGAGGTTCATGACCTGATTCGAAGTGGTGTTTGGGAAAGTCAATTATTGTTTTGACCGCTGTTAGCAGCCTGAACGCTATTTTGACCACATCTTCTTCGTTTGACCTTATAATTGAGTGTGGTCAGAGGCATTGATTCTCAAATTTGATTTTCTATCATCTGTGACTGTCTCTTTCCAACCCTTTGTCTTAATGGTTATGCTTCTTTATTTTTCTATACAAAGTCAGTAACAGATATGGAATAATAAAGCTGAAAATGAATATATATGTCCAACTCAGACAAAATGGGATCCAATACTATCTGTTGAAGAACAAATGCAACTTGAAAATGTCATGATCAAAGATTATCAGGTAAAACACTATCTCTTTCAAGCTTTGGATAGAACTGTGTTTGAGCAAATCTTGGATAGATGTACATCCAAGATTATTTGGGATTCCATGAAAAGGAAATTTGGAGGTAATGAGAAGGTTAAAAGATCAATTTCGAATGCGTTGAGGAGAGAGTTCGAGGTTTTAGAAATGAAGGGGAAACTGTTATGGAATATTTTGCCCGTGTTATGATGATTGCAAATAAGCTACGTAGTAATGGAGAAAATATGACAGATGTTAAAATCATTGAAAAGATTTTACGAACTCTGACTAAAAAATTTACTTATATTGTTGTTTCAATTGAAGAATCTAGAGATACAGAAAAAATGCCCATAGATGAACTGCAGAGTTCTCTAATGATGCGTGAACAAAAGTTTGCTCGTGCTAACAAAGAAGAAGCTGATCAAGTGCTAAAAGTGGAAGAACGATTTAGTTCTACAAGAGGGCGAGGCAGAGGGTCATCTAGAGGACGAGGCAGAGGGAGAGGAAACAACAATTATAGTAAAGCAATGGTTGAATGCTATAGATGTCACAGTTTGGGACATTATCAATATGAATGTCCAAAGGGAGTTAAAGAAGCCAATTATGCAGAAACAGATGATGTTGAATTTACTGAAGAAGATGAATTACTCTTAATGGCTTATGAAGCAGATAAAGAAAACGGGAATGAGGTTTGGTTTGTTGATTCGGGATGTTCGAATCATATGTGTAACAATAAAGCCATGTTTACAAGTCTTGATGAACATTTTTCACACTCAGTTAAGCTAGGAAACAACAAGAGGCTTCATGTTGCTGGCAAAGGAATTGTGAAAATGACGCTTGGAGGAGATAGGTATGTTATTAGAGATGTTTATTATGTACCTGATCTAAAAAACAATCTCTTGAGTGTTGGGCAACTGCAAGAGAAAGGGATCAATGTATTGTTTCAAGGAGGAGTTTGCAAGGTCTTTCATCCTACGAAAGGCTTAATGATACAATCGCCTATGAGTACTAACAGATTATATACTATACAGTTTAAAACTGCTTTACTTGCAATGACAAGGGAGACAAATGAGAAGCTTCAAAATCAAACCAGTTTGCATACTACGGTTGCTACAGATCTGGCAATATTATGGCATCAACGTTATGGTCATCTGAGTTATAAAGGGTTGTCTATCTTGCAAAATAAAAATATGGTTTATGGACTTCCTATTTTTCCTGCATCAAGCATAACCTACACTGCATGTCTGAAAGGGAAACAAGCTAGGCTGGACATTCCAAAACAAGCAACCTGGAGAGCAATGAACCCTTTGGAGCTTATCCAATCAGATATCTGTGGCCCTATTACTCCAACATCTAACAGTGGAAAGAGGTATTTTCTCAGTTTCATTGATGACTATAGTCGAAAGGCCTGGGTGTATTTTTTCAGTACAAAATCAGAGGCTTTTGAATGCTTTAAGACATTTAAAATTGCAGTAGAAAAGGAGGCCAATATGCATATTAAATGTCTTAGAACCGATAGAGGTGGAGAGTATCTATCTATAGCATTTTCCAATTTCTGTACAAAGCATGGCATTAGAAGACAGTTGACAAATGCTTACACCCCACAGCAAAATGGGGTGGCAGAACGAAAAAATCGAACGGTGATGAATATGGTGCGTTCTTTGCTGTCAGCCAAACAAATTCCTAAAATGTTTTGGGCTGAAGTAGTGAATTGGGCTTTTTATGTCCTTAATCGTTGTCCTACTATAGCAGTTGAGAATATCACACCACAAGAGGCCTGGAGTGGAATTAAACCCTCTGTTGCTCATTTTCAAATCTGGGGTTGTATTGCTTACGTGCATACTCCAACTGAAAAAAGAGGTAAGTTAGATGATAAGAGTGTTGTTTGTATTTTCTTGGGTGTGAGTGAAAATACAAAAGGCTATAGGCTTTATCATGTTGAGTCAAACAAGCTTATAGTAAGTAGAGATGTTATTTTTGCTGAAAATGATCAATGGAATTGGACCAAGGAATATGACACTCCGTTGTGTGATGAACTGATATGGGAAACAACTACAAACGATCATGTAGTTGCAGCAGTACCCGATGTTTCTGCTAGTGTTGATGGTGCTGGTATTGGTGTTGTAGCTGTTGCAGATGGTGATGAGCTCGTAGGTGGTGATGATGAGCTCATAGGAGGTGCAGATATTGCAGATGGTGATGGGCTCGTAGGTGGTGGACAACTTGATAATTCTGCTACTGATATTGTGCAGGAGAGGAGGATTCAGCCAAATATAGCCACTGAGATAATTCAAAGAAGAAATCGCAGGGCTCCTGCTTGGATAAAGGATTATGTTAACATGTCTGAAGATGAAATGTACATGATTACAGATACTGAAATAGCAGCAGATAATAGTTATCTTAACTGTTATTATTTGGCTGATCAAGACAACGATATTGTGATCCACATTGTTTTGCTGATGCAGTGAGGGAAGAGAAATGGAGACTAGCAATGGATAGTGAAATAACTTCCATTGAAAAGAATGACACTTGGAGTTTGACTAAGTTGCCTAAGGGAGCAAAAACAATTGGTGTCAAGTGGGTATATAAAACTAAACGTGATGAAAATGGCCACATCACCAAATATAAGGCTCGTTTAGTTGCTAAAGGATATGCACATAAACAAGGCATAGATTTTACTGAAGTTTTTGCTCCTGTGGCTAGACTTGACACTGTTCGTATGGTCATAAGTTTGGCTGCACAAAAGGGATGGAAGTTGTTTCAACTTGATGTCAAGTCTGCGTTTTTACATGGAAAATTACATGAACGGGTCTATGTAGAACAGCCACAAGGCTATGAGAAGAAAGGAAGGGAGCATATGGTATATCAATTACATAAAGCATTGTATGGGTTAAAACAGGCACCACGGGCCTGGTATAGTTGTATAAAGAATCATTTTCTAAATGATGGTTTTCAGAGCTATGATAGTGATCACACGTTGTCTATCAAGAGGAACACGTACAACACCAAGAAAATACTCATTGTAAGTGTTTATGTTGATGACTTGCTTTATACTGGAAATGATGAAGATTTATCTAGAGATTTTAAAGCTGCCATGATGAGAGATTTTGATATGTCTAACTTAGGAAATATGAATTACTATCTGGGGATTGAAATTGTGCAAACAACAAAAGGTATTTTTATTTGTCAGAAACGGTATGCAGAAGGCATCCTTAAAAGGTTTAACATGACTGACTGTAATGTTGTTAGTAACCCAGTCACGCCTGGTGTGAAAATGCATAGTGATGGAGAAGGAACTTTGATTGATGACAATTATTACAAGCAGTTGGTGGGTAGTTTGATATATCTCACCGCCACGAGACCTGATTTAGCTTTTGCTATACAAGTTTAATTTCTAGATATATGTCCCGACCCACTGAACTTCATCTACAGGTAGCTAAAAGAATTTTGAGATATTTGAGAGGAACCATGGATTTTGGAATTTTTTATAAGAAGTTTGATAAAGTTGGAAAGCTTGAAGCCTATACTGATAGTGATTATGCTGGAGATATTGAAGATCGAAAAAGCACAAGTGTGTATGTGTTTTTATTGAATTCAGGGGCTATGGCGTGGAGTTCAAAGAAACAACCTATTGTCACACTATCTACAACAGAAGCAGAATTTGTGGCCGCTGCAGTGTGTGCCTGTCAAGCCATATGGATGAAAAGAATTCTGAAAGAGTTTGGATATGAAGGAGAAGTAGGAACGACAGATATTAGATGTGATAATAGCTCTACCATCAAGCTGTCAAAGAATCCTGTTATGCACGGACGAAGCAAGCACATAGATGTGCGTTTTCATTTTCTCAGAAATCTATCTGCTGAAGGAGTTATCTCTTTGATTCACTGCGGGAGTGCAGATCAGATTGCTGATATTATGACAAAACCTTTGAAAGTTGATGCATTCAAAACACTTCGATCTGCTCTTGGAGTATGCAGTCTCGCAGATGTAAGCTAACCAGGAGTACGTGTTAGCTTAAGAGAGGGTATGAAGGGAAAGTGCTGGTCTTGACTTTGACCAATTGACTGACATGGCTTAGTATAATTAGATACTCAGTTGAGTTTAACAAACACGATGATGTGGCATTATCTCCACCTTGTATATAAAGAGATTAATCTCATTGAATAAAGCTAAAGCTTTTACGACTCATCTTCTCTTCTTGGTCTTTGTTCTTTATCGTCTGTGTTTCTTATATATATATATATATATATATTTATTTTAAACCATTTATTAATCATACCCGCAAGTCTCACGGCGGTCACAAGTTCAATGCATATCCATGATCCATCCATATTGATCTTACATTAATTGCACGCTCAAATCCTCCTTGCCCTAACCCCCCTTACAAGACATTTATTTCTCAAATATCCATGCCATATGATCACACATGGTTTCGATTTTATAACTAGGCCGCTGCAGTAATTATTATAACAAGTGCTCGCTGGAGAACAAGACAGAACCGCAGTACGTCTGCATCTCTCTCTCTCTCTCTCTCTCTCTCTCTCTCTCTATATATATATATATATATATATGCGCGTACGTAGGGTTTAGCAAGATGGGATTCTGATATGGCAAGCCCTAGCAAGTCTTTTGGCGTTGGGGGAGTTCATGTACTTCCGGACGTTTGGGTCCTT
This sequence comes from Taxillus chinensis, assembly GCA_023512835.1. Classification (NCBI taxonomy): domain Eukaryota; kingdom Viridiplantae; phylum Streptophyta; class Magnoliopsida; order Santalales; family Loranthaceae; genus Taxillus; species Taxillus chinensis. Next base: position 24,907,652 of record CM042089.1, read on the forward strand.
GAGGTACCCGCACAGGCACGGCTGCTGCTCCCTCAGCCTACCACAGCACAACGGGGTGGGTGGGGACGACGAAGTAATGGCCGGCCCGCAAGGGTTCAACTGCAGCGCGTTGCACGTCACCGCCAACGCCACCTGCCCTAGTTCTCCGGTCATCAGAGACACTAGTGCTACTGCCACAGCCACTCTGACTGCACTAGTGCGACGGGATCCCTCCACCATGTTTATTTGCTAATTGTGACAGATCGATGATAACAAAAGCAGATGTTATGTGACTATGGTGTGTGATTGCCTGAAGTACGGGAAGTCAATTTATAGAAGGGTAGGGGCCATGGGAAAAACTGAACAAAGTGTTTGTGTACATAATGGCTACGCACGCGTACGGTAAGGGTGGTTGGAGTGGTGCACAATTATTGAGCTCTATCTAAACTCTCTATATACGATCAAAATTGCCGCTTCGTTCCTTCCATTTAAGATTTTTTACGGGTAGATCGAATTAAAAGGCCAGGCGCTTTATAATTACTGTTTTATCAAACTTTGTTATTATATTTTCTGAATTGCTTAATGAAAACTTTTATGAAAGAGTCCCAATCTGAAAAGTAAAATAAGAGGACACAAATTAAGATGCGAGTGTGATATCTCTGCTCACAAAGGCGAATCTCAAAAAAATATTATTATTATTATTCGGTATGGTTCGGACTTGTGACTAAATGTAAGATACTCTCTTAAATGGGAATTTAATACTCAGGTCATCATAACATACAGCTTACACAAAATCAAAATAAGAGAAAAAAATGAATCACTATCAAATAAAATTAGATGTGTATTTGGCTTAAGAAGATCTTCGGTTTCAGAGAATAGATACAAAAGTCAGTTACGTATGAAGAAGAAAGAAATACTCTCGCACTTCCATAGCGCACAAAATTAATATCTAATTTTAATTTAAAAGTGCTTATTTATTTTATAATTTCTCTTCATAATTATTATTCATAATTTGACATATAAAGGTTTTTGATAAGTTCAATACAAGACATTTTTTCATCATCGATATACGTAATTTTAATGATGTTAATGTCAATGCTTTAAGTGATATAAAACATGTATGAGACACCATATATAGTTTGGACAAAGGGGAGGGATAAATGCACCTCCAAAAGTCATAAACACACCCACCTTAATAAATGATTTTGAAAATAATAATTAAATATTATAGAAAAAATTACACAAATATCCTTTCTGATTAATACATTCACCTAATCCTTTCTAATCAACGATTCCATCAATCCTTTCTTCCACATCATAGATGCCGTCTTTCTCATATGATCTGTCTTCTTTCCCTACAACAGCTGGTGTCGTCTTCCTTCCCTATTCCACAACAAATTCTGTTCTCGTGTATGTTACCTAGAGCACTGTCAATGCCAACTTCACTCAAAGCTCCTTTGTTTATGGTATCCTGATATCCTCTGTGTGGTCCCCCAAGAAAGGTTCATAGTCCAATTCCAAGGCGGCTTTATTAGCAGCAACAGTAGCTTCCTTTAATGTCGTATAGCTCAAGTTTCGTAGTGAAGTGTTAGGTGTTGTAGAAAACTCCAACCAAGTCACAATTTAATGTGATGTACTTGTACATAAAAGTGGACTTACAAGTCAAAATTGTTCATAAAAGGATCGGGCGGTGGATACCCCTTGAGATGCCAGTTAGCGCAAATTGTTTTGCGTAGAGGATTAGGGTCAGTGCAAATGTGAGACTCGAGAAGAGTTTTACTTCATGACAATTTCAAGATAAGTTTATATGTCGAAGTCCTTAAATGAAGAAGTAATAACTGTTTTAAGAAAAATATAACTTTGGTTAGAGTTTAATTTGGTTTTGGTAACTTCGATTTGAGTTTAATTCTCTCGACTCAAAGCTTTTCAATTCGAAGTCCCTTATCTCGAAGCTAATTATTCAAATATAACAACCTAAGCCTATTAGTTATGTTTATTAATGGTTAATCGAACAAATTATAATTGTTCGACATTGGATGCTTAAACAAACTATTATGTTTTGTCCCTACTTGTTTGTCAAGCATTTTTGGAACAAACAAAAAAAGTTCAAACTTATTAGTAAAAACCAAACACGGGTCACAATGACGTGTTGTTTGTTTTTTTTATTTTTTGGCTTGGATTGAGGTTGGTTGGGGGGCAATGGAGAGGGGGGAAGATTCGACAAAACCTCTTATCTCTCTATTAGGATTTGCCTCAATATATGATAGAATTAAAGCTATATTATCTTCTTCCAGCATTGAATCTCTCTCCTTTGTTTAGGAATTAAAGTTTTGCAAAATCTTGGTGTTGGTGGAAGAGAATGGAGTATTAGGGCTTGTTTGTAATGGTAGAAGAGATAGTATAAATTAGGGTTTTAAAAAATTAATGGTGGGTGTTGATCTTTTTTTATTATTTTGTTAAGGATTTCTTAGTTATTTTACAGACGAATAATATGATAATTTCACACAAGCTAGTAAGTGTGTTTCACTTTGGGTGGTATAAGTATCCTTTCCCTTGGACAAAACCATAAAATTATATTACTCATCCATAGAACTGTAAACGAATTGAGCCGAATCAAATAGTAAGATATTCAAATATTTTCATCACTATTTATTAATGAACTAAACCAAATGTGAGCCTTAAACTATAGTGTTCACGAACTATTTACGATCATTACCATATTATTCATAAATATTCACGAACAAATGTTTACAAACGTTCACGAATATAATATAGGACTGTAAATTAATCAAGCCAAGTCGAATAGTAAGGTGTTCGAATGTACTTATCACTATTTATTAATGAACCAAACCAAAAACAAGCCTTAAATTATGGTGTTTACGAATATTATTATGTTGTTCTTGAACTATTCAGCAATGTTTATGAATAAGTATTCACAAGCTTGTTCACGAAGAACATGAACAAACAAAATTACAAAATCTAAAAATCTACAAAAAGAATTTACGCTATATACTTATTCCAAAAGTACAATTAAGTAATTGTTAGGTTATGTTATTTTTGTTTAATATGTTTAAACAATTAATATATATAATTTAAGAAAATATTATAATAATAGTAATAATAAACAAAACATATATTTTTATTTAATAATAATATAAAAGTATATACTTATTAAATTATATTTAATAAAAATATATTTATATTTAATAAAATAATTTTATAATATATTTATATTAAACGAATTTGTTTAATTGATTTATTACTTTCTCATTCATAAATAATTTGTACGAACACGAACAACATTTACGAATTGTTCGTAAATACTTGTTTATTAACATTCGCGAACACATTCACGGGTATAAAAATAATGTTCACAAACTGTTCGCAAACGATATTATTCCTTAATAATATACATAAACGATCTTTTATCGAACTAACCCTTTGCTTGGCAAAAGGTAGAAAAAAGTGGATGAATTTGGGGTGGAAAATATATGGAAAGAAAATGTGTAGAAAGAAAAGGGGTGAAAAATTTGATTGGTTGGTTGGGATGGAAAAAAAGTGAAAAACGTATATTTGATAATTTGATTGGGAATGGAAAAAAAATAAAAAAATAAAACTAGTTTGTGAAATAACAATTTAACCTTATGTGCTAAAGCATAAAAAATTATTAAAGGGTAAATTGGACAAATTATGGCTACTGTATATTTTTTATATCTTTTCCTAACAAATTACTCACGCCGTTTGAGAGTAATTTTCTCCGACCTCACTAGTTTTCCCTATCAACCAAGCACAATAAAATTACATTTCAACCCTTTTCCCATAAGAAATTAAGAGCATGTTTGGCATTGGTTTTCGTTTTCGGTTTTTAAAAATAGATTTTAAAAATAATATTAAAAAAATTTAAAATATCTGTTTGAAAACGTGCAAAGTGTTTGGCGATGGTTTTTCCTTCTTTGTTTTTGTGACATCGTGATACGGGGGCCTCATAGCCGAAGGTGACACAGCGGGGCAGGGAAGGGTGAGGAAGAAGTTGTCACAGCGACGGGTCGCGCAACGGTGTGGAGATCTGGCTGTCGCGGCGGGGCTTCGTCACAGCGTCGTGCAGGGGTCGTCACAGTGATCTGGTCGCGCAGCGGCCAGAGGGTCATCACAGCGTCGTGCCGGGGGGGAAGGTCGTGCCGGGCGGGGAGATCTGGCAGTGGGGGGCCGTCGGCCGGGGGAGGTCGCCGAGCGAGGAGATCTGGGGAGAGGTCGCGCTAGGGGGAGGAGATCGTGCTGCGGGAGGCAACGCAGGGATGCTACGCGCAGACAGGGAGTTAGCGCAGCGGCGGCGAGCAATGAAACTCCATCGGAAAATACTAAAAACAAAATACAGCAAAATGAAAACACATTAAATGTGTTTTCATTTTACGGTACTCAAAATAACTCGTTTCCAGAAAAATAAATAAATAAATACGGACACTAAACAAGAATGAAAGAGAATTTTCTGTATTTAATACAGAAAACAGAAAAAAAATAGCGCAACCAAACAAGCTTAGTTTTTCATGTGCCAAGCAAAGCGTAAATGCAATCTTATTCTTGAATAATGATTTATTTACCGTCCGTCCACCATGATAAATCTGTTGCGATCGCCCATTTGCCTAGTTTGACGTCGACCTAAGTGACATAAGACATGTATGGGACACCATTTATAGTTTGGACAAAACCATAAAACCATCTCAACCGTCCACCACGATAGCTAATAAATGCTCAAGTAATTCGTGGTTGTCAAATGTCATTATCGTTAGGTAGACCAAATGCTTTGAATGGCACGCAAACGAAAACCAGTAGAACTAATGCTTTGAATAGTACGCATTGGAAAGCCAGCGGGTTCGTGCGCGAATGAATGTATATGAAATTAGCATGCTTCGTTATCCCTCGGCCAACCCACATTCAGGTAGGCCGAATGCTTTGAATAGTAAGCATTGGAAAACCAGTGGGCTCATGTGCGAATATATATATATATGAAAAAGGCTGGGCCACCCACATTTATCACGGACAAGGAAAAAAGTCTAAATAGTTCATTTGGCACAGGAGACTGAAACGGAGGAAAATGCAATAACGTGAGAATCCTATGGCAATAAAACATTCTCATCCCATACTTGAGATTCTCAACAATGGAATGAAAAATAAATTTTTCCCTAGATGGGAAATGCAAAAAGGCTGAAAAAACTTTCAAGCCGAAACTGAGTCCATTTGCTCACTGATTTATACAGTGAGCCTCCCGTTCACAGCCAGCAGAGAGGGTACCGTTGATATAGACAACGAAGTAGTGGTCGCTAGACGCTACTGACATGCGGCGGTTAGAGCCGAACCACATCAGACATCAGTGCCTCGCGTGCCCGGACAAGACTAAGACAGGCTAAGACGGTAAGACCCATTCCAATTACTTTAAAATGTCTTGCCCGGAGTCCGCAGTGGGAGAACGTTGTTGCCGGCTTCATTGCCAGATTCATAATCATTGCCTCCATTCATCCCCTAGACGTCGTGCTCACCAGGATTCAAGGTCCTCCTCCACTTTGATCGATTACCCCTTTTTTACTTTACTTTTGTATTACAAATTCAACGCCAAAAACTAGGCTTTGTTGATTTTGTTTTGGTCTGATTTGATTTGTATCATCAGTTCACGATGACGGAGTCTTCATCCTCTCCACTTTTAGGCACGCCCCTCATGCCATCTTCACACTCCTCCAATTGAGGTTTGCCTTCTTTTGCCTTTCGTTATTGGGTTTTTTGTTTTTGTTTTCTTGTTTGGCCTCTCTCCTAAAGTCCTATTCCTACATTGTAATTTTGTTTTGTATTTGATTGGTAAATTGTTTTCAAACAACTTAATTGCAGAACAAACTACTTGACTGCTTGATTTTAATATATCCTGACTATGCATTCAAGCTCATTCTTTACCGGTATGTGATTATTTATATTATTATTTTGTATAAAATTGTGTTTTGGTTTGGTAAATTAATTAATTGTTATTGCATCTCATTAGGCCATTAACCGAGACGTCAAATCGGCTATAAATAGCGTAAAAAGAGAAGAAAAAAAACGTTATTACGCAATATCATTTTTGCGTCATATACAGTATTATGGGGTTTGGGGTTGTTAAAAGTATATAAAAAAAAAAAGGGGGGTTTGGGGGGGGTGGATTATGCCAAAGCAGTTGATACCATATTTAGATGTCAGAACAAATGTAACATACCTATGGCTGAACATCACTAAATCTCGCCAAAGACGACAAGCGTCTCTACAACTCGCACAGAAAGCCAGCTACTCCGTGCACGCAACACTCCCCCTTCCTCTGTGCCGACGTCCACTTCCCCATCTTCCTCGGCAAATTGGTTCCTGCTTATTCCCCAGCGGCTCCTACCCAAATCGTGGGACTCCTGCACTCACAACGTAATCTCCATCGCACGATTACATATGAAGATCCATTAAAAGCCAGATAAGGGTTGAGGGTCTATCAGACAACCGCACACCCATCGCCGAACCACCCCCACCGACGCGGAACGCTCGTACTGCATCGTGGTCCTTCAACACTCCCCCTCCCCCCGCCCCTCGCGAATCCTCTCTTTGATGGATAAACGATAGGATTATAATAAATAAAAATAAATAAAAATGGATTGGAGATGGGCAAGAGGTCTAACTCCGAATCGTCGATCTAAATCGATCGCCCAAATCGCTTATTTATTAAACGGTTAAAATGAACAAAAATCAATTTAATTTGATTTGAAACAAAATAATCCGTTTTAATTTAAGATTTTAAAATCACATTTTAAATCAAATCGAACTAAATAATACTATTATTTATTTATATATATATATATATTAAAATTTATTTAAGATTATTTATTAATACTTGATATGTTATATTTATAAATTATATTATCGAATTTTAAGACTTATAATTATAAATTTAACATGTATTAATATTGATATGCTTACACATTATTTACTTTTTTTATTTTACATCATTTTAATTTTAAAAACTCAAAAATTTATGAATGAAATCAACTCAAATTTATCCAAACTGATAATAATTTCAACCGCCGATTCAAACCGAACCAAATCAAACTGAATCAGTTCAATCCGATTTGATTTGATCCAAGCAACAGATTTGGTTTGGTTTGATTTTGTCTAAACCGAAACACATCAAATTGGTTTAAAAAATGACTTAGACCGACCTAAATCGAACCAATTTCACCCTTAACAAAGGTATATTTGAGTTTTTTTATGAATATGAATTGGAGGAAAACATAATAAGGGAAATTTTTCACATACAAGTATAAATATTGTGTTACCTTAATCCATCTTTGTTGGGAATTTGCATTCTTTATTGACCGGAAACATTGCTTGTTGTTGGATAATAAAAAAGAAATAGTTTTAAAAATTGATTAAAACATGATTGTTTTTAAAACATTATTATTTTTGATATAGTATTATTATTTTTTAAAATAGAACTATTTTAAAAATTATAGATTTAGGTTAATTTATATCACTCAAATAGTTTTAAATTCATCCAATTGAAACTTTAAAAAATGTATCTCGAAAAAAATTAAGTTGTTCTACTAGAAGAATAACTAACAAATCTTGCTCGATTTTGCTCCAAAGCTGACTATAGTATCAAACAGAGTCCAAAGGGTTTTTTAAGGAATAGAAAAAAATTAAGAAAAAGAAAGCCCTTAAAATCAGCAAACTCTAGTTTAAAAAGAGAAAGATGGTAGAGATCTTTATGTATATTTTCTTTTCCATCTTCCCTTTTATGCAACTATGGCCAGGACTGGCCCCAAGGCCAGGCAAGTGAGGCCTGTGCCTTAGGCCCCCAAAATATGACTCAAAATTAGGGCCCCATCTTTAGTGAGTGTAAACTCCAGCCTCACCTATGGAGACTGCTCAACGCGTTTCCTATTTGATGACGGTTTGGTCATATTGGTCGAGGAGCATGTGATGGACTACTCTCAGCGTACCGTGCAGTGGGAATCATGGGGAATGGGATGACTTTGTTGAAGGGGGGGGAATATTATTTAGAAATTACTTAGGAGAGCGAGAGAGAAAGGTCAGAGGGGGTGTGTTTTTGGGTTAATAATCAAATGAAAAATATAATATAAATTTTTTGTCTTTTGTGGGGTGTTTTTTTTGTTAATAATAAGTTTTTTTCCCGAGGGAGAGGGTTTTGGATTCCAAGGAGGGTCATTGTAGTAGGTGTAAATTTTAATTTTTATTTATAAGTTATAAACTTATGAATGATTATTTGTTTAAATTATTAAATGATTGAACGTAAATTATGTTTGTTTTTTAAAATTTTATGTTATCTTTAAAATTATAGTAAAATAATAATTATTATTATTTTGAAATATATAAGAGATAAGTGTCTCATCTTAAACTCCCGCCTTAGGCCCCCAAAACCTCGGGGCCGGCCCTAACTATGGCAGTGTTTTTCTTATTGATATAAAATTAAAAGTTAAAAGAAATAACAAAAGACGGAAGCATCCTTTCCATAGTTAACTGCAGACCTTTGTTTATGCATCTGTTTTTTAGCCCGAGAGGGTGACCAAAAGATTTAACTTGCCTCGCTTTAAGAATTTGCAATGGACCAGTGGTACAACCATCACATGGAGGATAATCCAAATCGGTGAGCATTGGGACACCTCTCAGTGTCATAACTCAAATTGGTGTTAGTGTTATTTGAGGAGCAGCAGTATGAAAGCGGTAGTTAATGCGTAGCGGGATACTTCGAAATAGTTTATGTGAAAAATTTAATGAGACTCATTCGGAATTCAAATGTTTCGATTTGATTAAGTGCGTAAAGCATGCCACTAGTTATGAATTCAAGGGTAAAAAATAAATTTGATAATTCTTATACAAACTAGTGAAAACTGAAGTCGTTTTCTTAACGAATTCAAAGCAAAATGAAATCCTTTTACATATTCTCTAAGTGGTAAGACTTACTTAGATCTGTCTTCTCTCACATAGGCAACTAAGCATCACATGAATGAAATTCTCAACCCGTGACATAAAGCTTATAAACTAAAAAAAGCTTTGATCAAAAAATTATTTCATCAAAATTATGTAATATTATGGGGAAAATAATTATATATTAATGAACTATATTTGGTTTTTTATTATGTATTAAAAATTGTTACAAATTATAATTTTGGATGATTTTATTGTTTGTTATTTTTATTTATTATTTTTATTTTAAATATTTCATTGTGCAAATTATTGTTTGAATCGAAACAAACAGGGATAATATTAATATTATAATTATATTAAAAATAATATGTATAATTGGCTTGTGAAATTATTATAAAATAATAATCGATCCAACATAAACGATATTTTATCGAGTGGAATGCGAGTTTGTTCATGAATGTTTAGTTCATTTACAGTCATAGTGGAGCAGTATGAAAAGCATAGTCAATGCGTAACGGAAGGCTTCGAGATAGTTTATGTGAAAGATTTAATGGGACTTATTCAAAATTCAAATGTTCCGATATGATTAAGTGCGTAAAGCACGCCGCTAGCTATAAATTCGAGGATGAAGAAGAAATTTGAACGTTCTTATACAAACTAGTCAAAAACTGAAGTTGTTTTCTTAACAAATTCAAAGCAAAACAAAATCCATCTACATATTTCCCAAGCAGTAAGATTTGCTTAGATCGGTCTTCTCTCGTAGAGGTGACTAAGTGCTGCACGGATGAAATTCTCAACCAGTGACATGAAGCTCATAAACTAAGAAAACTTTGATCAAAAAATTATTTCTCCAAAATTACGTAATATTATGGGAAAAATAAATACATATTAATGAACTATATTTAGTTTTTTTTATTATGCATTAAAAATTGTTACGAATTATAATTTTGAATGATTTTATTGTTTGTTATTTTTATTTAAATATTTAATCGTGGAGATTATTGTTTGAATCGAAACAAACAGTGATAATATTAATATTATAATTATATTAAAAATGATATATGCAATTAACATATGAAATTTTTATAAAACAATAACCGATGTGATAGACTAATAACCTTTGATGTTATAAAAGGTTATTTATTAATTACGTAATTTTAGTGTTGCCTAACTTTACCATAATCATATGTGTAAAAACAATTTTACCTATCGAAAATCATGTGGCGGATTCCCCTTGGTGGGTTTGTATCACTTAAAAACAAACAAATGAAAAACATTACAGGGTAAGAGGGGCCCACGAAAAATAAATAAATAAAACATTTCCTCGGAACGGAGGACACGGCACGGCACGGCACGCCTCGCTGCCAATCTCCATCTCTCGACATCTCCCTAGACTACGCGCGTTGACGAACTGACGCGGAATGCAGGGCGAGGATGTGATGCTGTGGGTAAAACGGCGTCGTTTGTTTTAAAACGATGTTGTATTGGAATATATCGTTTAAAAAAATTTTCTAAAACATTCCTACATTCTTGACCCATTATCGAAGTAACTGGTCCCATCGTCGTCCCCTGTTCCCCACATGCACGATACCTCTTTTCAACGCCCGAGAAATCCAAACCCCGCCAACCACCCGCAATGCAACTTCCCAACACTCGCAGTTGCATCGCATCCACCAGAAATAAATTAATTAATAAAAGGCGGGGAAAAACGTGTAACACAAAATCTCAATTAAAGCTGCGGATGGATGCCGTTTATTCCACTACTAGCTAGCTAGGGGGCTTCCTTCGTTTCATGCCCTCTTGTATTCAATCGATCATTAATTACCTCTCAAAGACCAGACCTGATCGATCGACCACACTATTATCAGAGCGTAGACCGTTCCTAGAATGGAAGCAGTGATCACCCACAGAAAACTCCAACAAGAACCCAAACCAAAACCAGAACAACACACACCCCAAGGCTGCCAAAAAGAACCAATTAGTAAACCAGCAGCAATAGGACCAGCTCATGTGGATCCCATACCCCAATTACCCCAATGCCAACAGCACAAACAACAACTACATATCGTGTTCTCTCCTCTCGTCGTCTTCGCTTTCATCCTCCTTTTCCTTCTCCTCGCCTTCCTATCTTTCTTCCTCGTCCGAAAAGTATTCCGTCGGCTTGGGGATTCCGGCGAGACCGGCTCCGCCTCTCCCATAATTCTGGACAACGATGACGTCGACAACGATGGCATGGATTCGGTAAACGACAACAGCAACCGGCCGGAGGACGACAGCTACAACCCCGTGTGGCTCATCAACACCATGGGTCTCCAACAATCCACCATCGACTCCATTGCGGCGTGCGTGTACAGGCACGACTTAATGGACGACGGCATCACCGACTGCGCCGTGTGCCTTGCGGAGTTCGAGGACGGCGTGAGGATTCGGGTGCTTCCCAAATGCAACCACGCATTTCACCTGCCATGCATCGACGCCTGGCTCCGATCGCACAAGAACTGTCCACTGTGTCGCGCCGTTATTGTAAGCGTCCCAGCTGCTGATGATAAGCCCTGTAGTAATAATAATAATAATAGTGATAATGTAGCTGGAGAAGAAGAGATGAACATCCTGGTGGGAATATTTGAGAATGGAAATGGAGTCGTGGAAATTCATAATCCAATTAGAACTCCGAGTGATGTTGATTGTGTGGAATCTCCGATTGTTGTCGTTGTCGAAGAGGATGTCGCGATGCCATTGACGAGGTCGGTTTCAATGGATTTGGGTTCTTCGTTAGGGAATGAAGAAAAGGAGAGGAACGAGTGTACTTATTAATGGATGCTTTGTTATAACAGTCAAGACAAAATGTAATGCATGCCTAATTAATATATCAGTTGCAATTATGATTTAGGATTACAACCTTAAATTTCAGCAACCACAGCGTATATATTCTCATACATTGTTCAAATGGAAACGGCTTATTTGGATAAATGAACATATTTATATATAGTTAGGGTGACATGGAATTGGTACGTGTATATTGGACTCGGATCCTAACTCCGGTAGACCAAAACAATAATGATTTGATTAAAATAAATAAATAAAAAAAGCGCTATACGGGTGACAGTTAAATGGGAGCGAGGCTCTGCACACAGTAACTGGGGGTGGGTTAGGCATACTGGCATAGGCCGGTCGCGAGGCACGACAGTGGATCGTAGCTTGGTGGCGGAGATCGGCGCAGCAGGGCCGCGATTGCCAACTGCAGAGGCAGAGTTTAGATTCTGCAACACACAGTAGCAACGGATTTGGACGGCGGAGGGAGCAGGGGCGTCGTTGGGCGATGATGAACTATATGATCTCTCTCTTTTTGGTGTAATTTTCCCCTCCTTTTTGTTTGAGGATTTGGCTTTCTGGCGAATGATGATGATGAGGACATGTGACAGACATCGATTTATAGAGAGGGACAGCTGCGTTTGCCGTGCCGGCGATCATCATGGCCTCAGCTGGCTTGTGTGGGGGGGATGAAAAACCAATCTAAAAGAAATTAAAAAGGAAGATATCATCTGTGATGTGGTAGAAATGAACACGGGCTAGAAAGACGGATGCATCAGAGATTATAATTATCGTCCCCCAAAACATCCTTGGGTCTCCAATATTCTCCAACTGCAGTAGATCATCTAGTTCAATTTAGTTGTGCTATGGCACCGGCGGAGATCCCGTACAAGGGTGTTAGATTCAAAGTGGGAGAATAGGAACTGTATTCTTCGGCTGCAGGCCTAGGCATGGTTTTAGTGTCATGGTGTTGGTGGTTGCAGATGCTGTTGGCTTTACTGGCGTGGCAGTTGATGAGGGTCTATACCGTTGGTGGTTGTAGAGTAGCAGTGGATAATGAAACAAATGTTACTGTGCAGCTCATTAACTATACAAAAACTGGTATGCGGATATGCCTATAGTGTCTTTAGGAGTAATGAATGATGCTTTTGCCACAATATTTATGTTATAAAGAATTACTTATCTATATTTGCTCTTCTGTATGTAAATAAGGCATAGTATAGTATTTTATTGGGGTGCAACAATATGGTACTCTGCATATTGAACCACATCATAGCTCTGTCCCATAGGCTACTGCAAATGAAAGCGCAAAACAGGTCTCACAACTCATTATGATTCTCTGTGCTTCACTTCAATTTCTCTCCAACATGGTGTATTTGTTCTCACTCGATGTGACGCGATTCTTAACAACATTCTCTTTCCCTCTCTACACCAGAATGCACCAATATCAACCCATAACCGTAACAAATTCTCATTAATCCCTAACCGTCATCATCATCATTAGCCAGAAAGCCAAATCCACAAACAAAAAGGAGGGGAAAATTATACCCAAAAAAAGAGAGAGATCACAGTTCACCATCGCCCATCACCACCAACTTTAACTGCCCAACGACGCCGATACTGCCTCCGCCGGCCAAATCTGTTGTTGCTGCGTGTTGCAGAACCTAAACTCTACCACTACAGTTGACAATTGGCAATCGCGGCCCAGATCCCGCTTTTGCGCCGATCTCCACCACCCAGCTATGATCCACTGTCGTGCCTCGGGATCCTTCATCCTGACCTCTGCCCAACCCACGCACTATTACTGTGCAGAACCTTCGTTCAACGTCTCGAATGTGTAGGGAGGGCAATGGTGCCGTGCCGGGTAACCGCCCCGCCTGCCTGAACCTATTAGAACGGATTTGGGATCTAATTGGATTGGGGGAAGATTTTAGATAGGTTTGTTTGACCTACGGATTTGGGAAACATTCAAAGGCCTGACCCATTACAAATCCGCTCTAGATGGTAATATTATAGATCATGTTGGGTATTCATCGTTCCTATCATATTGGGACGAATTTGGAAAGATTCAAAGGGTTTTTCTGAGTGGGATGGGTTCAGAATAAAGTGATTCGTTTTAAACCTGTATCGTTGACACCCCTACCCATATAGCATTTAGTTTTTTTTTTATCAAAACATTATCATTTTGGCTTACTATAAGTATATACAAGAGTTATGTACATCAAGGATCTGAGGATGTATATATTTGACTCAAGCTAGTTCATGTTTCAAAGAATTATTAACTTTACAGTGAATTAGTTCAAGAGCATTAAAAGTTTCTTGTGAAGCTTCTCATGTTCGAATACAACATAGTCTATCAACCTAGTCGAGAGAACAAGGTAATTGATGCGCTATCACAGTGAGAGGGCAATCCTATGCAAGAGGCCGAAGTAAAGTGTGACATGTTGTGCACAAAACGTGATCATTTCATACAATGCACGATTTGTATAGAAGAAAAGGTGGTCTCATGCTTTACTCATTGATTAGTACTTTTCATGTAGAACAAAGAAGGTCGTTTCGTGTAAATGTTGTACACAATTTATACACGACATTTTGGGGAGTTTCTAGTTTTGTGAAGTATTTTATTTTACGATATAATTTTTGTATTTTTAATTTATATAAATTATTTTAGGGACAGAAAAGTTGTTAGAGTTAGAGTTTTCAATTGTTTAAGTCTTTTGACTATATAAGGCCATATATATACCACAAATTTATGCATTTATGAGATGGTAATGAACTTATTGTTTGAAGTTTTCCATATATTTATGTTTTTCTAGTTAATTATTTGAGTTTTTTAGGCTCGGATTTAAGTAAATTCTGTTATTCATACCTAGATTATTATTAGATTTTAATCAAATTTTCTAACAAAATAATGCTTTGAGAGCACATTGATAGGATCAAGTATACTTCACTATTTTCCATGGTTCTTTATCCTTTTTTGCATTCTTTATTAAATTTCATAGAGATATAGGGGAAGAGATGACCAAAACGAACAAATAGTGGTTCGATGCCTTAGAGGATGTTGGATCAAACCTAGTTGAATTTGATAAATCATAAACTATATTTGATTGAGTACTTTGAAAAGTTTTCTTATTTTGTTGGTTGTGTGGAAAAGTTTCTAATTAAGTGTTGGATCTAACATTCAGATCAATCAACCCCTTATCAGAAAAGGAAATCCAATACACCAAGCTTAAACTTCAGAAAAAATCAAATAACTAATTTAGAGTGGAATTATGTTTTCGGATACATAATCTGATACTCGAAAAGGATCAAATGAACCACAAAGAGGATTAAACCTAGTTTATTTATGTTTTGCGAGTCTCTTCCATGACATCACTTCTTCAATCTTTGCTAAATTCACGATAATACCTTCCCCTAACACCGCATGTCCAAGAAATTTCACCTTGTATAACCAAAAGTTACATTTTTGGTGAATTTCGCATAAAGCTTGTGATCTTATAAGGTCTGCAATACAACTTGCAAATGCTTCTCGCTCCTCATGCTCGTTTTCAAATTTAGAACAAACTAATATATCATCAATGAAGACCACAACAAAGAGACCTAGGTAGGGAGTGAATATCTGATTCATTAAGCCTATACATACAAAGGGTTCTTCGTGAGCCCAAAAGGTATCATCGGCCACTTATAATGACCATACAAATAACTAAACGCTGTCTTTAGAATATTCACCTCTTGAACTCGCAACTGATGGTATCCCGAACTTAAGTTGAACTTTAAAAAACCACTGAGCCCCTATAAACTGATCAAATAAATCATTAATTCTTGGTAAAGGATATTTATTCTTCACAATTATTTGATTTAACTTTCAATAATTAATACATAACCGGAATGAACCATTCGCCTTTTTGGCGAACAATATCGGAGTCCCTTAGGTTGAGCTACTCCATCCAATGAACCCGCTGTCAGAAGATCGTCCACCTGCCTTTTCAATTCCTTCAACTCAGTTGGTGCTATTCTATAAGCTACCAATTTAATAGGTGATATTCCGAGTAACAATTCGATAGTGAACTTTACATCTCTCTCTAGAGGTAAATCAATCGAGTACTTTGGAAATACATTAGGAAACAAGTCTACAATTTAGGGCAAAATAGTTTTGCCTTCCCTTTGGGTGTCCACTAAGGTCAAGTTGGCTAGATAATAAGTCTAGGTCACATCACCTCATCTTTGCCACAACGGCCCTAAACTACAAGCCTCATCCATCCATTCGCCCAAAAATATGCGATATGTGTCCTTTGGTGTGAGGAAAGTATACAATACACCTATAACAATTGATTTTTGATCCTACACTCACCAACTAGTCCATACTAAGTAGGACACAGTACATTACTAAATCCATAACAAACAAGTCTCATTGTACGACTATGGCCCCCAAGAGAAATCCAACAACTATGATAAGCCCTATTTAGGGTTGATTCATTATCTACTGATAACTAAATGGCTAACAGTCTAACAATAGTATAATTATATGCCAACCCTAGACCATCTACTAAGGTTTGTACAATAAATGAATGCGTGGAATCAGTATCAATTAAAACTATGTACATTGTATTAAAAATAATTATTGTACCTCTGACCACAGACGGTCCCTGCCCTATATCATCCACTAGTGATACTCATACTATTGAGTCCATTATAATGTAAGTTCTTCCATGTAATGACCCATGTTTGGGGGGATTAAGGAGTTATCCTTAGAATGAGGTAATAGTTATAGAGATGACATTGGCGTTAGTCTCGGAGAGTCTTTGTTAAATTAATTAACTTATTGGTTATACCGAGTCTTTATCTTATCTCAAGTCTTTGAAATACGTTTTGACTTCTTAATTATATACCGAGTCTTTGGTCGTCACTCACATTTGCTTGATTTGGACCAGAATTATGTATTCTATATTTATTCGTTAATAGTTTTTAGTTGCTGTTTAAGAAAACTCTCATTGTTTGTTCACATATCTTTCGAGTCTCTCATTATCAATAAGGTTCATCTTTTGTAATTCCGTTAGTATGTAATAATTTCTATCTTCCAATATCAAATTACATAAGGTTTTAGTGGTTAACAAATTTTGGACAAGATCCAACAAATGGCTTTTTGTGGATGGCTGAGGACTTGACCACTTCGTTTGCTAGAGTCCGAGGGCGCGAGCACCTCGGCAGGGGTCTCACTACCTGGTTAGCAAGCGGGGGTCAAGGGAGCAAAGCCTTTTGTGAGGTTAGGGGCAACACCCCATAAGTCAAATTCTTTTAGAGAGGTTGAATTGGATGATCGATTAAAGTTTGGTAAACGTGATATATGGTTAATGTGAGATTATGTGGTCAATGTGTGTCATGTCCCTCATTCTAGAAATTCAAAATCGGACACGTGATTTTCCCATGCCTACACCCAAATGATCAATGGGTTTGTGACAAGCACCTATGAGGGACCAACAAAATGGATGTTGTCTAAATTTCTTGTACAACATATATCAAGGGTATAAAAATACTTCATGCCAAACATCAAATATAAAGTATCATATTATTAAATAGTCATCACCCAACCAATCAATTTATTATAACCCTCTATGAACTCTTGTCTAGAAAATAAAGTTCAATAAAAATAACATCTAAACAAAGTTCATATATTAAATAAGTAACTCTACTTAACAACATAATCCAATACTAGCTTCTATCTACACCTGAAGAAACAAATCAATAAATAGGGGTGAGCACAAATCTCAGTAGGTGAACTACCACTCCTCATCAACACTCAACCATGAACTCCTAACAGTACATGTTAGCTATGTGTACAAGTGTAATGTTATATCATGAAATAAACACATCATCAGTCAGATCCAAATGAGCATAGCAAACACAACCCATCAATTTACAATAATAATTCACAATACAAATAATAAATCACAACTACTAATTTAATAACACAAAATATGGCTTCCCCTCATCCGGTCTCAAAGTCAATTGCTACCCTAGGCAAAACAACATCACGGCATACCCCTTATATGGACTCATAGTCATAACCAGCTTAGGCAATCATGTCACATCGACATCCACACCCTATGCACATAGGAACAAACACATTATCCAACATAACATATCATCATTCATAAACATCATAACATATATAAAAATATGTAAACAACACAATCATTTATATCAAGTTAACCTAAACCTCAATTGCGCACAATCTGTTTAATTAATCTTATAAGTCCTAACCATCCTAATAAGTTCACACTTAAGTTCCCTAGACTTCTGAAGGATCATAATTCAACATAAACCATCAAAATAAACCAAAATCATTCAGACCGTACCCTACCTGTGGTAGGGGTACCACAGGCACCAATACGGGCAACCATGCCCGCAACGGGCTCTCTCTCTCTCTCTCTCTCTCTCTCTCTCTCTCTCTCTCTCTCTCTCTTCTTGTGGTACCTTCCTGTGGCACGTGCCACGGGCCGTGACATGTGATGTGACATGGGCCATGGTAGCTCCAATGTTTCCCTGTTGCTTCTCTTTGACTTCCTAGCCCTGTAACCATGATTTCCAAACCTCAAAGTACACTCCTTTTGCCCCAAAGTAAGATATTTAAACCTTTAAACAATCAATCATCGAACCCCCAATCACGACTTATAGTTTTCTAAGTCCTATCTCAGTTACATGTAACACTTCATTTGTTCTAAGTTTAATCCCTAGACTAAGCTAATTCTAAATTTCATAGGACCCTAGGAGAGATGTAGAAAGGATAGAAACACCTACCTCAATTATTTCGAAAGTCAAACTAGCTTATTGGAAGGGCTAGGGCCCTCCATAAAGCTTCAAGCTTTCTCCTTTCTCTCTCCTACCACGCTTATTGGAATGGCTAGGGCCCTTCGAGATACAAAAAAATAACAACCAAACCCTTAGGATGGCCTCTCCATTTTATAGAGTCATCCTTTATGGTCTATAAGAGTTTTAATTGCATTAAAACACTGATTTCTTGCCCAACAAGTAACTTCCTTAAACTTAGTTTCTTTTTTAATTTAAAACTTATATTTTTAGACCATAAAATACCAAAACACTCTTAATTAAATAAAATCCTAAATTTTTACTTAATGACAACTTAATTAAATCCCCAAGTTATGAAATTGATTAATTTATCGCTTAACTCGTCACTGGATGTTATTAAAATACCCTTGGCTCATTCAGACCCCAAATAAGGGCCATTTATAGTCAAAATGACCATATTTTCGACTATAATACCAACATGACATCCTTAAACTAAATAAAAGCTATCTCTTAGCCTATTTCGAGTATGGGACATTATAACATAGTCAACGTAGCTCAATCGAGTCGATGTCGACTTGAGGGAGATTCTATAAACTTTCTCAAATGATGGTTGACCTAGATTTAATTATGATTTGTGGTCAATATGGTCAATGTGGCTTCATGTATACCATGCATGAGTTGAGGTTGATCTCCCTTGATCAATGCAGGGTGTCTAGTCAACGCAAGAAATTGTGGTCAATATTGGTTTATGTGTTCATCTTTTGATTGATATTGATTTGCACGTAATCTATTTTTTTTACTACAATTGCTGTTTTGTAAGTAAATCGCGTTATTTGTCTACAATAATAGAAATATTATAAAGTAGAAAGAGCAAAACCCTATTTTGGAGAGATCATCGGTGATTGCAATGTTCTTGAAAGTGAGAGGCATCTAACAAAGAGGAGCAAAGAGGAAGGGGTGTTTACTATTCAAAACCTTAAGTTTAACCGAAACTGAGGTAGGGATTCTATACCTCACTATTGAACTTACATACTGGTTATAGTTTTTGTGGTTAAAACTTGTTATAGGACAAGGATTTGAGGTTTATATATATATATATGTATGTATATATTCATATATGTGTGATCTCATATATGAATATTGGTCTAAGGGTGTACTTTATGTGTATGGTAATGTCGTGGGTTACATTGTAGTTCATAGGGGTGATTGTTGGTCATGCTGGATGGATTCAACCAGCTGCATAAACCGAATTTCGGTTCTCAGTCGAGTTGGGCGGGTTAACCAAACTGTCTAACAATTTTTTTTAATTGACCTGACCGACGATTTAGTCGGGTTAAACCGAGTAAACCTGCCAATAGTTTATTGATGAACTTTAGATCTCTTTATTTATTTTTTGCAAAGAATTGAATTGTTAGTTTTCGAACCATCAGAACATATCCTTAAAGTTGCTTTTATATAACTGTTGCAAACCTTTCAACTAAACAATGAAATGCCTTTGTTGACAAGACAGTCAGTGCTTAGTTTGCATTTACAATAATAAAACTATTAATTTCTCCCATTACTCATGTAGCCTTCACTATCAAAATATTCTAGACCACATGCTAGAGAGATAAGGTTCAAAAAGCATTGCGATAGGGAAAATTGCCATGGCGTATTCCACTTTTATTTAAAAATAAACCCTGCAATGGCTTCAAGATGAGCTTGCTAAGATTTGGGCATAGAGGCTTTGGTTCGCGATGAGCTACTTTGAGTCACCGACACACCCTGAGATGATTAGCTTTAAACGAATAACTGAAACAACTCTTAATCCAAGTTTCTTATGGACTAACACTGCTTGATATGTCATCGACATAATTGGTTATACATTATTAGAAACATAGTGTTACTTTTATGTCATTAATAATGCTACTCTCCTTATAACCAAAAATTCACTATTGTGCTACTTGATGCGGCAAAAACACATCTGCTTACATCATAAGATCTTTTTACAATATCATTCTTTAATGGAATGATGACGTTTCACCTCAAATCTTGATTGTTTAGTGTATCAGTCTAAAAGTCATTGCATGTTCATGTCATAAGTTCTTCTTATGACATTATAAGAGCTTCTGTTGATGTCACCACTTAGGAATGACATCATTCAAACCTTAGCATTGCTCTGAACATTTAGTTGATGATTCGAGTATTCAATTAACACTCTGAGCATCAGATGAGCATTATAAGTATCTAACTTATGCTTTGATCATCATTTTATGAAAAACTTATTACAATCTCGGAATCAAAATCCAAGAATTTGACTACTCAAATTTTTTGATGCCTTTGAGCTTCAGTAATCCATTCGAGCACCCTGGACTTTGAAATTCATTACAAGACTCTGAGATTCTAGAAAAAGGAGACTTAACGTATTTTGTCTAACTTTTTATACCTGTTTACTCTACAGAGATCACTTTACAAGGTTATTAGAGAATATATACTTATCTCACACATTGCTTACCACTATTTGCCACCATCAACAACAATTACAATACTATAAACTTTTTAGAGCTAACAACTCATTAGAGAGATTATGGATGTGATCCTTTGATGAGAGCTGCTGACATGCGCCACGTGTACGTATCTGTTACGCAAGACATCTTCTATCGCGGGATTCTTCTTATATTTACTTTCCTTATCGTAGTAGAAGTCTTTCCTTTTTATTTACTTTCCTTTATTTAATTAGGGTATTTTGGTATTTTACTTTAGTTTCCTAATTGTATTAGGTTTCTAATTCTAATTCTTGGTTTGCTATAAATAGGCCTTGCATTCAGATGTAATAAATCATTCAAGAGTGTTTTTACCAATAATAAACTCTCATATTAGAGGTTTATTCTTATTTCGGCTTTTCCGTTTAATACTTGAATTGCCTGGGCTAGGGTTTGGGTAAATTCATTATCCATCTCTAGATTGTTGTTGGATCTAATCAAGGTCCTCAACAATTTGGTGCTTTCGTTGAAGATCCTAATCAAGATTTCTCATTGACTTATCAATTTCATTGAGAGATCCTAATTAAGATTTCTTGATTTTATCTCACGTTCTTCATCGGCAATGACGGAGGAGGCGACAAAGACGAACAAACAACGGTTCAAGCCCTGAGCATTCTTTCAGAACTTTCGACAAGAATGGCGAGATGGCTCGTTCTCAAGCTTAACCAATCGAATATTAACCGTCTTCTCACGCCGGCAAGGGCAAGGAACCGATTGGAGGAAGGCGGACTCATGGAGACGATTGTCGATCACGACGATCTGCAAAAGAGGCATGATTCATCGAATGCGCATACAATCCTTACCATGGCCATCTTGGCGTGGTGGGCGTGTGGAGCGAGGTCCGACTTATCGAGCGGTGGTTGGAATGACCCGGTTAGTGGAAAACGTGACGGCTACAAATCGATGGGATGTCAACGAAACGGACCATGGACGAAAACCGTCTATGAACACCGAAGCGGCGAGGGCATGGCGCGACGGTTCGATGGCGATAAACGCCGTGATTGGGGTCCAAGGAAGCCAAAGATTGAGTTTCCACACTTTAAGGAGGTGATCCCTATGAGTGGCTAGATAAGGCACTCACTTTCGAGTTTTCGAGGTATCCAGAGACGACCAGTTTCGGTGGCTTGCATGTATTTGGATGCAAGGCCAACTGGTGGCGTTGGATCAAGGCCCATATGAACAAGATGGACGACGGTTGGGATGGTCACATTCGAGCGAGAGTTCCTAATCCAATGGGGACCCTCTCCAGTTATCAATCACCATGGACAACTGGCCAACTAAAGCAAGATGGCAAGGTTGTTACTATGTAAGGATTTTCGACGACTCCAAATTCTTGTTCGTGGTTGGTCGAAGAGTCTTTGCTGGGTACCTTTATCGAGGGGTTAAAGCCATGGATAAGACAGCCGAAGTTAAGCAACCTCAACGGCTAACCGAGGCCATGAGAATGGCGAAGTCTTGGAGGGGAGTTACCATAGCGAAAAGAAGCTTGCTAAGGAGGATTCCGAGGACATAAGTGTCAAAGAAGAACTTGTGGAAGACTCTCAAGCAGCAAAAGGCGCCTAATGAAGGTGGATCTAAGAAGGATGACAAGAAAAGTCGAATACTTTCATATGAAGAGGTTAATGAGAGGCTAAGAAGGGCCTCTGCTTCAAATGCGGCGAAGTGGGACAAAGGTCATCAATGTGCACTGGGAAGGTGTTTCGATTGACGATTCTGGGTTCAATCAATGGAGGTGAATGATGATGGTGAAGTTGAAGAAGATACTTTTGACGCAGTTATCTCTTGATGCCATGACGGGGGATCAAAACCGGCTACTATGAGGCTCATGGCGTGGATTGGAACTCATGAAGTTTCGTTGCTTGTAGATTCTGGTTCTACCCACAATTTCATCAACACCGATATCATAAAGAAGGTTGGACTACAAGTTTATACCCTACGACTTTTGTTGTGCGAGTGGTAGTGGAGAAAAATTACAATGTGCAGAGGTAGTATGGGATGTGAAGCTCAATGCCCAAGGAGTCGGGATCACTGCCGACTGCATGTGGCACCTATGGTGGGAGTTGATGTGGTTCGGGCACTGCGTGGTTGAAAAGTATCGGCAAGGTCGTTGCGATTATCGAGCCATGACAATGGATTTCAAATTGGGGGGGGGGGGGGGGGGGGGGGGGGGGGGGGGGGGGGGGGGGGGGGGGGGGGGGGGGGGGGGGGGGGGGGGGGGGGGGGGGGGGGGGGGGGGGGGGGGGGGGGGGGGGGGGGGGGGGGGGGGGGGGGGGGGGGGGGGGGGGTTTGGGGGGGGGGGGGGGGGGGGGGGGGGGGGGGGGGGGGGGGGGGGGGGGGGGGGGGGGGGGGGGGGGGGGGGGGGGGGGGGGGGGGGGGGGGGGGGGGGGGGGGGGGGGGGGGGGGGGGGTTTGGTGGTGGGTGTTGTTTTTTTTTTTTTTTTTTTTGGGGGGGGTTTTTTTTTTTTTTTTTTTTTTTTTTTTTTTTTTTGGGTTTGGGGTTTTGTTTTTTTTTTTTGTTTTTTTTTTTGGTTTTTTTTTTTTAGTTATTGGTTTGCCTATAAACTTTTTAGAGCTAACAACTCATTAGAGAGATTATGGATGTGATCCTTTTACAAATACTTTTCCTTTTAAAGTTTTTAATGAACACCTAGAGAAGTTGGGAATTCGGGACATGACACATTAGCTTTAATGCAAGTGGGTAATTGTTAGGATTGTATTATATAAAATAGTGAGTCATCCAAAAAAAAATATAAAAACACTTTCTGATTAATTGAAATATACTTTATTTAAGTATTTATTCGATTGTATTCTTGTTTTTTCTTTTATAGATAAGTATCATGATGTCACATTACTTATCAAAGTTTATTATTGAATATGTGTGAGACACATGTATAGATCAACCAATTGGACTAAGTATAAATTTGATTAATAGTTGATGAATGAAGTTTGAGACACCTATTTTGATAAGATCATAGTATAAACTATTTTCATAGTGAGAATGAACTAATATGAGATTACTATAAAAAGTTTTTCAAATAGTAACATTTGTATGTATTTATACATATCAAATAGGATTATGATAGATTGAGTTATTTAACTAATATTCATTTTATTATATGAAGAATTTCATATTAATTCAGATCGATTGATTAACTTATATTTATAATTTATGTATTTTAATTAATGAATGAGAGACTTTGAACTTCAAATGTTTAACGAACATTATTCAAATATTTTATAGCATTATTCAAATATAAATAAAATATTTAAAAGATCGAACATAAATATAATATTTAAATAATTATTTTTGAACATGATAAAAATTTATATAAATATATTTTAAAAATATTATTAGAATAAAATATAAAAAAATAATGATACGTATATCCTTTCCATATTCAATTTGATTCCCAAACGAGCTATTATGATTTTTTCTTCTTAATAATTACTTTCTCATCTCCCTAACCGAATCAAACTCATTACTCAGACGGCAATCTACCACTAATACCGAACATTTTGTAGACACATAAAATAATCAAATTTTGTAGTGACAACCACGAGCGGCCAAAGGGCAGGGGTAATTTTATTTTTTTAGATCGCACAGTGAATTCGTACTCGACAAATTAGCACGAATATTTCATCCACTTCCCCTAAAACATTTCTCCACTCTTTCTAAATTGGTGCAAATCAAAACCTTCTGTCTCCTCAGAGCCAAAGACAGGCAGTTCGAGAGAGAGCGCGCGCGAGGAGGTAGAGAGAGAAATAGGGGGAGAGAGAGAGGTGAGAAAAAAGAAGTGCGCGCGAAAACCCGATTCCCAATAATCAATCACTCCTCGCTCCTCGTCAAAGCCGATGCCCCAACCCCTCCCCTCGTCGATTCGTCTCCTTCGCATTTCAATCGACCACTGAAGCTGCGAATTCGATTCACCATCGTCCGTCGACACTCGAATCGATCGATCGATTCGTCCACCGATTGCTGGTCATGGCTCAGCCTTCGCCGCCTTCGCCTCTCCTCCCGCCGCCGCCGATTCTCCATGGAGGCGCAGTCGTCGGAGTCGGCGGCGGGGGGTTCCAGGTGCGGTGCGCGGGGTGTCGGGTGATCCTCACGGTGGTGCCGGGGCTGACGGAGTTCGTGTGCCCTACCTGTCAAATGCAGCAGATACTGCCGCCGGAGCTGGCGACTAGGGCTCCGCCACTGGCTGCGGCGGCGGCAGTAGCCCCACCTTCTCAGCCGCTGGCGATGGTTCCGGCACAGGGGGTGGACCCGACCAAGATCCAGCTGCCGTGCGCGCACTGCAAGGCCATCCTCAACGTCCCCCACGGGCTCTCTCGTTTTGCCTGTCCTCAGTGCCACGTCGATCTCGCCGTCGACCTTTCTAAGATCAAGCACTTTGCTCCTCTCTCCTCCCGCGCTCTACCGCCACCGCAGGCGGCCGAAGAAGTGAACGAGGTTTCCGCTTCTATCCTCCCTTCTCGATGCGCGCGCGCGCGTATTTATAATGTGTATATATATATATATATATATATATATCTTCTTCATCATAGACTGCTGCATGGTGGTTTTGTGTTATTCAAGCTACTTCATTGTGTCCTAGTTTTAGATATTCCTAGTCCTGACGCCTAACACTATACATTGCTAAACAGTGGCTGGCTGTTTTTGGGATGCCACGAGGTGCTGAATATTTTGTAATTTGTAGGATATACTATATTAGTCCTTGAGAAATGATTTACTCGGGGCATTGACTTTTTTGGCGGGTTAGAGAAAGTGACTAGAATTATGGTTCGCTATGATGCCGGTTGGTTAATCAATCACACTTTACTCTATTTTGTTTATGCCTATAGTGCTTAGGAATTGGCGTGTTTTGTTAACCATTTTCACTGTTGGCTGGTGTCACACTTACGTTGTGTGAAATACTGCGTGGAAAACATATAATGTGATAGTGATGGTCCTCTTGGAATACTACTTTGTAACTAAATATTTTTTTACTACTGATATTTCATAATTTTCGACTGTATTATGCCCTTGAAAAATGAATTGTTTGTGTGTGCTTTTTTTGATTTTACTTATTTTTCTTGGACTGGAGGATTGATTGGAATTAGAGTGCACCGTTGATGAATGATGATAGTCTCGATAGTCAGATTGTGCTCATTTTATGATCTACGTAAGGTTATGTGCTAGTACATTGCAGTGATGATAGTATCATTTCTTGTGTTTTGTTAATTATTCTCTGTGGTAGCACACTTATATCATATTAAATGCCATGGGAAAAACTGTGTTGGTAAATGTTTGCACTCCTGATTAGGTGTCATCCCAAAAATTTAGTACCCTAACTGATATTCAGAAAGCCTTTGAAGGAGGCTTGGCAAGGTAATCAAATTGTGGGAAAGTTTTTCTGTTTGTCCCAAAAGGTGTGTCCCCTTTTGTTTGCTCGTCTTTATCTAAACCTTTTTGTTTAACTTCAACAAACCATTTTCTGGGATGGATGAATATATCTGTATATATATTTATGCAATGAGGATTTAAGAACATTCCAGATCAGTACTGAAAAGGAAAAAACCACTTTGTGAACTAAGCTAAAAATGTAATGTTTGATCTGAAATTATTGGAAAGGTATGAAAATGTGTATCTTTTAAATTTATATTTAATGTAGATGAATTCAATGATGAGCAGTTAGGCCAAAATTAGTTGTCTGTGGTTCATCAAAGGCTGATCTAAAATTGTAGGCGTTATGGGCTAAGCAAGGATAAAATGGATATGTTCGATAGATTAAAAAAAAGAAGATAAAGCTTAGAACCATTTCATGACAGAGCACGGTTTTGTATTGAGATTTCTTGTATTTTTAGGGTTGAATTATGTAGAGATAACTCAGCATGAATTTTTTTAAAGAATATTGTTTGGGTCATAATTTAAAGTTGGTACTAGGTTCAGTATCAAAGGGAATTGCATAAAGGTTTAGGCATACAACTATTTTTCTCTGGTTCACTCACAGGATCAATTTCAAATCCAACCTTTGGAAAATTAGTTGAAAAGTTATCTCACAATTGTTCTGACTTCTGAGGTTGTCAAATGGGTGCGGTCAAACTTTCTTCATTTATCTCCTTCACTTTAGGTGGTTGATGGTTTTGTAAAGAATTTTATACTCTATTTGCCAGTCTCAGGGTGTGCATTTTTTTCTGTCTTAAACTTTCTTAGGTAGCAATTGAAGTAGAGCGAGAGGAAGATGAAGGTGGCACAGTTGGTGAAACATTTACAGATTATGTAAGGAATTCTGTTTCCTTCCAAGTTATAATTTGATCTTAAAGTCTTCCATGAAAATTTTTTAGTTATTGATTGTGGGTTTTCAATTGTTGCACTCCATTATTGAAAGGGTTAATTTTTTCTATGCAGCGCCCTGCAAAACTATCTATTGGTCCTCCCCATCCTGATCCCATTGTGGAGACATCTTCCTTATCTGCAGTGCATCCACCTGAGCCAACTTACAATCTCAAGATCAAGGATGATCTTGAACATTCTGGAGCTTTGTCATGCTTGCAAATTGAAACATTGGTGTACACTTGTCAGGTTGCTATTAATTTATTCAATGACTTTAGCTCCAGCTCTGCACCATTGTAATTCTGGTTCCTGTGACAGAGACACCTCCAGCGCTTGGACAATGGTTATAGGGCAGGATTCTTCATAGGAGATGGAGCAGGAGTAGGTAAAGGTCGAACAGTAGCAGGGTTAATTTGGGAGAATTGGCACCATAGAAGAAGGAAAGCATTGTAAGTTTATGTTGATTAACCATTTAATTCATTAACACCTCTTTTATCACATAGTTTAGTGGATATCCTCTTATTTTGTGCAGCTAGTAGTTCACACATTTGCTGCCACGTATTTGATCACATTGCAGGTGGATTTCTGTAGGTTCAGACTTGAAGTTTGATGCAAGAAGAGACTTGGATGACATGGGTGCAACATGTATTGAAGGTAGCTATTTTAATGTTAGTATTTGTGGTGATCATTTGTACGATCAGCAGAAAGATCTTCTATTTATTAGACATTTCATTGGCAAAGGAATTTTGACGTATATCATATTTAGGAGGACCAAATTTTGGGGTCTAGGTTTGCCTGAGTCTAGGCTTATCTTTAGCAATTATGGTGGTCTTGGCAGGGAGTTAGAATTATGCAGCTGTTTTGTACTACGTTGAACTCAGTTTGGCCGTTTGTTCAATGACAGTTTTAAGTTGGCCTCATTGGATGCTTGACTTTTATCTGCTAAAAACTGCATTGTATCTTGGTTTAATTGAATTGGATTAAGGGTGTAAAACGGACTGGTCTGGTCCGGTTCAGTCCATCACGGGATGGGCTTAAACGGGCCAGCCTGTTTAGGCCTAAATTTTATTCGGACTAGAAATATATTGGTTTGGCCCGGTTTGCATATGGACTGGAGCGGTCTGCGAATCAGTCTATTTTTTTTTTAAAACAAAAAATCATTAATTATTAAATTCAACATGAACAAGATATAAACCAAAATAACATATCAATTTTCATTCCCGTACCAACCAAAAACAACATCTCAATTTCACACCAAAAACAACATGGACAAGGTATAAACGAAAACAACATATGAATTTCTCCAAAACAATATCTCAATTTTAGATATCTGAATAT
Source organism: Taxillus chinensis (assembly GCA_023512835.1). NCBI lineage: Eukaryota > Viridiplantae > Streptophyta > Magnoliopsida > Santalales > Loranthaceae > Taxillus > Taxillus chinensis. Next base: position 24,936,367 of record CM042089.1, read on the forward strand.
ATTATATCAATATGGACACGGATGAGATGAGAGGGCTGATGCTGGATGGTAAGTGTGGGATGGAATGGCTGATGGAGACTCGGGACGCCATCATGAACTCAGATCCACCAGTGGCGTGCAACACACCAAATCAACCCCTGCCGATCTGTTGAACAATGGACATGATAGAGGAGTAGTGGCCTAGCGGGTTGGGCATATTCTCCATAGATGGGTAGGGTATGGGAGGCAGGAGAGCCAATCAGCCGAATTGTCAAAGAGGAGAGCAGTTGACCGTTTGGACGACTCGATCAGGAGAGCAGTGGGCTGTTTGCCAAAGAGGAGAGCAGGAGAGGAGAGTAGTAGTCTGAGAAGATGAGATCTGATCAGGATGGGAATGGACGACTCGATGAGGACGACTGGACTCTAGATAGGACGACTAGATGAGGAGAAGATCAGCTCTGAATTAGATTAGGATAAATGGACGTTGCGTCGTCAGGTTGCCAAGGACAGGGGTTGGATGGTTGGTGTCTGAAATTCTTGTTAATTTGTATAAGGTTAGTATGTTAAGGTATAATAATAAATAAATATGAATAATATGTAGTGGTCTATGAACCAGTCCGTATTTGCGTTAGTGTAGTCTGTACAAACCACGGACAAGTCCATTTTGGCTCATCAAATTTACCTAATCTGGAGCAGTCTAGTATGCGAACCAACAATCCATTTTATACCCCTAAATTGGATATAACTTCCTGGTCTGGTATGGATTTTAACATTATGTTTGTTGGATCCAAGGACGAAATTTTTTCCATATGGAACATCTGTGCTGTGAGTGTTTGTTCTGATTCATGTTTGTGTTTGTAAGCATATATGATAGTATGTGCTGCAGAGGTTTTGCTTTTATTTGCCTATTTGTTTTCATAGTGAGTCTAGCCAACTCTAAGCAACTTATGATTTTGGTCTCTTAAAGGTTGATATACACTGGGCTTACAGTCCGACAGCTCTGTCCACTAAAGTGTTTGCTTCACATGGTATTAGAATAATTGACAGCAGGAGGTATCGGGATCAACTCCTCTGGTCACACTTACTATCTAAGACAGACTTATTAACCCTGGGTTGGTATTAATCCTGGGTTGGTGTTAATAATTTTGTTGACCTGAAGGGAAAGCTTTAATTGTTGTTGTATGTTGTGCACTGCTATCTTAATGGCTTTGCTATATTCAAATTCTAGGAACTAAAATTTATCTTTTTCAATTTTGTGTTCTTACAGATGATTTTAGTCCCCAATACCACTGCGAATTTATATACTCTTGTAGGGAAGGGTGATAAAAATTGCTAGGCTTCTTTTTCTTACTCTGCTGAATAGTTAATGTCTCATTATGCAAATGACTTACTAAGTAGATATTTCAGGGATCTGGTTTACCGACATTATATTTTGCCAAGTTTGACTAGTTGAAGACTTCCATTCTCTGGTTTCAGCTGTGTTAGCTTGAAAACTGTTCTATTTCTGACATTTTGCTTTGGTGAACTAAACTTAAGCATATTTAATATTAGAATGTGTGGTGATTTAAGTGGGTTCTTTGTGGAAACAAAGAAGCAATATTTATAATTTCAATATGCATTAACGTTCTACCTAACTTTATCTGACCCTCTATTAAATTTACAACAAACTTTGTATCAATCTGAAGTGGTTGGCGACTTTTTTATGGAACCAAAGTGACAAATCGCACTTGGTCAGCAATATGGATCCCCATAAGTTGCATTTCTCTACATAAAGCTATGTTCGTGTATTTACTGTTTATATTTTTTTTCTCTCAATGCTGTACTCTCGGTGGTCTTGTTTAATAGGAGTTTTGACTTCATCCAAATTGATATCCCATGCATGTTGGCCTCCTTGCATAGATCCCATGGATGCTGGTCCTCTCTATTGAAATGGACCCCCTCATATCCTCTCTGTTTTCCATCCATCAGCTCTATATTTTTAGGCCTATAATTTATTTATTTTAAAATTTTTTGAAGATAACAAGGCTTTGTTTAGGTGAACTTATATTATTTTTGAAAATATGACTGTTTTTAAAAATTGTAGGTCCAAATGAATTTTTACCACTCATAAATAATTTTAATTTATTTGTTTTTAGCAAGTTTATTTTCAAAAATAATACTATCCTACCAAATATCCCCAAAACCCACTTTTAAACTTGTACCCAATATCGTGTTCAAGTTACCCATTTTTTTTGTTGTGTTTTAAAAAGTCTATGCAACTAGCATTTGGTGTGTTGTGTTTTGTTTTAGTTTCCTTATTCTCTTATTTAAATGTCTACCCGTTCTGTTTTCCATCTCTTTCGGCTCTTCCACCCCTTTTTTAAGCCAATTACTTTCTTTTAAAAGTTTCAAAAGATAAACAAATCCCTTTTTGTTTAAACGTGTACCCAATATTATTGTCTTCAATACACTTGAACAATCATGTTTATAGGAACTCAATTTTTTTAAGTCCATGCAACCTTCAATTTCTTCTAATTTTGTTTATAGAGATGTCACATGTTCAAGAAGATTGATTTTTAAATCAAGAGTAGGACACACACATATATAATACTAACAATTATATTAATAATAATATTTGATTTTATCATATGAATAAATTACAGAGCATGTTTTTCGTGTGTGTGTGTGTGTGTGTATAATATATATTATACATAGTAGGGTTTGTTTCAATAAAGCATGTGTGCTTTAGCTAGCACTTTGCATCTAATCCCTAACACTTGGTGCGGTAGATAATATCTTAAAATTTTCTCGCTAGTTTACAATGCTATAATAACAAGTTGGCAAGTATGGAATATGGATTGATCCATAAGGATAGAGTTATTTCATAATCTAATTTAATTCCTATAATCTAGGAAATCAAATATGCGAGATTTTCAAGTTAAGCTATCTAAACAAAACTAAACAAATGTAGAATTAAAATGATTGAAAGTAATATATTAAGAGAACCTAGGACTGGGTCTCAACTCATATTTTATGAATGGACTATAATATGATTTATTTTTCTTAAATCTCTTGGTTTAATCTTTAAGGCTGTCCACCCAAAAATGATTATTGCACTTTCTTGGAATACAACTTGTTTGGCTAAACACCCTCTTGGAATGCAAATTAAGCTAAACCCCTTCTAATATATAGTAGTTCCTCATACAAACTATCTTGAGTTATTAACCCTCTCACGCGTAGATTAAAACTCACTTTTAGATAAATTAACTTGCATATGCAGTTCTAGGGTTTTGGATTATTCACTTCATCCTTTGGACCTTCGCTCCACCCCTAAAATTTCAATCCTTCTCCTAAACCCTCTTTCATTTCCCATAAGTTGCAATTGAATTTTTTATTCTCACCCCATCAAAATAATCACAAAATTACAATCACAAATTAAGAACCCTTGTGAAAAAAATGTTCCTAAAGATAATCAAACCATTCAACTGACAATAAATAAAGTCATGTCATCCATACATGATCAGTGAGATACACCTAATCTTAATGATGAGACTATTTACAAGTCATGGAGTTTAATCCAAAATACGTGATAATGTCCATCATCAAAAGTAAAGAAAATAAAAGAAAAGAGAAAGAGAAGTTGTCGTGCAGATCGAGCAATCTTCAATTAAGTTTCTGTCATATACCTGCTCTAAATCGCCTTCTTCAATTTTCAAAATCTGTCTCAACTTTTCTCGAACTCTCTTGGTTTGGCTCTTTGCTTTTGGGCAATGAAACAACAGTTTCTTATACCTCTTAGTTAGCTCGTGGAAACAGAAAAGGAAAGTGTGTTACTGCTGTGCACAACTGTGGGTGGCCTATAGTCGCATACTATATCAACTTTAGACTGGCCATGTGCACAGGTGCATGACTTGGAGCACGTCAAAAATGGTGAAGCATGGGCACGAATGTGCGCAATGACATGCACAACCATGTGTAAAGCATCATCACTTCTGCATCTTCTCAACACCCATGACAGTGGACTATGTAATGCACGACCATGTGTCTTCTACGGGTGGCCTAAAATTCGGTCTTCTGCTTCCTTTTAGCAATGGGATGGCCCCATACTGTCTCAAATGCAAGCTTAGCCCCTTCTTTGGTATATTTACTGCTTCAAGTGTCTGAAATAACAAAATTCACGTGCAACAATATCTTGAAGAAAATAAGAAGTGTAGAGTTCAAAACATGTAAAAAACATGAAATGCAAAATAACTAAATGAATAAACATGCAAACTAACGGGTAAAAATACACTATCACCTGTGCTTTTAACAACCATGATGGATCCCTATAGTATTTATTTATTTTTCCTTCCTATGATGGTCTTTGAGGTCTGCTTATAGGATTTTTGACTTGCTCCAAATTGATACCCACTTCTTAACAAGTGTAAATGGGTATACTGGGCTTTGACATACAATTCTTTGATACAATCATTTCTTTTCCTTGTATTATTGCTAGCTAACTTTCTTCTGGGCCTTATATTTAATTTAAACATTCTGTTTTAATTAGAAAAATATTACATTTAACTTCGTGCGGAAAAAGAAACATCCCCATATATTTTTCCCGTTACTTTAGATGGTATACCAAGGATAGTGGAACTCCTCAAGTTCACGAAACATTTGTCAGCCATGCTCTTTTCTGGTACGTTTCATTTATAACACTGCATTTTTTATATTCAAACAATACCAGGAATCGATTATGCTTTGACAGACCCAAGAAGAATAGTCCATTTAGCAGGTCTCCTTTGGTGAATTTATAAAAATTCAAATTTTCAATTTGACATATATTATTTATTAGCTTCACTCATGCCTCCACTTCTTTTGTGTAGAAAGATCGGCCTGTAGCTACGTTAACTAAACTACTATTTTACTTTTTGAACTCGTGGAATAGTCCTCATATCATGATTAGCTGTTCCTAGAAGTAGGGGTGTAAAATTGACCGTCGGTCTTTCGATCAGCCCGCGGTTTGTGTGGAGTGGAGCGGATCAGAAAATTTTAGTCCATTTTAATTGTAGGCTTAAACGGGCCGGTCCATTTAGCCTTGGTCTATGCGGATGCAGATCGGTCCGTGGGCCGGTTTTTTTAAATATATTTTTTAAAATTATTTGAGGATTTGCTGTTGTTCCACATTTGATATCTATGATGTTGTTTGATAATGTTATCATCATATTTGTTTTGTTTGCAGTGCATGCCTTGAACAAGCTTCCTTATTCAAAGCTTGATTCAAAGTCTGTTGGTGTTAGGGAGGGAGTGGTATTCTTGACGTATAGCAGCCTTGTAGCATCATCTGAGAAAGGCCGTTCTCGGTTGCAGCAGCTTGTGCAGTGGTGTGGTGCAGAATTTGATGGGCTTGTTATTTTTGATGAGGTAACAGATGTAGTATTTTTCACAAGTGATTTCTAAGATACAGCAATTGATTCATCTCTTAGCTTCAGTTTTTCACGGATTGGCATTTCTGATTGATGCAATAGCTTTTCTATGGTTTCGATGCCCTCTCTAGCCTCCACTTTGTATTTCTAAGTGTCTGTGGCTTCATTGTAGTGCCACAAAGCTAAGAACTTGGTTCCAGAAGCTGGAGGGCAACCAACACGAACTGGTGAAGCTGTTCTAGAGATTCAGGTTTGTCCTTCAAATAAAAACAAAAAACATATTACCCCATATCACCCCTCCCTTTTCTCAAAGCATTTTATGGTTTTAAAAAGCTATTGAATTGCATCTTTTCCATGAATTTTTCTTCTGTCGAGCAGGTTAGGTTATTTTTCAAACCATGATAATTTTAGACTTTTGAGTCCAGTGATAAAGAATCAGTGTATTCTTAATACGTTCTATTTCCTTCCATATAAAATTGTTCTTCTTCCTTTGCCCTTCTTCTCTAACTTTAGGGTTTTAAAATACAATTTTTTGTCCTAGGATATGAAGTAAATGTTTAGAGGTCGTGTTTTAGTTGGGAAAAGATTTAATTGGAAGTCAAGTTGTTCTTGATACAAGTAGAAAATAATAGAGAGAAATAACTCATTTTCTTATTATTTAGAGATATTACAATACTTGTATATATGCACCATTAGTAGACCTAGATTAAGAAATAACTTTGAAACTACGTATATATCCATATAATTATAAATATATAACAACTAATTAATTATTTTTTTTTCTAATTCTCCTTATCAAGTTGACACAAAGATATCACAAATGTCTAACTTGGACAAAAATGTATGGAAAGAAGCATCAGTAATTACATGAGTCATCATATAAATCAATTGATTTGCTCTCTTAATACAGGAAATCTCTATTATACCAGAATTTAGATTATCCCTGATGTAATTCCTATTGAGTTTTATATGTATGATATGATCATGCTGTATTAGATTATTAGCTATCTCGATATCAATTGTGGTATCACAAAATAGCATCACTGGCTTCTGAGGTCATAACCAAGGTCTCTCAAAAAATATGTAGCCATGTAAACTTTTGAGTAGCATGATAAAGAGCACATTCGGCTATTAACTTCTGCGTTGGACAAAGAAATTACATTTTATTTCTTGCTCCTTCATATTATCAAATTACCACCTACAAATGATATATATATCCCGAAGTAGTTTTTTTTGTTTAATTTGGATCCAGCAAAGTCAGAGTCGGCGTATCCCATAATGTCTAGGTGTCTATGCTTGGAAAACATAATACTTTTGCATGGAGAAGACTTTAAATATACCAAAATTCGGTTTACAACATTTATATCTAGCTCAATCGGATTATGCATGAATTGACGTATAACACTAATTGCATATGAAATATCAGGTATAGTGTGAGCTAGATGGATTAATTTTCCCACTAATTTATGATATCTTTCCTGGTTCGTTAGAATCTGATCAGGATAGATGGTTAAACCATGGTTTATCTCAATCGGAATATCATCAGGTGTGCAAGCCAAGTTATTAGTTTTAGCTAGGAAGTGTAAAATGTACTTTCGATGAGAGAGAAAAATTTTCTGTTTGGATCGGAATATTTCAATGCCAAGGATGCATTTTAAAGTCCCTAAGTCTTTTATCTCAAATTCCTTTGTCAAATGCCAATGAAGCTTTTCTAGCTCAGATATGTTATTACCTGTAATAATCTTATCATCAACATAAACAAGTAGCAAGGTAATATCGTTATCTCTTTTATAGAACAGAATGTGATCAGATTGTTTGAAATTCTGTCTTAGCATTAAATGGCTCAATCGACCAAACTAAGCCCATAGTGACAATTTTAAATCATATAACGTTTTTTTTAACTTGCATACTTTTGCTTCTTTTGGTATAAAATCAAGCGGAGGATCCATATACACTTTTTCATGAAGGGAGACATTCTTTATATCAAGCTGGCATAATGACCGGTCTAAGTTTGCTGCAAGAGATAGAATAACTCTAACAGTACTCCTTTTTGTCTGTGTGTAATCTTTGATAGCTAATCTAACCTTGTATCTTTAAATTGTCCGATCTGACTTATACTTCCTTTTGAACACCCATTTCCATCCCATCATCTTCTTATCTAGGAGTAATTCAACCAGTTCCTAAGTGGAATTCTTCAAAAGGGCTTTCATTTCCTCTATCATATCAGACTTTCATTTGTGATCTTCAAGTGCTTCTTAAAAATGACTAGAAATAGACACAGAAGACAACTGAAGGAAAAAAGCATGGCTTGTGAGATTATCCAAACTCGGAGGGTTAGAACATAAGATATCATTTGAATTTGAAACTATAGGGGAAGAGAAGTACCTTTGAAGACTCTTCCGATGGCGTGATTGTGTTGAGAGGAGGATTAGAGTCGAGAGTACATCTCGTTTTGCGTAATATTTGTCAAATACTCAAGCTGGCTTCTCATTTTTTCTGATTCAAATACTATAGGATTATAATTAGAAGAAGCTAAAGACTCCCCCCAGTAGGAGCTAAGGACTTCCCTTTACCTATAATAATTAAATTCTCCTCCCTTGAAATTAAAATTCATGCCTTCTTTTTATGTGATTAGAGTTGTTTCTTTATCTTACTAGAAAGCTCCCTCTGAAGAGGGTTGACAAAAATATCATTGGAAAAATAGGATACCTGCTCATAAAATTAAACATCTGGTAAAGTTTATTTCGATAGAGTTTGTGCATATGAACATAGCACACACAACCAAAAATCTTAAGGCAAATGTTAAGAGCTGAAAGGATATTGTGGAAGTGTGACAACACCCTCAAAGGGATTTGATAGTCAATGATACGAGCAAACATTCAATTGATAAGATAAATAGCAGTCATGATGTCATTCTTTCAAAAACATTTAAGAACTTTCATAGTAAATCATAAAGCCCGAGCCACCTCAAGGAGTTATTGGTTTTTACGTTTTGCTATGTCATTTTGTTGTGGTTTGTGGATACATGTTTGTCTAATGGAGGATGCCATGTTATTTAAAGAAATAAATCAAAAGTTGATTTACAAACTCACGACTATTGTCAAATTGGAACACCTGAACTGGCGTATGAAACTAGATAACAATCATTTGGTATAATTGAGAAATGTCATGAATAATATTACTTTTAGATTTTATCAAATATATCTAATTTATTCTAGTATATCAATAAAAAACATAAAATACTTATGTCAAATATCAGTGTGAACACAAGAAAAAGGAATAAAATTTTTGTTGACACTAATTTTGAATGGAACACAATGATTTTTAACATAAATGTATTGTTTACATATTAAATTATAAGCAATGATATTTTTGAATAATTGAAGAAATAATCATTTTAGATCGATAAAATAGAAGTGCCTAAATGATAAAGCCATAAAAGTGTTTTTGTTTGGTTAAGTGTCTTATGCCTTACTTTGAATTCTTGACTAAGCTTTGATTTTAATGCTCTCATTTCTCCCTAATAGTACAAACCTCCTTCTTTTTACCCGTGCCAATTGTCATTTTCGTGAGGTTGTCCTGAAACATACAATGAGTAAAATAAATAAAAATTTATAGAACAATTAAAATATTTGGTAATTTGACTAAAAGAAAGAAGATTATTAGAGAGATTTAAAACAAATAAAATTGATGACAAAGAAAGGGTAGGTGAAAGTGAGACATTGGCATAAAAGTCCTATTAGTAATTTAAGGGAAAACCCAAAAAAGATAATTTGAGAGAAGTTACTAGTTATATAACTCAAGTGAAGTGTTTCTGGTAGTGGAAAATAAAACCGATTGAGAAGCACCCTCTTAGAACATGTGAGGATAAAAAACTATTATTTGATGCAGCCATCAATCAAGATGTTGACACTTTAATGCCTAACATGAGATCTCTTAACACCAAATATGATGTCGTCACACTCTTAACGCCAAACAACAGGCCAAAGAAACGGATGACAGTTTGACATGTTTGCATAATCTTAGGTCTTGACAATATGACATGTTTGCATAGTGCTAATTTAGCACGGAAGTCTCCATTCTTATCGATGGAAAGGATATCATCTTCAGATAACATGTATGATTAAATGACTTACTGAATACAACTTTTGGAGTGATCCATGATTTGTACAAAAAAAAGATGACTAAATGTGAGCCCCTTGATGCATGGCTATAGTAATAAGGAAATCTATAATTTAAACTTCCATTGGTCATCATATTTGTTGCAATTCCTTCATGGAATTCATCAACTGACATTAATATACTTTAGGGGAAACTAAATAAGCTCAAACTTGCATGTACATGTACAATATTACATTCCTTACTCTGCTATAGATCAGTTTAATTCCATGCCTTGTTTTTACTTATAAGATTTGAATTGCAAAATAGGGTACACCTAGTATGGGTTCTAATGCATTGTTGTATAATAAATATAATTTTCTTAACATATCGATGGCTTTAATTGTTAATTTTTAATTTCTCAAGACAGGCTCGACTACCTGATGCTCGTATTGTTTATTGCTCTGCAACTGGTGCTTCTGAACCACGCAATATGGGCTATATGATCCGGCTTGGTCTTTGGGGGGATGGGACTTGTTTTCCTGATTTTCGAGCTTTTCTAGGTCAATTCATTTATTATCAGTTTCTTTTTCCTGTAATTATTTGCTTTCTAGGAGTCACAGTATACACAGCATATAAATTTTGTATTTTAAATTTCTGGTCAGTGGTTATGAAACAACTCAAATAAGTAGTCAAATAGCAGTTCAGGCATTAAGTCTGCATTTGATAAGTCAGGAGATAATGCGAATCTGATTATGCTTGTGAAGGTCTGTAGATTATTAGTCTGGAATGTCGCAAATGTATTAAATCTTAATATTAAAACTTCTAACTGAAATAAGAATTAACAATTGAAACTATTATGCTCCATATATACCCTTGATTATTAAATTTTGAATAATAAAGAAATAAGCTTAACTTCCTTTGCAGTAGTTGCTTAGTTTAATTGGTATTTGATTAATGGATGAACTAATTAATTCATGTTATTATTGGACTCCTCTCTTTTGCGCATTGCCATCAACAGTAATAGCTTCACTCTCTCACCTCCTTCTATCTCCCAACACCCACCTCTTCTCTTTATATCTGCCACCACCGCACTTTAGCTGTTGCTGCTGGAGAATAATGCCTAATGTGGGTGCAGCCACCCCCAAAAGCACCTCTCTGTGGCCTCATGGGTGTTGTGTGTGATGGCTAGTTCTGTGTGTGTGTGTGTGTGGGGGGGGGGGGGGGGGGGGGGTAGCCTACCAGCTATCTGTTAGTAGTTCTGCCATTGATCTTGTGATCTTTGCTATCCATGCCTGCCTCTGTCACCCAAGTTCAGCTCTGGTGAGGTAGTAGATCCATGGTTAGGTTATCTGATTCCTTTATGGAGAAATGTGTCGCATGTTCTAGATCGAGATGGTATTCTGCTGTTGCCGTTGCCTGCTATCACCTTCGCTGTCACCTATCACCGCTGTGGCTGCCTCCACCTCCATCTTGGCTATTTCTTGCTGCCTTGTGTCACACACTGCAATCCATTTTTTGACGTACGAGAACTATGGGGTGGTTGTTTGCACATGGTATTTGTGGTGACTTGCACATGGAAGTTCTGTAGCTGCTCTCTCCTCATAGCCTTGAAATTATAATTGTGGCTGCTGTCTCCTCACAGCCTTGAAAATTCTTTCGTAGCAGCGAAAAGGTTAAAATGGCTATCAAAAATAAAAGCTCCCTATTTTTGGCCTCACATGTGTTCACACCTCACAACAAAATGGTGTAACAGAACGTAAAAACTGATATTTTCTTGAGATAGTTTGGGCTTTATGCTTTACTATGAAAGTTCTTATATGTTTTTGGGCAGATGTTGTTATGACTACTGTTTATCTTTTTAATTGAATTTCTGCTCGTATTATTAATTTTCAAACCCCTTTGAGAGCGTTGTCTTGCTTCCACAACATCCCTTCAGCTCTTAATATTTGTCCTAAAGTTTTTGGTTGTGTGCTTTGCTCATGTGCATCAACTCCATTGAGATAAACTTGACTATCATGCTCTCAAATGTGTGTTTTTGAGTTGCTTTAAATCTTAAAAGGGCTATAAATATTTTCATCCTCCTATGGGTATATATTATGTGTTTATAGATGTTTAATTTTACGAGCAAGTATCTTATTTTTTTTTGACGATATCTCCGTTGCCCCTCGGAGAGATTTCTAGTAAAGAAGCGGAATTACTATGGTTGGATGAAAATAAGATGTGATCTTAGGGGGTAAGGAGGGGTCCTTAGCTCCTAGTTTAAGTGAGAGGGAGTCCTTAGCTTCTCTTAATTGTAGTCCTGCAATAGTTGAATCAAGTAAAAATAAAAGGTCCTCTTGGATGTTTGACAAATATTATGTAAGATGCGATGCTATTCTCAAATCTAATCCTCTCTCAATGACACTCTCATGCTATCGAAAGATTCTTTCGGGATTGATCATGTGGCAAAAATCCCTACTGAGGTACTTGACTCTTCACTTATAGTTTCAAATTCAAATAATATCTTATCTATTGACCCTACAGGTTTAGACGATCTTATATGGTGAAGGTATCTTTTTCGTGACCGTAAAACACCTGATAGATTAGGTTTTCCAAAATCATCTTCTAATGTTATTTATCTTATTTCTAACTTCTTCTCGTATCATCGTCTATCTAAATCTCATTATGCTTTTTGCTCTTCAGTTGTCTTCTAGGTATGTTCCTAGTCATTTTTAGGAACATCTTGAAGATCCCAAATGAAAGTCTCTTTTGTAGAGGAAATGAAATCTCTTTTGTAGAATACCACTCGAGAACTAATTGAGTTACCCCGAGATAAGAAGACAGTGGGATGTAAATGGGTATTTATAGCGAAATATAAGTCATATGAGACAGTTGAAAGATACAAGGCCAGATTAGTTACAAAAGGTTACACTCATACGTATGCAAGCCGAAGAAAACGTTATATGGTTTGAAACAATCACCAAGGATTTTGTTTGGCCGATTTTAAACAGTATTTGGCTAATCACACTTTGTTTTATAAAAGAGATAATGATGATATTACCTTACTACTTGTTTATGTTGATATGATTATAACAAGTAATAACATATCTGAGATAGAAAAGCTTCGTTGTCGAAGGAGTTTGAGATGAAAGACTTGGGGGCTTTGAAATATGTCCTTGGAATTGAAGTATTCCGATCCAAACAGGAATTTTTTCTCTTTCAACGGAAGTGTGTTCTAGACCTCCTAGCTGAAACTGATAACTTGACCTGCGCACATACTTATACTCCTATTGAGATGAGCATGGTCTAATAATCTATCCTAATCAAGTTGCAAAGAAACAAAGAGAGATAGTAGAGGTTAGTGGGTAAATTGATCTATCTGACTCACACTAGACTTGATGTTTCATATGCAGTTAGTGCTGTGAGTCAATTCATGCATAATTCGAGTGATTGACATATCGGTGATGTGAACCATATTTTGGCTTATTTAAAGTCTTCTTCAGGTAAAGGTATTCTATTTTTCAAGCATGGACACCTAGACATTATGACATACATCGACTCCGGCTTTGTTGGATCCAAATTAAACAAAAAATCTACTTTAGGATATATATATATACCATTTATAGGTGGTAATTTGATAACTTTAAGAGCAAAAGATAAAATATGATTTCTTTGTCCAGTGTAAAAGTTTGAATATTATGCTCTTTATAATGCTATTCAAGAGTTTACATGGTTACATATTTTTTTTGAGAGAGCTTGATTATGGCCCTTAGAAGCCGGTGATGTTATTTTGTGATAACATAACTATACAACATCATCATACAAAACATATTGAACTCGATAGAAATTATATGTAGGATAATCCAAATTCTGGTGTAATAGAAGTTTTCTACATTAAGATAGTATATTAATTGATTGATATGATGACTCATGTAGTTTCTCGTATCTTTTTACATACAACTTTGTCAAAGTTGGATATGTATGATATTTATGTGTCAACTTGAGGGGGAGAGTTGGAATAAATTTTCTTATTCTAAATTATTAATATTTGCACTTATTTGATGTTGTCTTGTAGGTATTTTTTATTGTGTATATATATATATATGTAATCTCTTTATTATTTTTTACTTTATCTTATTCTTATTTTCAGAGTTTGCTAACATTTTTTCTATTTTGCTATGAATTGTGCCATCTTCAGGTGCTCTAGATAAAGGAGGTGTTGGAGCATTGGAACTTGTTGCTATGGACATGAAAGCAAGGTTACATGAATGGAAATATTTATGCAGCGTTTTTATTATTAATAATTAAGTATATCATGTGTGAGCGTAAAGACACATCACGTTGGTTGATCTTTCAGGGGTATGTATGTATGTCGTACGCTTAGCTACAAAGGTTCTGAGTTTGAAGTTATTGAAGCACCATTAGAGGCGACAATGATGGTATGGGGCACTCTTTCTGCTTTACTTGTGCCTCATGCTGAAATTGATTATATCTACCACCTTGCACCAAATTGTTTTTCCCGTTTTATTTTGAACCATAAAATTATTTTCGACACTTATTTAGTTTCTGTGTTGACTTCATATGCAGTGCCTGTTTCTTCGAAATCTGTATCATTAAAATCGTGGCCAAAAATATGAGGTCTTAAATAAATTGATTCCAATACTTTTTCATGGCAGTGCAGATTTGAAAAATTTGCTTGTTAGTTAGGGTTTTGAATAAATTAGGTATCAATGGTTTCATATAAGATCAGGTTAAAATTTCAAAAACTTCATTCATTGTTGGCATCTAATTTGTTGCGTGGTTTTGTTATAGATAGATTCTCTGTTTTGTTGATTTTGCATCATACTTTTTCAGGAAATGTACAAAAAAGCTGCAGAATTTTGGGCAGAGTTGAGAGTTGAATTACTATCTGCTAGTGCATTTCTTTCTGAAATGAAACCTAATTCTAGTCAATTGTGGCGTCTGTATTGGTCAAGCCATCAGGTGTGTTTTAATATTTAGACCAACTGTGATTTTTTTTTCCTTTCTTTGGTTGCTTATTATTTATCTACTTGTCTTTATGTTCTATGGCGGGGTCTGTGTAGCGTTTTTTCAGGCACATGTGCATGTCAGCTAAGGTTCCTTCTACTGTCAAGCTTGCTAACCAGGCATTGATGGAAGACAAATGTGTTGTCATTGGCCTCCAGAGTACTGGTGAAGCACGGACTGAGGAAGCTGTGACAAAATATGTGAGCTACTTAGTGTATTGCAAGGATTTCATTTCTTTTTGCTTAATGATTTGGAATTTTCCTTTTTTTTTGTATAGGGTTCTGAACTAGATGATTTTGTCTCCGGACCTCGTGAGCTGTTGCTAAAATTTGTGGAAGAGTATTATCCTTTACCGGAAAAGCCTGAGTCACTACCTGGTACTCCTGTGATTGTATTTATGAGTTGGAATAGTACACATGTTCTTATAATAGCACACATATTCTTATATGTTATGGCGTTTACCCTCTTTCTTTTAGGAGAGGAAAATGTAAAGGAATTGCAAAGAAAAAGGCACTTAGCAACACCAGATGTCTCATTTAAGGGGAGAGTTAGAAAAATTGCAAAAACAAATGATGCTGATAGTGATGAATCATCTGAAAGTGAGTTTTTGAGATTCTTTTGTATAAGAAAACACAAAAAATAATTATTCCTTTTCTTTAAAACCGACTATCACTTGTATCTTTTATCAACTCTTTTGGTCTATTTTATGTCTCATCTTCATATAATTGCTCCTTCTGGAGTGTGGCTAGGACTCACTACTTTCTGATCAACCATGTAATTGCATTGCACCTGTCATTACATTCTGTTTTTCCTGCATCTTTTGTAACTCTGCAGTTTTATCTTCTTTTTGGTGTTTCATTTCTTTTTCTGTTGTTTTCAAGGCTTTAGTTGTATTAAGCTTTCTAGTTAAATTTTTATTTGTTACTTAGTGACTTGTAGTGTTTGCTTTATATATATATATTTGAAAATGGATTCTTGCTTCTTACCTTGTGTAGTTTTTACAAAGCTTAGATTAGTCACTCTTCATTGTCTTGATTGTCTGTGCTGTCTATGCAGATGACTCGGAAACTAAGTCAAATGAATCTGACGAAGAGTTCCAAATATGTGAGATTTGCAACTAATCTTACATTTAGTCATTTTTTCATTATCTCAATTGATTGTGATTGTTGTGCAGCTGCCTCTGAACCTGAGTCAACTGAATCTGATGACGATGAGTTCCAAATATGTGAGATATGCAGTGGCGAAGAGGTAATCTCCTGCACATTTAGAATGGTCTGATTAGATGCAATATGTTATGGACTTCTAATTTTCGTTCAGGAAAGAAAAAAACTGTTGGAGTGTTCCTGCTGCGGCCATTTGATTCATCATGCATGTTTGGATCCTCCTATGGTTGATCCCGTGCCTGAAGATTGGTCATGTCATTCATGCAAGTTAAAAACAGACGAATATCATCTAGAAAAACATGCCTACATTGAGGAACTGTTGAAGAGGTCATTTTATTTGCCAGATTTGTTATTTTTTCCCTTTAAAACTTATATCTTCAGCATTATTTATCATTTGCTGAAGTGGTAGCAATTGCTTTATGAACAATTTATTAGGTATGATGGAGCTGTCGAGCGTAAGTTGAAAATCTTAGAGATCATCCGTTCTCTCGATCTTCCAAACAATCCATTGGATGATATTATTGATCAGGTAAGGACTGCATGATATCATGTTTTTACTTTGCCGTGTTGGTGTGTTAGCCCATATGTTGATTTCATGTCTGCACTCTGCAACATCAAATATTTGTGCGGTCATTTCTTTCCCCTTTCTTTTTGTTCGAAGATCATATGAATCGTAGAGATGTGAGAGAGATGACCATCAACATCAACAACCCAATGTTATTTCTCTAGTTAAAACTATTTTCAAATCACTAATATATTTAATAGCTATTCTGGCAGAAAAGCATACTATTTTTTCAAAATTTGTCTTGTTTTTTAACCGGGAATCACATTATTGAAGAAATGCTTCTCAAAATTTCTTCCTTTTTGGGTATGACCCATGCGTTAAGTTTTAGATATTTCCTGAATAATTGCAGAGCTGCAAGAGCACCATGTAATGTCTCAGGCATTTTCGAATAAAACATGACAGTTTGTTACAAAATATACATCTAACGAATATACTGATAAGACTCCCCTAAAAGAAAAATGTGATAAATCTAAAACAGAAACCCGTAGAAGCTAACAAATCCTAAAACCAAATAATCAGAACAACCAGATCCTTTGGCATGGATATGCAACACACC
This sequence comes from Taxillus chinensis, assembly GCA_023512835.1. Lineage (NCBI taxonomy): Eukaryota > Viridiplantae > Streptophyta > Magnoliopsida > Santalales > Loranthaceae > Taxillus > Taxillus chinensis. Next base: position 24,953,122 of record CM042089.1, read on the forward strand.
TTCAAAATAAGCCACAATAGGCTGATAGCCTTTTCGCCAGTTCCCTGCACCAGCCAATCCTCAAAAGTAGTGAACAGTGCCTAGGAGGCTAATACCAATTGATAAAGTCTTCGCATCAGCCACCTTGAACCACAACGTGCATAAACAAGTGGCGTTTTACACTCAACAAGGATTCCACCACTAACTCCAACAATATCAAGGCAAATAGATACAAGGGATTATTGGCCCGACTTATGATTTTTTGTTGTGACTCTTTAGTAAGAAAAACCATGTGGTTTGGCCTTTTATGTATTGAATAATATGTACTTATAGAAAGGTATTTATTTTACTTTGACTTTGACAAGCCCAGTAATAATTATTCGTTGGGGATTGTAGCGAACTTACGTGGCAATAATTGGCCACTACTGCAATTGATAATAGCTACTTTTTAAAGAATGTTTTCTTTTCTTTTCAGCTTGGGGGTCCTGATAAAGTTGCGGAAATAACAGGTAGGCGAGGTATGCTTGTCAGGGCCTCAAATGGAAAAGGTGTAACATATCAGACACGGAACACGTGAGTGATATATTTTGTTGCAGTCATATCTGTGACATTTATGTTAAAAAAATATTGAATGATCCTGTTTTCTATAGAAAAGATGTGACCATGGAAATGGTGAATATGCATGAGAAGCACCTCTTCATGGATGGGAAGAAACTTATTGCGATCATTTCTGAAGCTGGATCTGCTGGGGTTTCTTTGCAAGCAGATAGAAGGGCAGTAAACCAGGTATGTCTAGGGTTGTAAAACTACTAAATAAGGAAAGCACAGACGAATCTTAAGAACTCAATCATCTTTAAAATCAGCAGTAAATAGTTATGCAACTTACAAAAGTTGTAGAGCTCAAAAAAAATCCCTTAAAAGGTAACTTACGGAAGGAAAATGCAACTTAAAATAATCTCATCATATACAACCGTAGAAATAAGATCTTGTCCAACATTGTAAAATTAAAAGAATTGAAATGAGTTTTAGCTGTCAAATAATTATAATTATTTGGATGTATATTTAGTTTCCTAAATAGGGTTATTTTTTAATTAGTTCTATATATATATGTATGTTTTTAATCTCTCAATTTGCAATAGGAAAGAATTATTACTTTATTTATTTTATTTCCTAATCTCATTCTGTCACTTGTTGTCACCGTTATACTAAGTTACCATTAACAATCTATCATTAATGCAAGACAGTCTCATCATTTTGTGCGAATTCTTATCGATTAATTTCTTTGTATTCTCGATTAATTTCTCTTTGCCTTTAGTAGATGGTTTGAAGTCGCGGTTGTTATTGCGTCGCGGTCGCGAACGACTCGTTATATTTCGGTCGAAATATAGCTTCAGACACGAAATAATATTACATTTAAAAAATAAAAATCATAAAAACATAAGAAAGAATCAAATTATCACATTATAATCAATAAATAAGCAAAATAAATTATTTGAATTGCATTCTATGACTTCAAATTTTAAAAAAGACACCAAAGCACTATCGTAATATTAAAAAAAAATATATGATTATATGTTGTATGATTTATAATTTATTAAAATAAAATTTTAATGGTCATAAAAAACCTATAATTATTGATTAAATTAATTTTTATGCGTATAATAGTTTTTATCAAATTAGTATAGTATTTTTTAAAGAAAAATAATTTTAGAAAAAATAGAGAAGAAAAATCAAGAATAATATTTATTTTGTAGCAACTTTTAAAAAAATACACGCAAGAGACCATTAGAATAGAAAAATTATTTTAAATAAATTTTAAATAAATACACATTTAAAATTTTAAAACACATGCATCAACTAAATTTTAAATAAATAAAGCATATTAATAAATCTAAAAGAAGTGTCAGTACAGACAAACTTAGAAGACACGCAGACCTCGTCGGCAATGCATGAGCACAGCACAGTGCAGAGGGAAGAAAAAAGAAGAAGAAAAGGAATCCGGCAAGGCAAATGTAGTGATGCCAGCGATCAGAAGCGGGAAGCGACGCAGCGTGGAGTGTGAGAGGAGACTTTCGACTTCGAAGAATACGAAGGAAAAAAAAAGGAGTGGAGGAAGGAGAGGAGACTGCACGACGACGTACCTCAACATCCTAGCAATTTCGGACAAGATCTCGTCCCGAAAGAAATGCATCATTGATTTCTCGGCCGACTCGTTTTATCTCAGGCAGGATCTCGCCCGAGATCGACGGGATGCAACAAAAATGCAAGACGTCTGTATTGGCCCTGGATCTCGTACTGGAAGGCTCTGATACCTTGACGACTCGTCCGAGATATCTCGGACTCGTCCGATACGGCGAACCATGCTTAAGTACCATCATCCTATTTACCTTGTTGCTGCCCGCTAATGCAGGTACCACGCAATGTATTGCGACCAAGCATTGCTGATTTTGATGCCACAAGCCGTTTTTGCACCATAGTAGGGAGCCACAACCATTGTCACTACGATTGCCTTTGCTGATCCCCATCGCCGTCACTGCCCACTGCTACCATATGCCTTTGCAAGCTTATTTTTTTTCTTATTAGTGGTCTCTAAGTAGGCACAAGTTTGTTCTTCCTCGATTGGTTTTTTGTTGATGCTGCCTTGTGGTATTTACTGTTTGAGTTACTGGTGGGCTTTGACTTATAATTTGTTATGACTACCGATAAGCTCCTATGGTCCTAGACTATAAGATGCAATCAACTGTAACTATTCAAGCAATCAATACGACACAAATTATTGTATACAAAGGATCGAGTTTACAAGCTTCTCTAAAGACAGAATACTACTCTCGACTCTGATCTTCTCTCAATAACACTGTTATACCATTAGAAAATTCTTCTGCAATTGATCATACGACACAAATTTTCAATACTTGAATCTTCACCTATAAACATAAATTCAAATGATACTTTGAATTCTAACCTTAAATGTTTAGATAATCTCACAAGTTAGAGATATCCACTTCATGACCATAAAGAGCCTAATAGATTGGATTGTTTAAAATCCTACTTTAATATTATTTATTTATTTTTAACCTCTTATTATTGCTTGTCTAAATCTCATTTCGCTTTTGTTGTCAATTTTCTTATTTGTCTATTCTTAGTCATTTTAGTAAGCTCGTGAAGATCCTAAATGGAAGTTTGTTATGGTAGAAAAAATAAAAGCTCTTCAGAAACTCCACTTTTTAATGGTTAAGTTACCTCTGAATACGAAGATAGTGTGATACAAATGAGTGTTTACGATAAAGTACAAGTTAAATGAGATGGTTTAAAGATATATGGCTAAATTAGTTGTTAAATGTTACACTTACACATATGAGATTGACTATCAAGAGATTTTTGCTCATGTTACATCTAATTTAGATGGGCCATTATGACAGTTTGAGGTGAATGATTTCTTTCATTGTGACTTGATGAAATAGGTGTATATATATTTCCTTTTTGGTTTTACACCAAAAGTAGTAAAGGTATGCAAACTAAAGAAGGCATTATATGGTTTGAAACAATCATTGAGAGCTTAGTTTGGTTAATTAAGTCATTCAATGCAAGCATATAGTTTCAAGCTGGCTTTGGCTAGTCATACTCTATTCTATAAAAGAGATGTGTTGATATTATCTTGTTTCTCGTTTATATTGATGATGTGATTGTTACATGTTAATTGAGATTAAAAAAAAATCATTGTCACTTGATGGAGCTTGAGACGAAGGACTTAGGAATTCTAAATTATTTTCTTGACATTAAAGTAACCCGATCCAAGAGGGGGATTTTTCTCTCAATGAGAGTATATTTTGGACCTTTTAGTTAAAACCGATAACTCGGCCTGCGAACCTACAAATACTCCTTTTAAGGTGAACCATGGTCTAACTTTTTATTCCGTTCAAGTTTCAACAAACAATGAGAGATATCATAGATTAGTTGGAAAATAGATCTATCTAAATTACACTAGACCTAACATTTCATATGCAGTTAGTACTATGAATGAATTCATACATAATCCGAGTGATCGACACATGAGTGGTGTGAACTATATTTTATCATATTTGAAGTCTCTCTAGGCAAATGTATTATAAGTTTCCATTGAGGCCAAACATATGCAATAATATGCAATACCCCGCAGATCAATCAATCCATCAATAAGTTTTCATTCTGTCATATTATAAATGTATATATATTTGTAATATCTCAATATGCAATAATAAAAAATTATTATTTTCTCAATTCTTTTCTACTAAAAACAATACCTCGCATATCAATCAATCCATGAATAAATAATGGGGATAATTGAAAAAAATCTGCCAAATGAATCTTGCTAATAAGTTTCCATTGAGGCCAAACATATGAGAAGTACCTCCCATCAATCTAGGGGGCACTTAAAATTCCACTCGGGTTGTCTTCCCTCCCAGTGCCGATGAAGATCGCACTAGCCCAACTCACCTTGACTCTTCTGCCCTTGATGCCATTGCCCACATCACGACTCATCAAACAAAATATGTGTATGTATATTATGTTTGTATTTTATTTTATCTTTTCATTTGGTTTATTATACTTATTTGTTTGTTAAAAATTAATTTTTTTATTTAATTGTAAAAAAAACTAATAGGAAAAAGAGCAAGATTAATTTAACTTTTTTAGATGTTCTTTAAAATATATTAATGTTTGTAGGATAATTAGAATTTTTTAAGTAATTAGATCGAATAAAATAAATAAAAATAGATTTATTAGGTTTTTAAAAATTCAAATAAAATAAAATGTTTAAATTATAAAAACTAAAAATTTAAAAAAAGTCAAACAAAATTTTAAGACTTCATTTGATATTTTTTAATTGCTTTATTAGTTTGAAGCTAATAATATATTTATTTTAATGCCATAATAGTATGTTATCCCCTTTTTAGACACTATTTAAATGTTGTCATGTATTCTAAACTATTTATTTTGATTGTTGAATTGTTTTAATGTGTTTGTCTGATTTTTTATAATTATTTTGAAAAAAGATTTAAACATTATTCAATGCTTAAAGTTATATCTCGCTTGAGACACAAAGAGTTGTTTGCGATTGCAATATTGGGTGTGGATGTTTGCCGATATCTAGATTGTCGGGGAGTGTACTAATTTAAAGATGATGTAATCAGTTTGATCTCAAAGGAATGGTTTCAGGCATGAAACAATTTATTGGCAGGAGCTAACGTAATCTAAAGCGCTCGCCTTGGGGCTTAAGCGCATGAACCGTAGCATCAGGGACCTCCATCGCTTGAGTGGGGGTAAGGCGCAATGCTTTACCGCGCTTCATGTGCACTTTGTTAACGGGAGAAGCACTCACTTCTTATGCGTCTTTAAACTTTAAAAAATAAATAAAAAGAGATAATCAATTGTGACTCTCCATCGATCGTGATCTTACCATTGATGCCAAGCCTTGCATCCGTCATTGATGTGGCCTCCATCGATGCAATCTTGATAAACGATCTCGGCATACGATCTTTGCCTCGCTGCGTCCACGCTAGACAATCTCTTCCTTGCATTCAGACAATCTCTTCCTTTATCGATGCGACCTCCTTCAATGTTAGATGCGATGACGCCATACGAGCCGATGCCTCTTTCTCTAGCAATGCATCCCTTTCTTGCTGCCAATGCATGTGACTTTGCACGAACAAGATTATAAGAGATGGTTTTGTATTAGGTGTATACTGTAGTAGATATTAAATTTTGTTTCAGCTCTTTCTCGACCTAAAGGCCCTATACTTGTTCAGATATTAATGGAGGACAGAAGTGAAACTAGATGTGCATAAATCATTATTAGTTCAAATATTAACAAAAAGGATGAATAATATTAAATTTAGAAGATAATTTGTAGACATTTTATTTGATAAATTATGGTATATAAATAATAAATATATTTGCGCTTGACTTAATTAAAGTGAGCATTTTTTTGGCATTTAATAGCTATCCTTTGCACCTCAAGGGCTTCTTGCGCTTTTGACAACCTTGGTAGGAACATTGTTGATTCTGGGATTGAGCCTTCTGTTAGTAATTATGCTGGCAAAGGAGCAAATTATGATAGAGTTAGACTTATAATCTTGTTAACCGCGCAGCACTTAGTCACCTTGAAATTTTAAGTATGAACTAAGCTTTAAGTTTGAGTGAATCGAAAGTTGTATAGTGCATGAAAGTGAAAAAATTTATATTATAAAAATACATATAAGGATTTAACACTAGAGCAATAAGGAGATCGAATACTTATTTCAAATTTGTTGCCAAGAGACGGTTGGCACTTTTTTACAAATAACTTTACCTATCTCTATTTGGCTCTGAGCTATACAAACATTAAAATGTTATAAATATAGTACAGAATTTTGTTATATGGCATTGGACTGGGACATTTTCCCCCGCTTAAGATTGGTCGGAGGAGGAAGGAGCCAGAGTGGCTCCGTTCTTATAAGGGGTGAATTACGAGGGTTATGAACTTGCTACTTCTAATTTGTTACGTGAGATCGAAGCTAGGCATCAAGCCTGGAAGGATACTGTCATGCCTTCTCAGCAGTCCGCGCGACAGAGGTCTAAAAGTGTGTGGGAGCTTAAACGGCTTGCATCTTCGATTAATTATGGTGTCGGGAGTTTTTAGACTTCTAGGGTAAGATGGTCGGATGGTCTGCCTCTTAGGAGTTCTTGCGTTCTTCCCATAAGTGGATTGTTTCGTGTTGTTGTTTCTTGTTGGGTCCTTGTAGATTTCTTGTAATATTTGTATGGGCCTTTTGCTTTTTTTGGGTATGATTATCCTCTACCCTCTTCTGTGTACTCTTATTTTTTCTTAATGCAATCTTTATTACTTATAAAAAAAAAGTTTGTGACGTCCTCATCACGCCTTCATTATTGTAGCGTTGGATGTGATCCACGAATTTCCATAGAAAATCTTTGCATTCCCAACTATTTTTTTGATTTGATATACCTTTTCACTTGATCAAGTACTTCAAATAGTTAGGAACTCCATATTATCCAATCGGCTAGGATGCGCTCCACTTGTTGAATTCGGTGACAATGGTCGTTGGTGCTCGTTTGGATTCTCAACGGCCTGGATCCTAGGTGTCTTCATGAAACCTCTTCAAGAGGTTTGCGTGGAAGATGTTGTGAATCTTCAGTCTTCGAGGAAGTTGGACTTGGTATTTGTACTACCGTATCAAGCCCTTGTGTACTTGGCATAGGAACTTGAATTGATTTGACAGTTGCTTCACCATCCCTTTGTCTCCAACTCTGATTTCCTTCGGACGTTGCTTAGTGTTGGCCCACTTTTATTTCGCTTGGCAGCCTTGTTGAGGCACACCTTTGTGATCTCGAACTATTCATGCCACTCCTTGGTGTAAGGAGAGATAATAGCACTCAGAGTTACTTGTTCCCTAACAATCTCAAATGAGCTCTTTTCCATTGCTTTGGGAATGAAAGCTAGTTGAGAAATTTAAGTCTGCCTCCAATAGTTTGAACGACTCACGCCAAAACTTACCCGTGAAGCGAGGGTATCAGTCGTTAACAATGCTCCTTAGTATCCCTAAAGAATAGGTGAGCTGCTTCATTCACTTTGCAATCTAGAGTGGCTGAGATAAATGTTGCCTACTTGCTGAATCAATCCACAACCATCATGTTATTTCCAAATCAGTTGGGCTTGGTAAGGCCACAATAAAGTCCATTAAGACACTTTTTCATGATTTTTCGGGGATAAACAATGGTTCCAGAAGTCTTGTGGGTTATTGTTACCAAGGTTCAAAAATACATGAGGTGGGAACGATACTGTCGAAGGCTGTATGGATATACGGGCGCCTTAATATGGTCGAGGCGAGCGTCTCAACCTTAAATAATAAAATTTATGCTAAAATTATTATCATACTAAAAATAAAAATTTCTCAATACTTTTTATAGAAATATATTAGTCTTACAATCATAATAGTCTTACATATTATGTAAAATCAAACTAAAAAACTGAAAATTAGTCTTAAACTAGAAATATATTAGTCTTAAACTAGAAAATTAGTCTTAAACTAAAAGTATGCTCAATGATTAACAACAACAGATAACACTGTAATTTGAGTAATTGAAAATAAAAGTTCGTATTAATGCAATTGGATTGAAACAAAAATAATTATATGAAATAATTATATAATATAATATCAAAAATAATAACTCACCCAAAAATAATAATAATATCAAAAATAACTTTATAATAATTTTATCTAGTTCTTTATAATAATTAGATAAAATAATTGATATAATATAATATAAAATAATTAGATAAAATGTAAAAACCAAATATATAATTATATATAACTCACCTGTAACTTAAATCGCAACAATCGAAGACGTCGACTGACAGAATCCAGCGAGGGACGTTAGCGAGGCGTCGGACGAGGCGATGAAAAAGGGCAACAGTCGTCGGGCGACAGTTATTGGGCGAGAAGACGTCGTTGTTGATGAAGTCGACGACGATCGTAGCGACAAATGGAGTCGGGCGAGGCGACAGATATTGTCGTCAACTTCATCGACGACGATCACAGCGATGGATGGTGTTGGGAGCATCGGGGTGGGTAGTCGATGGCTGCCTCGAGGTATTTATATTTTATACCTCATTTTTTAAATTTAAGCTATATGTCGCCTCATCCCGTATCGTCTGAGGCGGGTGTACCAATGCTGAAGCGGCTGCCTCACCTACCCTAAACAGACGCCGCGCGTTCGTTGACTCAGAGCACCTGCCTCTGTAAGGCTATTAAGGCGGTGCCTTTGTACGTATTTTCGAACCACGGTTGTTACTCGATCTTATTTTTTTGGCAAACAAGACAGGTCTTTACATACATGTCGATGCCATCTTACATTTACGGCCAATAATAATATCTTTGGATGAGGGCAAAGGTTCGTGCTATACTTGGGTAACTAGTCCATAAGGAATCGTGGCACTTTGACATTGTCCTTTCATAAGTTTTCCCATCTTGGTATGAAGACTCGTTGGCTCATGGTCATTAGAATTTCATAGTTGAGCCATAAGTTCTCCTTTCACTAGCAAGCTTGAGAAGATTCTTGGCTAGGCTATCATGTGGTATGCCTTCCTTGACGCATTCAAGGAAGTCACTTGTTGTGTTGGTGGACAAGGCTGATAGTTTCGCCTTCTGGCTTAGAGCATCCACAACAGCATTGGCCTTATCAGGCTTCTATTGAGGCCTGTAGTCAAATTCAGCCAAGAAGTCCCACCGAGCTTGCCTGGGACTGAGTTTCTTATGTAACTAGAAGTAGCTTGTAACAATGTTATTGGTCATGATCATGAATTGACTTTCAAGCAGATAATGTTTCCACATACATAAACAAGAGTGATGGCTGTTACCTCCTTTTCTTGTTCCATGTATCACCTTTCCTGTAATTGATCTTGCAGCTTTCAAAGGTGATAGTGTTTGTCCTGCATTTTGACTACCCTTATTGCATAATCGGATGCATCCGTGTGTACTTTGAAGGGTAACACCACAACAGGTTTCTTGGAGATTGCTTGCTTTAATCTCTCAAAGGAAACTTTACACTCTTCCGTCCAATGGCGGAGTACCCCTTTATGAACCAACGATAATAGTTGACATGCCCTAGGAAAGATTATAATTTTGAGACTTTGGTTGGAGGCCCCTATTGCTGGATGGCTTGCACCTTTACTGGGTCCATTGAGAGCTTTCCAGTCTTGATCTAATGGCCAAGGAAGTCCACCGCTTTCTTAGTGAGGGCATGAATACACTCAAATGCTCCATATTGAGTCATGTATGTTGTCTTTTGTAGGAGTGTTAAACTGGCAGGCCAGAGCAGGCCTAGCTCATGCAGGCTCAGGCATTATTAAATGTCATAATTGTTAGGCTTGACTCGTCCTCTAGGCTGGCCCGTTTAAATATATATATATATATTAATAATTTTTTATTTTAAATATATTATTTTAAAAAACTATTCTCATTACTATAAAGGCAACCAAACTTATAAAATTCAAGTATATTATACAAACTTTTAATAAATTAAATTCAAAAAATAAAAAATCAACTTGCGAGTCAAAGCCTGTTCTGGCCTGCATATAAATAGGTCAGATTTTGCCCTATTCGCTTAAATCAGCTTTAGGTTCCTCTTTTGTCTTTTCTTTGATATATTCTGTTACAATTGCATTCATCGCCTTGCGGTTGGGGCAGTCCTTAACCTAGTGTGGTCCATCACAAATGAAGTAGTGTTGTCTTCTCTTTCCTGTAAAGAATTTTGATTTGCTATTGATTGAGGGTTTTTGATGTCTTCCATCCTTGTAGTTGATATCCTTCTTTGTCCAACTTTCTCTCTCCTACTTAATACCATGCACTTTTAATCTCAAAAACCCACAATCCTTCACAAAGCCCTGAACCCTTCCCGAGGTTGACTCATACTTTGGCACGATAGATGCAACAAGGGTTGGGTAAGAGATGGCCAGCAATAGAGAGGCAACAGTAGAAGGGTCGCCTGACAAGCGCCATGTACTTCAAAACTTTGTCATGAAACTCTTGGAGATCTCTCTTAGAGAACAACAAACCTACTTTCCCCACAAGGAGAGGGATGAGATTAAAGATGTCCTTATTATGAGATCTCTTAGCATGAAGATTAACTGTCCACTCCATTGTGGTGTTCATCCCCATTAATAAGAAAGATTTGACATGCGTGCCTTTATGAATGTCTGGAAGCTAGTGCGACCTGACATTGTTGATGCACACAACTAGGATCTTTAAGTACTTGTCGAGGAGCTGACATAGCTTCTTGTTGTACAACACCTTTTTCTGCACCCTAGATAGCTTCTCAGCCATTTTCAAAGTCTGTGATTGTGTTAGGATTTTCAAGAGAGACAAAGTACTCAGACCCAATGGCTATGGTGGCTCATAAATTATTTCGGATGGATTGGGCTCATTAACCTTTGGTCCATAATGCTGCCTTACACTGTGAATCATGTGATCCATGACCATCCCCTTGAGTTCGACGCTTGCCTATATGCTTCTTCCCCTTGTTTTCAATTGATAACGATCAATCAAGTTTTTCAATTGCCTCGTTTTTCATGATCGGTTGCTGGTAGTGTTAGATTAGATATGAATTTATAAATTCGATCTTGATTCTTCTCCAAGCTTCGAAATATTATTTGTTCATTCTCATTCCTTCCCTCAGATTTTCATGAAGAGTGAATACTAGAACGATGAAGAACTCACTAAAAAGATCATATCTTAATCATCTCAATGAAAACACTAAAATATTGAAAACCTTGATTAAAATTCAGCCGCAATAGAGAGTTGGATAACATAATTTATTCCGTCTATAACCCAAACAATTCAAATAATTAACTAGAAAATTCAATTTATAAAAACAAATCTAATTAGGTCAAGTCTATTGATTGTTCTCGAAGATCTTTAGAATTATGGCTTCGAGGCCTTTATATAAGCAGGGGGTTAACAAATGAAAACCCTAATTTTAATGATTCTTGTGCTGCTTAAATAAATTTAAAATATATGCATTGCCATCTGAAGTGAGGAAATTTCTCTCACAGTAAACCATCTGCCTGAAGCACACTCAAAACGTCACTCAAGCCTGTTTTGGTTTTGATATAGGCTCGTTGTTTTGAGTGCCCCTTGTTTCAGCCTTGCCTTGAACTTCGTCGTTTTGAGCAATAGGGAAACAGATTCGAGCAGGGTTGTTTCGAGTGGTTTTGAGCATGGTGATGTCTTTCCGGTCTATTACAAGAATATGAATATTAAACCTGAAATCTGATGATAAGTGGAAACCTTAAAGGACTCCTGCACAAATAGAAAACACAAACCCAAACAAAACTATGGAATTATTCCATTTCCCATGAACAAAGTTCTAATGTAACATTAAAGATGATTGCTGAAATGTTAATTCTGCATAATTAATAGGCATACATTGAGGACTTTTTTTAGGGGTTTCCCTCATCATCCAAACCTAGTTTTTCTGTCCGTTGAATTATGCTGTTGTCCAAATTTTGGTTCCCTCTGCATTTTTTATGCATATTAATTGAATTTACTACTACCAACAGAAAGTAGGCATGTTTCTTCTCATGCAAGCCAGCATAATACGTGCAATTTAGTGCCTTTGGGATTATGGTTTTTTCCCTGCTTGTTTATCTGACACATTTTTCGCCAGAAAAGGAGGGTTCATTTAACTCTAGAACTTCCTTGGAGTGCTGATCGAGCTATTCAACAGTTTGGAAGAACTCATCGTTCAAATCAAGCTTCTGCACCCCAATATAGGTAAACTATCCATTTCTGTCATTTCTTTTTTGTCTGTTGTCTAAGTTGCGCATCGTTGACCATTTGTATAATGACTAGGGCACTTTTTTATTTAGGCTTTTATAAAATCTCATTTTTATTATGTAGCAATTTATATGATTGTTGAACTAATAAAGTTTCCAAAATTTACCAACTTGCATAATCTGGATCCCAAATAGTTTTTTAGTCATTTAGCAGGCTTCCTGGAACTTTTATTTCATTAAGTAATTTGATGGATCTGTTTTTTCATATTAAACTAAATATCTTCAATTCTTCATTGCCAAATTCAATATTAAAATTCTTTATAGGATGCTCTTCACTAATCTTGGTGGTGAACGCCGGTTTGCCTCTATTGTGGCCAAGAGATTGGAATCTCTTGGAGCCTTAACGCAAGGTGACCGCAGGTTTGTTACATATAGTTTTGTTTTTTCATAATTGAATGCAGTCTTCATATGATATGCAATCCATTCAATTTTGTGTGATGTTTTTCACTATGTTGCAGAGCTGGTCCAAGTTTGAGTGCATATAATTATGATAGTGCTTATGGAAAAAGGGCCCTTGTGATGATGTATAAAGGAATCATGGAACAGGTTTACTCGCATAATATCATTCATTTTGTTTTCTCATTTGGATAGAAAAGCCATAAGGAGTTGTGAAACTGTGATATTGTAGATTGTCTACTCCATAATTGTCAAATCTTAATCGTATTGGTTATTTTTTTAATTATGTTTTGAAAGGTTTAGAAACAAATTCATAAGCAAGTTTAGACTACTATAATAACACATTTAATAGTTAAAAGATATGACTTCAACAAAATTAAAGAGTCAAAATGTCAAATATTTCTAATCTAACTCCCTTAACCCTAAGTGTATGAAATACTTAATAAAAAAAAACTAATTATTAGCTTTATCTTCAAGTAATATTTGTTTGAACAATAATTACACTTTAATCCTATTTTATTGTTTTTACCTTTCTTTGTTTCATCAATAATTTGGTAGTATTTTAAGTAACAAAAATAACTTGGATAGAAGTCATAACAAAATATTTAAAAATGTTAGATTTGGAAAAAAACATGATAACTTATAAGAATATTTGGAAGAAAAGGATATGTAATTTAAATCCAATATAAGTTTTTTATTTGTCTTGGTTCATACTGCATTTATTGGGCTTAAGGTTTGTTGGTATAATTTGGTTTTTTTTTCAAGTAATATTAGTGAATTTTCTTTTGTGACCACTTATTCTATCATTATCCAATTTCATGTAAGGTAATGAATTAGAATTATAGACTAGGAAGGATAAAGGAAGAAAAGAAAGAGAATATATAAACAAGCAGTGGACAATAATTAAGAAAAAGGGAAGACAAAGAAGAAACTCTAAACCTAGCATTTTAAATTGGATTGATTTTTAGTTGCAAGTCACATATAATAAATAACCTGGGTTTAATAAGACAATAAGTTATTAAAAATCCGATATAACTTTTATAGAAGATCAAGTGATTAGAATGCTTAAAACCCCAAGATGGTAGGCCCCAATTTATATTTCAAATATGTATAAATAATTGTATACAGTTCAGTGAGAAAATGATTACATGAGCCAGTTCAATTTGTTTACTCCCAAATTGTACCATTATAATTGTGAATCACACAATTTTAACACACTGCTCCACTGACCAACCTCCCCAGGGAGACCTGGTTCATTTTCTCCCAGGGGAGTGTTTTTTTGATCTAGCCATTAAAAAATAAAATACCATCTTCTGTGGCATGATTAATGTTTGTATTTCAGGATTCCCTGCCAATTGTACCTCCTGGATGTTCATCTGAAAATCCAGATGCCATCCAAGAATTCATTCTCAAGGCAAAAGCTGCGCTTGTGACTGTCGGAATTGTTCGAGACTCATCTATTGGTAGAGCTTTACTTTTTGTTTTCTCATATTTGTCAAGTACATGGGCTTAAAAAATTTGTTATATTTTTTATATCTTTGTTATTTTAAGTTGATTTAGTAGAAAAGTAAAACACAGGAAAGAATGACATATTGAAGATTACAACCTTGATTTTAGTAGAAAAGTAAAACACAGGAAAGAATGATTTTCTTTAATAATCATATTGAAGATTACAACCTTATTATATACAACTCACACAACCTAATTTATGTATAAAATATAAACATTGCAACAACACTAATTATACCAATCAAATATTCTAATTTAATTACACAATCAATCAAATCTTAATCAAATATTCTCTAAATATTTTACAACTCATTCCAACTGATTTACCTCATATGTTCTTATTGCATAGCACTTCCCAACCATCATTCTGTGCTAAAATATGATGTAGGCAATGGGAAGGATTCTGGAAAGCTGATTGGCCGCATTGTTGATTCGGACATGCATGATGTTGGACGCTTTCTCAACCGCCTCTTGGGGCTGCCACCTGATATCCAAAACAGGTTTATTCAATGATTTTTTTTAAAGATGCGGTATGCTTATTTTTATTCCACGTAGGCTTGAAAGTTGCAACGCCATCATTAAATTACAGGCTGTTTGATTTCTTTGTTGGCATCCTTGATCTTCTCGTTCGAAATGCACGCATGGAAGGACATTTGGACTCTGGGATTGTTGACATGAAGGCTAATAATATTGAGATTCGCGGAAAACCCAAGGTTGATTGTCCTGTAGCATTTTTTTTTCTTCAATTTCACTTTATTTAATAATTTTTACACTTGCAGATTGTTCATGTTGATCATATGTCTAGTGCATCCACTATGCTCTTCACCTTCACTTTGGATCGAGGGATCAAATGGGAGGTAGGATTTTATTTGATCAAATAGATGGTGATTCCGCCAGCAATCCAACCCCCCAATCCCAAAAAAATAAAATAAAATAACATAACATAAAATTAGAAAATAGAGTAGCGGGAAAACAAAACTTTTAGGGCTTGCTTGGTTATTTGTTTTAAAAATAGGTTTCCGTTCTCAAAAAGAGGATCTGACTGACAAAGTGTATTTAGTATACCTGTTTTATGAATAAAGTGATTTTTTATCCAAATCTTAATTTGAATAAAGTAGTTATTTTTTAAAATATGTTTTAATTATATTTTATTTTTAAATTTAAACTCAATTTTTATGTAAGACCTAATTTTTTATTTTTAAAAATTTTATTTTGCTTTATTTTATTACATGAGCTTACTATATATATATATATATATTATATTATAATTTTATGGGATTTTAAAAATTCAATTTTTTAAAGCACGTTTTCTTTTATTTCAAATAAAATTTATTTTTAAAATTCAGAATTAAAACTCTAGCCTCAATAAAGATTTAAATAATAAAATCAAAACAAAAAATAAAAATACATACCAATCTCCCTCTTACTCTCTCTTACTCGTTGTAGTTTGCACGGAATTTGCTTGATGAGAAGGAGAAAGATGAGAATTGTTCTGCAAACAATGGATTCTATGAATCTAGGAGGGAGTGGATGGGAAGACGACACTTCCTTTTAGCATTTGAATGGTATGACACTCAAATCTTGTTTACATTTATTTATGTACTCTTTTTCTATATTATACTTCTCAATGTGAGTAGCCTAGACGGGTATTTGAAGTGTTTTGTTGTATTATTTTTTCAACGCCCTTATGCCTAGGTGTATTAACTGTCATATTTTCTGAAATGGTGTCGCTCATTGGTATCAAAAGCTAGAAGTCAAGTTTTGTTCGATTTCCTATAGAAAATCTTAGTGTTGTATTCTGATGGTAACAGTTATTTCTTATTTTCAGCATATATTTTCTATTCTCATTTACCTTTTTGTTCCTTCATTGTAACAGCTAGGTTTTCTCTTTTCCTTCTAACGCCTTGCTTGACCACTGATATTTGTTTATTCATTACAAACTTTATTGCAGTTCTGGCTCTGGAGTGTATAAGGTATTCCGTCCTGCTCTTGGGGAAGCAATAAGGTATGAAACAAAAACTATTGCTAATCAAGGTTTCTGATTTGACCATGCTAAACCTTCAATTGTCTCCCTTCAATTTTTTAACTTCAGGGAAATGCCACTGAAAGAGCTGAAAACCAAGTACAGAAAAATGTTGTCCCTTGAGAAGGCCCGTAGTGGTTGGGAAGATGAATACGAAGGTTCTTCTAAACATGTAAGTCGTTGAGAAACGTATTTTTATTCATTGTTTAATTAGCATATTACATATGCTTTTGTATCTTTATTGAACCTAGTTTGAAATATTTCTTTTAATCTCTACACTTTATACAATTATTATTTAGGATTATTTAGAATTTTAGAAGTGGCTTGCTTAGTCTCCTAGTCGCTTTATTTAGGAAATCTAGGCTAGGCGCTTGAGTGACATGAATGAAGATGATAAGAGAGTACAAGTGTATTAAAAATATTGAAAATACTCTCTTTATATAATAACAAAATATTTAAATTAATGATATTGTTCGATTTTTATATTGGTCAAATTGTTTCTGACTAAAATTGTATGAACTCGGTTTCACTGAATGAAACCAAAAGTAGACCTTCTCATTTCCAATTGTTTGATTTCACCCTTCATCTGCAGTGTATGCATGGTCCCAATTGCAAGTGGGGTAGCTTCTGCACAGTCGGCAGAAGAGTTCAGGAAGTAAATGTCCTAGGTGGCCTCATTCTTCCTATCTGGGGAACTATTGAGAAGGCTCTTTCTAAGCAGGTATTATTGCAATTTCAGGCCACTTAATACATGTTATTCAACTTCTTAGCTATATGCTCAAGATTAGGGTTTGAAACTATTTTTTGTATGTTTGTGCCTATATTTTTTTTATTTTTCATTTCAGATTGTGAATCTGACTAAATTTATTTTAGTTTTAAACCAACAATCTAAGTATTATTTAAAACCTATTTTGTTTGCCTGATGTCAAATGGAATGAAGGTACACTTCTAGATGTTATATTTATGTTAATTCTATGCAACTTTTTGCCTCCAATAAGAAATGTATTTTGGAAGGACTGTTCTGGTATACACTGATTTACGAAAACTAGGGTGACAATTAATGCGTGGAACATCCGTGTAGATTTGCTGGTCTCATAAATGATGGGCTAAGCCTTTAAACTAGCCGCTTATTTGATCTGTAAGCCTATAAACTAACTTAGGAAGCTGCAACTTTAATTTACCTTGTGGCTGCAAAGAACACACATACTACTGTTTTGGAGCATAGAATTTGGTATCATTGGCTAACCATGCAGCAAAATTCTCCGTGTTACTTTATATGCATTTTTCACATGTTGAACATCACGAATCCTCAAAGATTCGTTGGTTACATTCCAAACACGGTTCGCAATATTGGCTGAGATACTCGTATCTCGGTCATTTCAACCAGGTATCACAAGGTGCGATACAAGATCTAGGAATGAGATGGCGAAAGGGCCGATCCCATTTATCTCGGCCGGGTTTTTGTCCAATACGCCACGTATTGTCCGATATGTCATGTCTCAAATGATAATTCGACGTTGAATCACGAGACGTTGCCGAGTGCTGACACTGCCGCTGCGAGCTGCTGATGCCCTCGTCCGACGCTGCTACTGCCGACGCCATCTACTCATTGCCGCTGTCATTGTCGATCGTCGAACACGAAATCGAAGTCGCTGCCATCATCATTGTCCCGATAGCATCGAAGTCGAAGTCAAATTAAATGATAGATTGTCCAAATGTTTTTTGTTTTCATCTTTATTTATTCATAATTAATAATTAATTGTATATTAATTGATAAAAATAGCATAAAATAGTATATTTACTAATAACTAAAAATTAAAGTTTAAATTATAATTAAAATAGTTTAATATATTTTATATCTTGTTTTTATATAAAAATATTATTAATATAAATCAATTAGTATAAAAATAATATTAATTATTAAATTATTATATTTGTATAAACTATTTTAATCAATAATTATAATATTTTTTATTTTAGGATGTCAAATAAAATAAATGCACTATAAATTTAATTTCAAATTATAATTTTTAATGCATTTAGTTAATTTAAATAAATAAATATTATTAAATTAATATTAAGAGTTATGTTTATTTATAATTATACATCTCAATTAATAATTACTTATTTTATTATTAAATAAGTATGGTAAAAGTTAAATGTCAATCAAAATTCATGTATTATATTATAAATCATAAAAATATAATAATATATTTATTTTAATGCTTTAATAATACGTTGGCCCTTTTTTTAATATAATAACTCATATTATGTTGTCTAAAGTATATATTTATATTGTTTAATGATTCTAATGTAATTGTCTGATTTTTTTTAATTTTTTAAAAAATAATTAAACATTATTTCATGTTTAAAGTTACATCTCACTCGAAAAGCAAACGCGACGTCCGTGACCGAGACATCCAAGACCCCGATGCGATGACTGTTACGACGGCGACTACGAACCATGATTTCAAACCACTCATAAAAACAGTCATAAGACTGCCCCAAGATGCCATTTTGCCCTCCTGCGTGCTCACAAGCCACTCCAGGACAAAGGTCCACAATTGGGCCATCAATCTAAATGAAGCAAAAGATGGTCAATTTGATCGCTCACACATGGAAAGTGGACACCTACTGACAATCAAAATCCCCCATATGCATATGATGGTGTGTCAGTTTACGTAAGCAGTCTCACATAATCACCGAAAACCCTTGCTTTTAAATATTTTCAAATTTATCCAACCTTATGGAGTTCATGAACATATATAATTACCAGGAATTTTTCTCTATGATTCTCTATCCTAATTCCAGGAAACCAGCGAATCTATGCCCTTAAGAGTTGAGTAACTTCTCATCGCTAAAGATTCTACAAAATTCTGAAACCATGTGCTTGTAATTAGGGAAATTATATCTTATTTAGAGCCTCTATCGCTAGTTACTATTTTTGGAAAATAAGGTGAAGCGCTGTTAATAATCTTGTGTTGCATGGTTTTATATGTATATGCATAATTTGGTTACTCATGAATGCTGTCCGAAAAGGCTTATCTACAACATTTGAGACTAAAAACAATGACTGCAGGTCCGCCAGAGCCATAAACGTATTCGTGTTGTGCGAATAGAGACCACCACAGATAACCAGCGAATTGTTGGGCTTCTTGTCCCAAATGCAGCAGTTGAATCTGTCCTTCAAGGTCTCTCTCTCTCTCTTTCCGAACTGCTTTTAGTTTCGGGGAAAGAAATTTATATATATAGATTGTTCATGGTTTAAGTGTTTAACTATTTCCATTTGATTAAAAAATATCATTACATTTCCCTTGAACTAATTTCGCCATTGATAATGAAGCCTCTAGACCTCTCCAATTGACAAATTTCATACAAAAATTTACATTTTTTTGCATTGGAACACTTGGATTACAGATCTAGAATGGGTTCAAGATATTGATGACTGAAAGGAAAGGTACGATGAAAAAATGAGGAGTGATGAAAGTTGGCACCGCTTTATTTTTGCTCCAGGCAGTGAAGCCATTGCTTCGCAGAAGCTGAATTTCTGGCGGCATTTTTGTATGCAGTTCGTCGCTCCAATTTTATGGAAGAACCAGCAACTCCATTGCATCATTGAAGATTTTTTTTTTCGCGGGCACACTGACGGAATTGTGCAGCTTTTACCACAATTTACGTGTAATTTTTTGCAGATATTATGTAAATCTGTAGGCATTCACAAGAATGAATGTACAATGTACTTGATGAGCACCTTCAGTAAATGCTACAGTTTGTATAATCCAAAATTATATTATAGATTTCCTGAAAAATATTCAATTAAAATCTGTGCTCACATTGGAGAGAAAACAAACTTAGTCTCACAAACTTATTACGATTACATTTTAGCAAATATCAGAATTTCAGACTAGCACACAAAAGGTGCATTAAGATGGTTGTCACTGCAATACAGTCCTGGGCGCTGAGTGAACCCTTGTCTCTTAAGCATCTCCCTGGCTTTCAGGACAACTTGTTGGTTTGTGATTGTAGTATCTGAGTCTGAAATTATGCTTTGAATTGCATTGCTAAGAGCTCCATAAGAACTAGCAACTTTGCCTGTAGGGGTGGCATCAGCAGAAGTCTGGTCTGTCTGGCAGCCACTGATCAGGATCCCTGAATCGGGCAGAGCCCTTTTGGAAGCACCAGCATAGACCTCTTCCTTGCACGAGACTTCAGTTTCCAGTGCAGGTTTGGCATACTCATCATTCTCATCAAGCTTTTGTTTGAAAAATTCCTGAGCCAGACTCCCAATCTTTCCCATGAAACCACCACTTTTATCGCTGTGCTGCAGCTTGTTCAATATGACCCTCATGAACTTCTTTACCTTAGGGCTTGCATCCTGGCCAAAGATGTCAAAGAGAGCTGGCCTCAGCTTCCCAACATCAATGTCGTCTTTGCCAGTCTTTTGCTTAAGGATCTCTATGAGGGTGGAAAGGGGCAGAGATCTGCTCCTCATGTGGACTCCATTTTCATCCTCGTAGTCTTCGACTTCTTTTTCGTGGTGGCACACACGCATACCAGAAGGGATATGTATCCCCCGAGACTCAATTGCTCCCACCACAGTCTGGTGCATGAAGCTCTTGAACCCGAATCCAGACCCTTCGGATTCCTTGCCTTGTCTTGAGCTCTCCCCTATCTGCTCTTTAGACTCGTCAATTAGGCCTCCGCTGTGGCATGAGTCCGACACAATAGTTATGCGACAATCATCATGCACCTTGTCTACGTAGTCCCTGAAATCGTCATCTGTTGAATATTGACCGATTCACACGCAACGCAAGTACATGCATGTATATTAGAAGTACACCATCCGTAAATTCAATCCTTTAAAAATCATTTCTCCTCAAAAATGGTGAAACAGTTTTCCAGAAACAAACTGTTTCTTTGAAGGTGTTTGTTTTAGAAGCAAAAACAAAAAAACAAACAAATAAACAGATCACTTAAATTGAGCTTGTTTCAAGGCAAGTGATGAAAACATGTTTGTGCGCTACTATGTCAAATACGCTCACGCGAGAAATGATATTAAAGACGAGAGCGGATCGGAGACTGACCGGTGATAAGATTCATGTCGGTGGGGACGATACACTCGTCGAAGCCGGTGTCGTCTTCATCACCGGTCTCTGCCGGGAGGCGCGTGCCGTGCCCGCTGTAGTGAACGAAGAGGAAGTCGCCCGGACGCGAGGATCGGACGAGCTTGGAGAGGGCGGCGCGGATGTTCTTGCCGGTGGGTTCAGGGTAGGACTCGTCGGTGTCGATGAGGACGGTGATGTCTTCCTCGGAGAACCCGAACCGGCCCACCAGGGACCGGTGCATCCTCTTCACGTCGTTGATGCATCCCTTGAGCTCGGCTTTGGTTCCCGGATAGTTGCATCCGATCAGCACTGCCTTCTTCCCCATCTTCCCGTTTATCGATCACAGCTTCGATGGCGTTTCCGGGTCCCTTTTTAATCAGAGATTTGGAGATGGAATTATGGAATGGATTTGGAGACTATCGGGGGGAAATGGGTTTTTTTCCCTTTTTCCTTTTCTAAAAAATGAAAAAATGTTTTGTCCATCCATCTGTCACCTCGAAAATTGTTACTTTTTAGGTGTGCCCGGGTCCCGCAAATTTAATATTTGGTATGTGATTAAATATGAATTCATTGATACGTAAATATAAAATTGAATATTTCAAGAATGTATTGTCTCCTAAATACATTTAAATAATCGTAAAAACAATACAATAATAAATTTTATCAAATAACCGATAAAATTTATTAAACCAATTTTATTAATTAAAATTTATTTTAAGAAAATATATTAATGGAGTGACAAGTTTTCTTTCGATTAAACTCAGAGATGTAAAAAATATTACTTCAATAAATAGTCATTAGTTCAATTGCGCGCTTAAAATGTTATCGTATTATAAATAGTCAAAAACATCTATCGAATATAGTATTACAAGCGAACCATTAGTACTTAAATTTAATATTTAAAGTTGTAAAAACATATGTAACTACAATTTGTAAAAAAAATCTAGCTAATTTTTAACTAAAAAATGTTAAATTTAAATAAATAATCTTTAAGGCAACGTTTGTTACATGAAAAAAATGAAAAGAACTCATTAATTCCCAAAGCCTATATTTGGTACACCTAAGGTATTGGATTAATAATTCCCTTAAGAATAAATATTTCTAAATAGAACTAAATTGATTTTGGTCAATAAGAAGTTTACAAATATTTCTCTACATAAGTGAATTGAATTTTTATTAAATTATTCACATACTTATATTATTTCACTCATCAAAGCCGTCACCTTGGACCATCATGTCGCCCACTACCATTTTGTTGCCTATCACCATTCCATGCCCCCTATTATCCTTGTCAAAGTTATCTCCTTGAATCATCCTATCAAAGCTTTTGCCCAATATTGCATTCGTTTTGTTTGCAATCAGTACTCTTCCTTTTCAATTGTGTGTTTTACTTTCATTAATAGTAGGTGTGGGATAATTCTCACAAACCTTTATTCATACTATATCCATCCTCTTTGTTTTTTTTTTTGTTTCGCTCTATATTTTGTTTTGATTTGTGTTAGTTTCTAGAATCATGTTCTTTATTTGTTTAGTGAGAATATTACGTCAAACCTATGTAATGTAAATAAATTCTTAATATGTTGTTACATTCATTACACATGTAAAATCCTGTGTTCCAAGTAATGTTGTGAGATAGTAATTTGATGAAGATGTAAATATTTAGATGGCAATATGGTCATTAATATGAATGTTTTGACATTACTTGGGCCTAATTCAGAATTAAAGCCCTAAGAGGTTATTTTTGAGAAATTATTGAATTTTTAAGGTATTTTTGGGTGACTATGTAGTAGCTGTCACGCCCTCAAATTCCAGGGAACCCGGAACCAGGAACATGACTTCCCCTTGCCCGCACCCGAAAGGTCAAGGGATTGGTGACTAGCACCAATAAAGACTACACCGCGGATGCTGTCTCAATCATGCAACCCTGTACAGTCATACATCAAAAGTAATCCTGTACTTTCCCATAAATCATCATACATACAATAAGTCAAACAGTCATACAGACATCACACCACAAACAGTATGCAAATACAATTGTCCACCGACACATGTCCGGAATACAATACACAACAATACATAATACAATACTGTATCATACATCAGAGTAGTGGGCACGCCCTCCTGGAAGAAAGTCCTCCACTAGTCACGGGTCACACCTGAAAAAGGTAAACAACAAGTAGGGGTGAGCGATAAGCTCAGTAGGTGACCCCAAAACTCCATATCATGCAAACGTACAAGTCTATACTATATGCTCAGTGTACTCGTGCATTGTGAAGTGTGCACAATCATCAGGACACAGCCTGCAAACAAACATCAGGACCCAGCCTGCCCACACAGGACAGCTTGTCCATGATCCTCCACGGGATCCCAGCTCAGGGCACTCAGCCCTAGCTCCACGAGCTCAACGGCTCAACACGATCCTCAACAAGATCCCAGCTCGGGGCACTCGGCCCTACCACAGTGCTATATGCCCGGACACAGTGCCACACAGGCCTGCCATCGGCGCATATGCCTGCCACGGCCACAGCGAAATATGCCTGGCCACAGTGCCACACAGGCCTGTCATGGGTGCATATGTTTGCCCCGTTAACCACATCGCATCATCTGTGCTTCACGATGAGAACCCAACAAGCCCTAATTCCTCAAACCAACATACCAACACCAATATGGCATTAAGGTTCCATACTCCCTTTATAACTGAAGTCAGTCTTCACAAATCGATCATCATTCCTTGACCAAGGAAGGAGATAGCCATAGGAGCTGTTTTCTTGAAATAAAAAGTCTCAGCATTTGGTCTCCATATCATAACTATGATAATCTGATTTTTTGGAGATTATTCTGAGATGTTTAACCCACTTTCCAAAAATTTACGTCTACGAAAAACTGGATTTTTCCGAGATTTTGCACTAAATCCCAATTTTCACATTTTGAAAAAGTGAGAATTTATTTTTCTAGTATTTTTCTTTGAATCCAATGGGGTGTATTTCGTTATTTACATTGTAACTTAAGTAATACTTTAGGTATAATGGTTACAATGTAAATGAGTCCAGGCACCCTGGCAACTGCACTGTCTAACTGCTCGAGACACCTTGCTCGACGCTCTGCTCAACACTCTAAGCTCGAGCAACATGCTCAAGGCTCCCTGCTCGAGGCTCTGCTTGACACTCGGCTCGAAGCTAGCCTCGAGCAGTTCCCCAGTCGCTAACTGCCAACTGTGTTCTTCCCGATTTCGTCCCAAAATCCAATTATACTCATTAAATCTCTATTTTTAAGCAACAATTCATCTCAATTAAGGGTTTCTAACATCATCTAGCCATATTAAGCTACCAAACGACCTAAATCATCTAGGTTTCATGCTCAATTTCTATTTTTCTCCAATTCTTTGGGTTCATCATGAATTTGCATGATTTTATCTAATTCTTACATGTTAATCCAATAAAACAGCAAGAAAAGGGTGAAGAATCAATGGAACACCTTCCTGGAATGATTCTTGACGATCGAATAAGCTTAAAACGCCCCAAATTGACGGCTCCAAGCTTCTCTCTCTCTCTCTCTCTCTCTCTCCAACGCAGAAACGTAAAGTGGAAGCTCCTACTCTCATCCTATTTATGTTTCTACATTTTCTTTTATTAATAAATCCCAAAAATATTAATTGACCTCCCGAGGTCACGAACTCCAAATTGAGCCCAAGTACAGTCAAAACGCTCAAAATGACGAGCACATCACTATCCAGATATTTTCCAACCCAATTGACCGCTCAAACGCAAGGTCAACTAATAAACCCCAAAAAGTCAACAATCGGGCCACTTGGGGCCCCGACCCGAAATCGGGCCCAATTACTGTCAAAATGCTCACATTGACAAACACAATATTGTTAAGATGTTTTTAGCAATAGATAAAGACTATCTCTCAGCCTTACCCAAATACGGGTCTTTACATTACTCGGGCCCAATTTAGAATTAGAGCCCTAAGAGGCTATTTTCGAGAAATTATTGAATTTTTAAGGTATTTTTGGGTGACTATGTAGTAGCTGTTATTTGAGTATGAGACTATCTGAGTAGTAATGTGCTCATCGATACGAAAGTTTTGACTATAATTATGGCCAATTTAGAGTTTTTGACCCCCGTGAGGTGAATTAGTTATGTTTGGGATTTATTACGGTAAATATACGGATGAATATATAATCTAAGTGTGTGTGGGGGGGTGTTCAGCATTCTTGTACCATGTATAAAGAGGAGAAGATTGGGAGATCCATTTTTGGGTGATTTTGAGCAATCCAATCAGCAAAACAACTTCCAAGTAGGTGTTTCTATCTCTCTAGGTCATTTAATTGGATTAATTCTGCATAAATTGGATAGAAATCATGATTTTGTGTTGACCCTATAAATTAAGAAAACATAAAATCAGGTGCCAAATTGATGGTTGTATGATATTGAGTATGTGATTTTTGATTTGTTTTTGTTGCTTTTATGCTAAACAATGAATTAAAAAGGTTAAAATTTAGAAATCTAAATCTGCGCATATTCTTCACTTGAATTTGAAGAAAATTATTTTATACTACGTTTTAATTTGCAATATAAAGTGTTTATCTCTTAGTTAGGTCATACGATATGATATTATTGGGAAAAACATGATTTGTTGAAGCTATCACAAATTTCTCTAAGTCTGAAAACTCGAAGATCCAAAGGTTCATAAGGTCGAAGAATTGAAGTCTAAAAAACAAAAAACTGTCAATGTGTTGTTATATTAGCCGACTCAAAGGCTCAATGACTCAAAGAGTCGAAGGCTTGAAAGGTCGGTCGAAGAAAATGGAACAAAGGAAAACGACATAACATAAGATAAAAATGAGACTCAAAGACTCAAAAGGTCGAAGGTACTTGATCAGAGAAACTATCAGTTCATAACAAGTCTCAGGCTCGAAGAGTCGAAAGGTCAAAGACAATGGAAAAATGAAAACTGGCATAACATAAAATGAAATTAAGACTCAAAGACTCAAAGAGTCGTATACTCGAAGAGTCGAAAATTGTTGATTAGAAGGAAACTGTTAGTATATAAAATAAAACCAAGACTCGTAGACTAGAAAGTTGAAGAGTCAAAGACTCAAAGAGTCGAATACTCAGCTCGCAAGATATCGTAATCGGCTAAGCGAAAGAGTAGAAGAGTCAAAGACTCATCTTACATTTGAAGACTTAAAGAACCGAAGGGTAGTAGAACGATGATCTTAGCCACACTAAGCGAACTGAGCGACTCGAAGGCTCGAAAAAATAGAGTCTCATACTCGTAGCATGACAGACCTAGTAAAGGTTAAGTAAACTCTTTATGACAACTCAAAAAGTCGAAGACTTAAATTTCAAAGAGTATATTATATGACTTAACCCAAATAAGCACATGCTACAATATAGACTCGAAGAACTGAAGAGTTGAACACTCGCAGGATCAAACGTTGTCAAAGCCAGAAGCATCTCTACATCAATCCGTTGGGCTCGACCCAAATCTTCAAGTCACCGACCTTTGAGGCAACTAATCTTCGAGGCAAACTCACAACAATCGAAGTAAACACTTAGCGAAATTATTAGCTAGAGTTTGTGTAGTTTGACAGTGTCGTTCTCAATAGTCAAAGTGTATTTATTGTTGTATTAAATGTCATTAATGACTGCCAACCACCATTAGCAGATGAATGGTGAAGATCAAATACAACATGAGCAGCAGATTTGCAGGATACAAGCAGATCCACTCATCCCCTGTACTTCCCCAATTTAATGGCGGGAAGTCAATCTGTCGAGATGAAAAGGTGTGCGTGCATATGCACTTAAACATAAAACTAATGAAACTCACGAAAAACAAGGACTTGAAACTCCAAAGAAAACATATAATCAATTCTCACATGAAAATAAATATAACCTTTGGAAAATCAATTCGAGAGTTTCAACGTTGAAGAGAAAAATAGTGAGAATACTTTCTAAGTGTTGTGCGCATGAAGAACAAAGAACAAGATCACTCTTTAAAGAATCATTAAACAAACCTTGTTCAAACATTCTGCACAACCATCTTATTTGTCTCTTCATTGATCATCCACAATCAACAGCACCTCGAAAGAATATTCCTCAAATTATGTTTGTCCTTCTCTATTAACTTAAGTTGGAATATTCTTGTATGATTTGAGACCTTTCATGTCGAGATCATTAACCCATCTTAGATTTGTCTGTTAGCTTATTATCACTTCTATATTCTTTTGTCTGTTTCTCATTTATTATCGTAACATAGTCATTCTCTATAAAGTTCCTTCAGTAATCCTAAGCTTATATGAAAAATGTCTATTCACTCCCCCCTTTAGACTTACTTTGGGGCCTACATATAGGTTGATGACATTTGGAGTGTGGAACCCAAATTTGGATGATTTTTGGGTATGGACTAGAATTTTGATTGAATTTTGCATAAAAATGCAAAATCGAGGACAAATAGGACGGCCAGCCACGACTAGTCTTTATTGAGGTCATCCCTTGGTTGGTTTAGAAGTCAGATGCATCCAATAAAGAGCAAAAATGCAAAATGGTTGACTAATAAATTCGGCCATGGCTGATTTAGGACCTGCCATGGTTGAACATCAGCCGGTCACAGCCAAATAGTGGTTTACCGTAGTTGGAATTGGCAATTTGACTATTTTGGTCTCGTGTTGCTCCAAACGCGCTAGGACACTTTGAAAGAACCTTAAAGACTATTACCATAGAGCTTATGAGCTATCTAACTATGTTATGACATTTAGTTTAGCACCATAGAGGGTTTAATATGTTTCTGGGTTTAAGATCCCAAGGGATGCCAGTTGGCACTGTGAGAGCCTAATTATGACATGTTAGGAAACTGTGATAGTGTTTGATTGGTATTGGATATGCTTATCCTATGAGTAGCTTGTACATTTGTATGGTATGACTATAGGGCATTTAGATCCATAGTGCATGATTAATTAGAAATGGTGGCTAAAACCCCCAAGTCAACATATTCGGAGGTTGAGCTCGTATTTAATAAGTGACTAAGGCTCCTAAACTAGTGTACTTGTGACCTGAGTTAGTTGTGATAGGGCCGAGTTCCCTAAGCTAGGGAGTTATGTCTTGCTGGATTTGTTGATAGGTCGGGTCCAGGTGATTGTGAACATTACATGACATTGGTGCACTAAGCATGTAATGTTTAAACATGTTTGTTTGTATAGTAGGGTGGTATGAAGTTATAGGTCACTTACTAAGCTTATGACTCACCCTACTATATTGTTTGCCTTTCAGGTGCTACCAGAGACTAAGGGAACTCTTTCCTTACCAGAGGACATTCTCTACCTCCTTAATGTATTAGTCTTTTCATGTTTTCGCTATTTTTTATTTTGGTACCAGACAGAAGTCCATAAAAAGTTGTATGGATATATATATATATATATATATATATATATATATATATATATATATTACTAAGCTTATGACTCACCCTATATATATTGTTGTTTGAGATATTTTATTTTATCATGTTTCTATAGGAAAGTAGAGGTTGGGAGGGGTCAACATTAGATGGTAAAATCTGACCAAATGTGATTAAAAGACCAAATGGTCTAAAAGTTTCACGTTGTAAGAATGATTATTATAATGACAGCAAAGGTATTACTGTTAAAATATGTACTTACTAAATATATTCTTTTTTTAGATAATTATTATCTTGTTGATGTTAGATACACAAATGGTGAAGGATTTTAAGCTCCATAAGTTTTAACCTATAACAGTCGAAGAATGTTTTAATATGAAGCACTCTTTGGCTAGAAATATCATTGAGAGGTGTTTCAGCTTATCAAAGATGTGATATACAACAAAGTCATTCATTTTACCCAAATAAAAAAATAAACCAAACTATTCTTGCTTATTGTTTGCTACATAATTTTATTAAGAAATAAATAGTAATTATTCTAACAAAAGAAGAAGAAGTTGAAGATCATGAGGAAGAAGAAGATGATGCATTTGAATTCGATAACATTGAAGATATCACAAACATTAAAACAATTAATACATGGACAACTTTTAAAGTAAATAAGACACAAGAAATATTTGATATATGGAGAATTACTCGTTAGTCTTACCTTCTATTTATTACTATTTTATAATTTTATTTCATGTTTTCAAACTTTCACAAATATTTCAGACAATTATTGACTTACATAAGATAAATATCATTTATTTGTTTCATGATTTATAGATGCATCATTTATAAAAAAAAAAATTATGATAAGATTTGAGTAATATTGTGATTGACGATAAATGTTTTAATATTTGATATTATATGGCTTCTTAAAAAGTAAAAGACAACAAAATGCTCTAAAAGAACTTGAATTGGTGATGCAATATGAACAATTAATGCAACAAGTAGCAGAAATTTATGGTCATGTCCTTTAAGTACAAGTCCAACAGTAATTTAATATAATTAAATTTTAAATTTATTTTTAAAACGCATAAACACTTAACTAAACACGTCATAAAATTTTTTATTTTTATAAAACTTAATTCTAAAAATACTCTTGTAAAAACACATTCTCTCTCTTATCAAATAAATTATTTTTAAAATTTAACATAAACTCATATTAGAAAATAAAATACAAATACACGCTAACATGTAAAGAAAATAAAATACATATACAAAAACACATATCAAATGCCCAAAATATAAGAAAGGCAGGGGGAACCAATTAAAAAAACAAAAAACAAAATCTAACCAGCTTGACCCAAACCATAACAATCATACCATCAAGAACAAGCCAAAAGAGAAGGAATTTAAATGTATGAGACAAAAACTAGTTCGGTATATGAATCATGATGGTTGAAAGCCCCACAATCCTTTTTTAAATTTCGTAGTATGCACCCTTTCGGTTGGGATGGAATTTGGGAAGACCCATCAACATCTATGAACACATCCATCCATCAGTGGCTGTAAAAAAAGCCATTTGGCTTCTAGGGTGTTCTTTTTCCTTCGCAATTAAGATTAAACACCCACACCGCCAGAGTGCATCGCAATTATTTTCTTTTTTGCCCATCCTTCCAATTTCCGTGCCGCAGGTCTTGAAGGCTTTCCAAATGCTGTTGCTCGCAGCGGCAGCAACCGCAGTCTGTAGAAAAAACTTTGTGAGGATGATCTTGCCTTCACTCCTTGGTTTCACTCTTTCTCGTCTCAGGTCTTTCAACAACCTCACCAGCAGCAGTCAGGTTTATGGATTCGACCATAGCCGCAACATCAGCCACTTTCTGTCACAAGTAGAGAATGTTGCTAAGCAAACGGTGAATAACCACCCAGAATGACCACATGATTTAGGGAACAAAAAGTGGAAGATTCCCTTACATTTTTCTCCTAAATAAAATGCCACAAGTACCATGTACAAGGAAGCCAATTTAATCGAAAATATATTATGCAATGATCAGGATTAATTATTAGGGATAGAAAAGTTTGAACAGAGAGATGAGCATGCAATCATACACTCCATGAAGCAAGATTTATGGGGAAAAAAATCATACCTGCTGATAATTAGAATGAGGCACAACTGATCTCATTCTCTTGTCTTGCATCACCTTCCGGCGACTTTCATAGAAATTGAAATCATCCAATATAGATGTCTTGGACGCATAATTCTTAAAAATTTTCAACATTTCAATCCCCTGAGGAAATCTCACCTGAGAATAAACGATAATAAATCAAGCAAGGCTGTAAGAGATATATGCAACAAATTGTTTTGCAAATAAAGATGTTTCTAACCTGCACAGTATATTTTAAGACAAAAAACTATAACATGCCACATTTCTGGGTTCTTTGCAAACAACCAAGTGTGTTTTGCAACCAAAAACCCAGACAAAAGATATGATAACACATAATCAAAAAGTAATTCGAACCTCCTGTGTGTCTCGACTATTAGTTACAGGTTTGTTTTCATTGTTCTCTAGAATTATATGTCGCAACTTAGGGTTTGGAACATCTTTTATGATATGCCACTTGACTGGAAAAGAACCATTCCACTTGCCCTGCTGCCAAAACTCCATACTCTTGGTGGAATCAACTCGGCCAATCATCTCAGCTACCCCACAGAACTGCCCACTTGCATTCACCTACAATGTCAATGCATTAATATATTACTAATTGACGGTCATCCATAAACTAGGGCATCAGAATGATAGCCAAACTTCAATACGTACTGAAAAAAAAAAAGGAACACTGGACAATCAGTGCCTTGTTCCTCCGTCATCCCCTGTGCGTTTTGGTATGCACTATCCAGCCTCTTATTCCCATTTGGAGTACTCGCCCACACATTATATTTAATGCTCTTATGAACATCATCTTCGCTGTAAGATTCAATAACAAAGAATAATGCATGACCATATTTGCTGGAAATCATGGAGATTATATTGATCCCCCCTAATGAGAGAAACCAAGCTGGTTTTGAATCCATCTTCTCCAGATGCCATAGGACCAACACTTTTAACTCCAGAAACTAAACCATCCTTAAGAATAGTCTCAGACCCATGGTTTTTCTCTTTTATCAAACCAGAGTCAGTAATACCAATGGTTTTAGCAGTTCTTGACTTTTCAGTGCCACTCCAACCTTTTCCGTCCACTTTTGTATCAACAAAAGCATTTGGATAGTAAACTTAACTCTTAACTTGGTGGTGCGAAGATTCCTTTGCAATTGGGACATATCCCCCTGCCAGGACATCATCAGACTGCAGAGTATGTTCACGTTGAAAGGCCTGCATGTCATTGCAAAAATTTCAATATTTTGCCTGTTATGAAAGGAGCATTGCAATCAAATACATGCTTGGTGGGCGTCAATTGATTAAACATGTCATGACTTGATGAAATACCCAATGACTTTGAACAGCCTATACTTACCGATAATTTGCCAAAATCAGAGGTTGAATGAAAATTTGAGAAAGGAAGAACAGTGGCCTGACTTTGGGCTGATTTCAAGGGAAGAGTATCAGAAGTTTTATTTCGGTCATCCGGTTGCCCTCCATCTCCTCCGAACAAGGACGGGTCATACAAGTAGGATGCTGGAATTAACTCAGATCCAAAAGGTGCAGATGTAGAAAAGTATCCAGCGGAAGCAATATGCGACTGAAGCATGGGATTGGTAATATATTGTCCATCAACACCAATCGTGGCTACAGGGACATATGGGGCATAAGGGTGGAGCCCAGGCTGATATCCTGGCATCAAATAGATCAAGGATCCATTATCTGCTTGGATAGCCTGAAAGATGAAAAGGCAAATGAAAATTTTAAAAATGCAGCTAAACATGACTTTATTTATTAGTAAAGATTCATACATCATAACATCAAATCCAACCTAGCTTCTATGTTCTACAGAAAATTGAACTCTGATCTTGGCTAGAATCAAGGCTTTATTGCACTTGTCGATAACAACACCAGATAAAATTTCTAGTGGTAATAAATGTGAATTCTAGTAGAAATGAAAATCATGGAAAGGCATTGAAAACAGCATGTAGCCACCATAGTTTTTATGGTGTATGCCCAGGCGCTGTAAAAAATGCTAGGCACGAGGATGCCTAGCTTTCAACACCAAAAGGTGGCAGCTCGACCGTCCATTGTGGGTGGCATATTAAAAAAAAAATAAAAGACAAAACAACGCCATTTTGTGCCTTGCCTTTCTTTTTAAACAATTCTGAATTTCTAAGGTTGAACATCAGCCCTTCCATCCCTAAGCAGTTTAGAACCTCATCTTTTCCACAAAATCAATGATTATCGCTGCAAAATCAAGCGACATCTTCTTCTTCTTCTCTGTGGTCAATTTTCTTCTCCATGAAAAAACCAATTTCCTTCTTTGTCAGACGAACTCTGTCCTCTCTTCCTCCGCCATTAGTGTTATTGTCAGTCACCATTGCCATTGCTCGCGCACTCTCTCTCTCCCTAGCAGAGATCTACACTCCACTGTCCAGAATGTAAGCCATAATCCCCAAAATGTGATTTTGCTTTGAAGTTTAAATAAATTTTAAATTAGTTTTTTAAACATATTGATTTTGGTTTAAATATTGCAACATAATAAACACCATAAATTAATTTTCATTCAATTGTGAAATATTAATATAATGAACTTTATCTATATAACAAATGCCTAGGCATCGCCTTGCTTATGGTAGCCATATGTCACACCCCATACATTTGGAACGTCTTTTGGTGGCGTGATCTAAATTGACAGCAGTGTTATTTGTGCGAGGACAATGTCAAAAGCGAAACTAATGCGCAAAGAAAGTCTCCGAGACAATTGGTGTAGGAGATATGATGAAATCTTTTTGAAATCTAGACGTGCTAACACGATTGAGTGCATAGAGCGCATTGCTAGTCAATGACTTGACAGTAAAGAAAAAATTTGCTCATTTTCATACAAACTAGTCGAGAATTAGAGTCATTCTCCTAATGAGTCAAGCAAAATTAATTTACGTATGTCCCAAGCGGTAAATCTTACTTAGATCATCTTTCTCTCATAAGATAAGTGTCACACAAGTTAAAAACTTATCCCATAACACAGTTCTAAAATATAGGACAGTTGTCTAGTGAAAATACTTTAAAAATAGCCTTTCAGCATCTTTGACCATTGAGGCCATTTAGCCAGCTATTTTTGATCATATACCATCTAGATGGTGCTTGATAAACTAAATAGTTTTAAAAAAATCAAAACAATACACACAAGATGACCAAATTGGGGTTAGAAAAAGAAAGAAATCCTCTGTAACAAAAAGCACCTCCATGCACCATCACCATAGTTGTTAAAAGCACAAGTGCACCCAAAGCACCAAGAGACCTTGGGGCTTAAGTGCAAAGTACAGAACAAAAGTATGCGCTTTATCAAAACAAAGCGCATAATAGATACATGGTTCAAAGTCATTGTTGGGGACATAGACATTGCTGTCACAAATGACTTGTTGTGTCTCGGGTAAGAGGCAACTTTAAATATTAAATAATATTCAATTTAAACAAAAAATCAATCACATTGGAAGAAAAATAAATGCTTACTGTGCCTAGTATGATTTGAAACATTAAAAAAAATGTTAGAGTACTATTATAGCATTAAATTAAATATATTATTAGCTTTTGCATAATTTATAATTTACTCTATCAAATTTTCATTCAAAAAATTAATATAATATTTAAAAATTTACCCAAAATAGTATAACAAAAAAATTAATTAAAATAAAATCACAATGATTGCTTAACAAAAAAAATCTATAATTATTAACCATATTAGTTTTTATGAATATAATAGTTTTTATCAAAATTAGTATAATATTTTTAAGGAAAAATAATTTCAAATTATTGAGTATAGATTTTTTTATTTATAAAAAAATATATTAATTACTTACAAATTTGTTTTAAATTTTAGCTAAAAATATTTATTATCAAAAATGAACAAAACAAAACACAACAAAAATGAAAAATTAAAACACAAAAAACTAATAAATAAATTTAAAAAGACCGTTTAAAACATTTAAAAAAAAAAGCACCTACAATGCTACAGTGAAAAAGAAGAGAAAGAATTTCAGCGACAACAGGTTATCCAGCTGTCATGCAATGCCAAGTAAAAGAAGAAAAATAAGAAAAAAAAAAACAGACTGCGGTTGTCAGTCGATTTTCATCTATCGAGAAGAACTAGAAGAAAAAAGAGAAAAAAAAAGGAGACTCAACCGACTAACAGCACAACTTACCATCCTAAAAATTTTAGCCAAGGCGAAATGAGTCACCGAAATATCAGCGGACTTGCTAAGATCTCAACCAAGATTTTCAAAATTCCTCAATATCGGAAAGTTTTGTGGATTGACCCTTCATCTCATATTGGCACCCACCAATACTTAGTCAACGTCAGAATCATCTTGGAATTGGCCAATACTTTGAACCATGAATAGATGACTTTTTATATGCGGATCATATATTTTAATAATTTATTTATGATGAGAAAACAAGCATTTAAATCATAGTTTTCAATGCGTCCAGTGACCTAAAGTGGTCAAAAAGGAGCTTAGGCACCTTAGCAATAAAGCACTCAATAAAGCGCCCTCAAAGCAATCAAAGTATAGTTTAATTAAAATTAACATAAATTCCAAGAAACATAACAAAGTTTGAGGTAAAATATAATATTAACGTAATATTATTAGGCTTAATAAACTAACATGAATAAATATATTTATTTCAAATAATCAAACAACTCATAAATAATCAAATTATAATTTAATCAACTTCAAACTGCCAATAATCAAATAATTTTTTAAGTATTAATATCAATGACAAGAAGTCTCTCATTTATTATAATACCAAATAATAACTATATATTAAATGGGTTTTGAGGCCATAGCATAAAGAAATAAAAAATGAAAGACAGAAAGAGTTAAAGAAAGAATGATAAAAAGAATATTAAAGATCAAAGATCCATTGCAATCTCCGTCTGCTCCTTGCGCTGAGATATCAGAAGATGGTGGTTGTGATTGAGAGAGTAGAAATTGCCAATGCTCTGCAGCAGTCGACCTCACCGTCAATTCGCCTTCTCCATCACAGATCACAGCCATCACCCAGCTTAGTCAACTTTTGTGCTAGGGCATTAACATGCACTAGGAGATGCAACAGAGATAAGAGGCACGAGAGAGGAAGGCTCAACACAGATCTCTTTCTTTCTTCGTATTGTTTCTCTTTCTTTTCAAATTTTAAAAAAAAATTGGCAAAGCCAACGCTTTGCCAATTCATTGGTCAGAAGTGTCCCAAGCAATGCTTTAGTATCCCCAATTTTGCTTCTCTAACGTTTTAAAGCGCAGCAAAATAGAGCAGCAGCATCACGATCAAACAATTCACTTCTAAAATATCAGATGAAAAACAATATGCAGCTTCAATTAGATCAGGCACAAAAATAACCATACTAACATGCACACCTAGCCTCCCCACTAGGCATTTCCAAAGCGAGAGCCATTGACTGCGCCTTGGGCCTAGGTGCACTTTTCACAAATATGGCCATCACATCACCCATATTGAACCATCGACTGTGGACCAGCTGTAATGCTGTAGTGAAATGAAGTACCCTCGGGGGATCAACTGCCAGCAAGGCCAACTCCTCTCAGAACAGCTCCCCCTTCATTTTTGCTGTTTGTCAAAAATGAGGGAGATATTAAATCTTTCATTCATTGGTCTTTTCCCTACTCTAGATAACATGGAGGGTTCATTTCCATCATTTATGGATTTTCATAATTTATTTTAAAAAGGTGGGAGAATTTTTTTATCGTGAGAGATGATTCATGTTTTATTTGATACAGAACTAAATAAATGATAAATCCTTCAAAAATGAAAAATTAAAAAGAGGCTTGAGTTTATTTTTCTGTTATGTTTTTATTTCGTTTTGAAAATCTGTCATTTTTATAAACAAAGGAGGTACTTTAGGAAAAGATAGGGCTACATAAGCTTTGGAATTTCTATAAATGCATAATTAATTGCCTAATTTTACAGAGAAGCAATATATTTGATATGCTTAAATTTGTGTTTCATGAACACCATATATTCCTTGATTGTGTAGAATTTTGTAATATCATCACATGTTTGTGTTCATATTTTTAAAATATGATTCAAATAAAAAAAATCATCTGGACGGTCCAATTTCTGTCAAGACACTAGATGGTGCCTGACCATCAACATAATTAAAATCTTGCTTTTAGCGCAGACCATCAAAGCAGCATTTTCACCAAAAGCACCCCCCTTCTCGTAGTCAAAGCACAAAAACTCTTAGAACAGAACCCAGTAGATTGAAGCACGTGTTCACACATCTGGTTGATAAGAATCATATTTTTCCAGTCATATAGAACCAGAACACAGATTGCCATGCAGTGCTTACACACACAAACAATGATTATCAAACGACCAAATTGACAAGGATATTCAATGATCATAGCAAGTGTTATATAAACTGTTTCCTCCATTTCTAATGCATTCACTCGCCAATATGCAGAAAGAAGACAGGAAATGAGAAAAACACCTACACAAATACCATGAAAAATCCAGAAATAGAACAAATGAGACTCCCATTCACTTTATACCAAGAAAAATATTCTACTGTAAAGATTTGCACCATTTGATACATAAATAAACCAAAACATTATGTATAGATGACAAACCAAAAACCAGACTTAAAAAAAATTAAATAATAATAATAAAGGACAAAAAGGAAAAGAATAAAATGGTAGAACAAATTAAAAATATAAGTACAAGAGATCTTAGCACATATTCATGATGCAAGAAAAAATGAAAACAAGATGCATACACCAATGAGTATAACCCTAATGAACAAAAACCCCCCAGTCCAAGGATCAGGAAACTTACTGGATATTGAGTCTCCAATCCATCGCTGCCAGCAAGGTATCCTTGATCATCCAACAATCCAGAGTAGCCATCATAACCTGTCAACAGAATATTGTGGAGGAATTGATTAACAATGTGCATACATCACACAAATATGATACAGTTTAGATGCACAAAATACATCAAAAATGAAGAGGATTCACCCAGAAAATAGCTTCCATAATAGGAGCTCCATGGATAAGGAATGCTTGTCTCCGTTATTAATGGCCCATGATCCATTGTTAGTGACCCATGATTTATGTCACATTCTTTGACACTATTTGTCACATCTTCAGCAGAAGAAACACATGAAGTCACATCCAGCACGTTACCATCCTTTGAATCAGCCTAGAGAACAGCAGACCCCATCCAAAAAAGGTAAATAAGAAGATAATTTTAACTAAACTATGATAAAAATGATTCTAACAAATAAGAGTAGGTAAAAACTGCATATGAAGCAAATCCTGTGCAGTGAGAAAGGGCAACAAATTCAACAATAGAACTAAAAGAACAGATAGAAATTCAATACTACTAATGTATCCTGTAAATCATTCAGTTTTCAGCACTATCTGGGAACAAAAATATGCTTTGAAGCCATTTTGGTTACTAGCAACATATATATGTTCCCATAAAAGCTTAGAGAAGCTGTTAATCGTTTTCAAAGATTACTTTTGAGCTGAAATGAATATCACATTTTCTTTTAACAGGAGATAGGCCAAAATCAACTGGTCAAGTGAAGGGGAGCTTACCATATCAGATTTAGGTAATTTAGAAGAAGAAGAAGTAGGTTTACAATTTCTGATCAAACATCCAACGACTGATTAAAAAAGTCAAGGATGATAAATGAACAACTCCAGTCAGGCATATCTAGATAAAGTTTATTTAACATATTAAAATGGAATGAATTTAAATAAACTGAATTGAAAAACAATCATATAGGGAAAAAGCAAAACACACACACACACAATGCTAATAACCAGCTCAAATCCAGGCATATATGGATAACCCAATAACTAAAAGTCTAAAACATATTAAAATGAAATGAACTTACTACCACCCATATCACAGTAAGGAGATAAAAATTGAATTCAAAAATGAAAACCAATCACACATGCATACGCAAACACACGCATACATCTTACTAGTAAAGAGCTCAAATTCGACGAAACAGAAGGATATCGAATTGCAAACATGTTTTTAAGGATACCCATTTGATTCTGAGGGGGTGAAGAAGCATGAACGGCCATAACATTGCTGCCGGGTTTGAGACCCGGATCACACCACAAGTCTCCACAGTAAAATCCTTGCTCTCCTCTCCCCTCCAGCTCTAATATCTTCGAAGAACCCAGCCGGAATTATGGATTATGGGTAAGTCCTGATCCGACCAGATCGATCGCTGAACCGTTGGAAAACAGCTTCAATTCTAACAAGCACAAAGTTTTCTCTTACTCGTCAAATGGACTGAATCGCAGAAAACGACGAGAGAGAGAGAGAGAGAGAGAGTGGAGAGCCGAGTACGACGGAATCGGAAACCTTGCCTGATCGACGAGGATATCGGCGCAAATCTCGGTTTGGATTTGCCCTGAAATTTGAGAAAAGAGAAATATTTGGCGGCGCGACGAAATCGAAGAGGGAGAGAGAGAAGAAAGAGAGAGAGAGTGTGGGCTAAGCAGAGGCGTCAAGAGCAAGTTCTTGGCACATACGGCCTAGGCTGCATGCCCACAGGTGTAACTAGGTACGGACAGGTGAAATTCATCGGGAGTGAAAAGCTCAATGTCTTATTGGGGCGCCAAAAATTAGGTCTCGCTGGAATCCATAAGAGATGATGCCGGTGTCCATCAATACTATCGAGGCTCATGAAAACATACCCAAAGGTCCAAAACTAATAAGTACTGTGACATAATTTTATATTTTTAAACGGAATTGCATACCAAAATTAATGTTCATGTTTATGTTTAATAAATTTGAATTACTAAAAATTTTAATAAATTTGTTTATATAGAGCTATATTTATCATAAATTGCACTTAAAATTTATGTCTTAGCTATAAATTTGTTTTTAAATTTTAAGGTACTAGCTAGTCAAATTTTGTAAGTAAAATACAAATTTTGAATACAATTTATATTCAATATTATTCTATATAAATAGATTTATTTAAACTTTTAACTAATATACTATCAATGCTCTTAGAGCACTCACCGTGAGATAACTAAAGTTTAACTAAAAATGTCATGTTTATAAAATTTAACTAGTCTTCTTTTAGAACTTCAAATAATGAGTTCAATAATTTTTTAGCTATTTTAATAAAATATAAACTTATTTTACAACCTTAAAGCATTCACACCAGTTCCATAATCTTCATCTCTATTTTATGAAATAAATAATATATTATTTGATATATTTTATTTATCTTCCGCATCTCATTCTCAATTTCTATCTCTATTTTTTAAGTTATAATTTTATATTTTATATGTATTTTTTATACCTTTCATTTATTACAACTAATCAAAAGTATACATATATCAATAAATATAATAAAAAATATTTAAAGGATAAATAGTGATCATTTAAATATGAAAATTTTCTTTCAATCTCTATTTTTAATCTTTAAATTTTACAGTTTGAATGATCCGATAAAGTATAGTTTTTTATTCAAAAGTTAAAATTTTATATAAATTTTAACGAAAAGTATATTTTAGAGGACAAACACATTTATTGCATAAAATAAGATAAATTGACCAAAAATAAATGATGACAATCATGGCTCCTATGAATAATTTGACAAAGGACAATTAGTGAAAACAAATGACAACAACCATATCTATTTTCATTTGGCTCTTGTTTGCATACAAGCAGGGGCGGGTGATTAAACAAGCAGTCGAACAGGGACGGGCCAACGGTCTGGGCAGTTGGATAAGGACGAGCAGTTGATTCAAAACAATATTTTTTTGATGCAATTACCATTTAGTTTTCTCTACTATTTACCTTTTCAATGAGTACAAGGTCGTGACACCATTAGATTAAAAAACAGGAACACCGACAACTTCTCTACTGTTTACAACTTTTTAGACACCCATTAACTTAGGTGGTTACGCATGTATTCATTGCCTTAGGAGTTGCTCCCATGCTATTATACATATGTCTTTTTAGTTAAAAATAATAATACATAAAATTTATAATTATTTAAACCCTTTTAAATAATAGGATTATCACGTATTAAAGTTAATTAAATAAATATCTAAAATTATTTATTTGTCGAATAAAAATAGATAATTATATTTATTGGATATTATTATTTATTTAATATAATTAAATAAACAATCATGTATATGTATAAATCTTAAATATATAGAGACATATTCGAGCATTTCCAACCATGCTCCTTATATATTCTCTCTATTGTAGCTAAAAGCTATTTTAGGGAGTTACTTTTATATTAATCATTCCAATCATCCTCCTTATTTTAAATAAATATAAATATTTTTTTAATTTAACATTTAATCTGGTGTCGCCACCCCTGCCCGACGGCCGTGCATCATCCCCCCGCTCAGCACTTGTGTCGCCGCCCCCGTCAATGTCATGCGTCGCTGCCCCCGACAATTAAGATGCCTAAGCGATTCAGGCTTCTCATCTTCTTGGTTGAAATCGAAGACGCCCAAGCAATTCGTCTCGCTCGAAGAGGAGGTCTTGGTCATGGTGATCCAAACTCGAAGGACTCAGACTTGAATTGTGTTGGAATACTGGAATAGGATTAACGATTAACCGCAGTGAAAACGGATTTTAAAAATTTTATTCCAGCAAACAAACACCAAGATTTAAACATGAATCAATTAATTTAATTCTGCGAAGAGCAAAAAAATAAACCAACCTGAAGATCAATAATACAAGAACCCTCTTCTTTTCCTTACAAGAACGAACTCACGATCAACCTTTGATCATCCTTATAGCCTCCTGGATTCAATCATCAAGTAGTCTTCTTTGCTATTCACTTTTTCAAGGAGTATAGGGCTGTGGCACCCTTAGATCAAGGAACAGGAACACCACCTCTGGTAGGGTTGGTTGTCACCTGCCTCTCTCTCTCTTAGCTATCAACGATTGTACACGCACACACTTTAACCTAAGAGGCTATGCATCTATTTATAGACTTAGGGTTACCCATGTGCTATTACGCATACGTCCCTTTAGTTAAATAATAATAATATATATTATTTAAACTCTTTAAATAATATGATTATTACGTAACAAAACTAATTAAATAAATATCCAATATTATTTATTCATCAAATAAATAAATAATATAATTATTCATTTAATCACATTAAATGGATAAAATATTTATTATTATTTATTTAATATAATTAAATAAATAACCATGTAATATATATTTAACTCTTAAATATATATTGACACACGTTAATTAATTAGCTCTTAAACACAGCCAGAGAATTAACTTACAACGATCCAGTACTTCATACGAGAATAAATGGTGCTAGCAAGAGGAACCAAATGGACCCACTTAATTGAAGCTCCAATAAATAATATTTAATTAATTAATCTCATTAATCAATTAAATTATTATTTATTGGTTTTAGTCCGAGCCACAATCAGTGACTAAACCTGCACTCTAAGATTAAGCAGATATAATTACAAGAATCCACAAGATAGGATTTGTCCATCGATATAACCGATTGTCATGTGATATGATCATCCACTATGATATTCATAATTAAAGACAGGTATCAATAGATTCTCTTCAACCTCTCTAATTATATCTTTATCCATGTGTTACCATTAATTCTCTAATTGGCGACCTATTCACGATCCAATCATGAATTAGGATTTATAATAAACTATATCCAATATAGTTACAAGCGCTTGATTCACCCAAGAATCCTGAATTAAATAATATGAGAATATCATTACTCTTCGTATAGAGAAGCAGTGGATTCCACGCACCTAACTTGACGTTCCCACTATCTATAATATTATATCTCCAAGATATCGAGGTATTTGAAGCACTAAGCCTCTTACTCATATATAAATCAAAAGACATAAATTATATATATGAGTTAATCAAATGGTATGAATTAAGATCAATTCATAAATCAGTCATCCAACGATAGAATATAAAGTTCTTTATACAAAAGAACGGATATTAATTGAAGAACTTATTCTATTATGGTCCTGTTCAATATGTATAATTACATACTGGCACTACTATTTGTAAACTCTTTACAATGATCTTGTTGGGTCTCTAACGTCCCATAGATCAATCTCACATCGGTTAGGGCGAACATTGAGGTCATCCTAATGAGGAGGCTCATGTGCACCTTGTCACAACGCGTTTTAACGGGTCGCGGCCTATTAGAAACAAATCCGTGCAAGCTGCGGCCCATGGGTGGGTGCATGAGTGCCAAAGCGGACAATATTGTAATAGTGAGTGCCCTGGCCGAGGTCCAACAAGTGGTATCAGAGCCGAGTCCTCTAGACCGATGGTGGGATTGGGGGGGACACTGTTGGGTCTCTAACGTCCCATAGATCAATCTCACATCGGTTAGGGCAAACATTGAGGTCGTCCTAATGAGGAGGCTCATGTGCACCTTGTCACAACGCGTTTTAACGGGTGGGGGCCCATTACCCAAAACAAATCCGTGCGGGCTACGGCCCATGGGTAGGTGCGTGAGTGCCAAAGCGGACAATATTGTGATAGTAAGTGCCCTGGCCGTGGTCCAACAGATCCTAGATTAGATCACTCACACTATAAAAATAGTTCGCACCACAATTTTATCAGAATGGAGCATCTTAAACTCCATTCACCGATTATGAACCAATTTTATACTTAGTCTAATTAGTGGATCTATTGTATGTATCTCACACATACCTAGTAATAGACTTTGATAAGTAATAGGATGTTATGATGCTCAACTATATAAGAAAGTAGAATAATGTAATCTAATAAATACTTAAACAAAATATATTTCAATTAATCAAAAATAGTCTTAACATAATTAGGATTACACATTGCTTTATACAATATTATCCCAACAAATTGAGGAATGAGCGCTTCGAATCAAAGAGGACTCTTGCGTGAGGAAGAGGGACTAACACAGTGGTGATGAGAGGGCTTACCCCCCTGCGCTCGAGTCTTGCCCTGGTCCGCCATCCTCGCTATGCGAACCTCGCTGCCAGACAGAGCATAGAAGCAAGTGGATGGAAATTGCCCAGATCAGCCAAGAGAGAAGGAGGTATGGGCGTGAGCTGCACCATCGTCGTGGAGTAGGGTAGCGAGCATTTACAACTCGGTATATGTGGCGAACCTAATAGCGAGTTACCTATTTTGGGGAGCCGATTGGAGAAGCTATAGTGTATATTTAACTCTCTATAATAGGGTAAAAAGCCAAATAGGATGTGGGTGGGAGATGCTCTTAAAATATCAGGTCATAAATACAGCTAGATAATTAATTTACAATAATTAAATACTTCATATATGAATGAACGATGCTACCTAGAAGTATCAAATAAACCTACTTAATTAAAGCTCCAATAAATAATATTTAATTACATAATCTCATTAATCAATTAAATAATCATTCGTTAATTTTAATTCAAGTCACGATCATAAACTAAAACTGCATTCCAAGGATACACATATATATTTATAACAATTTACAATAGAGGATTTCTCCACTAATATAACTGATTGTCATGTGATATGATCTTTCACTATTATATTCATAATTAAAATTAAGTATCAATAGATTTCGTTCAACCTCTCTAATTATATCTTTGTCTGTATATTACCATTAATTATTTAATGAACGACTTATTCATGATATAATCATAAATTATAATTTATAATATATTATATCCAATATAGTTATAAGTATTTGATTCGCATATGAATTCCAAATTAATCAACATGAGAATAAATATTACCCTTTGTATATCAAAGCAATGAATTCCATGTGCACATCCGACTTAATACTCTCACTATTTATAATATTACATTTTCAAGCTATCAAGATATTTAAAGCTCAAAGCCTTTTACTCACTGATAAATTAAGAGACATAAATTATAGATATAAGTTAATAAAACGGTCTAGATTAAAATCATTCTATAAATTACTCATCCGACGATAAA
The DNA here is from genome assembly GCA_023512835.1 of Taxillus chinensis. Taxonomy (NCBI): domain Eukaryota; kingdom Viridiplantae; phylum Streptophyta; class Magnoliopsida; order Santalales; family Loranthaceae; genus Taxillus; species Taxillus chinensis. The sequence goes on from CM042089.1 coordinate 24,998,036, forward strand.
ATATATAATTCTTTATACAATGAAACAAAAATTAATTAAAGAACTCATTATATTATAATCATGTTTAATATGTATATTTATATACTGGTACTATTATTTGTATACTTTTTACATTAATTATTCTAAATTAGATCACTCATACTATGAAAATAGTATGTACCACAATTTTATCATAATAAAGTGTTCCAAACTCCATTAACTGATTGTGGATCAAATTTATATTTAGCCCATTTAGTAAATCTATTGTATATATCCCACATGTGAGTAATAGATTTTAATAAGTAATAGAACGTATATATATGTCGTAGAACCACCAAAAATGTCCCCTCCATATAAAAACGTCCCCATCCTCCAAGTTTCCATAAATTATCATTTTTAATCCTTTATTTCATTATCATTGATCCCATTATATCACCAAAAAATTACTAAATAGCTTCATAGGCCTCCAAACTTTAAATTAAGCCTGATTATAGTCAAAAAGACCATGTCGTCAATCACGTCATCTTTAAGATATTATCAATACCAATTGGAGACTTTTTTCCAAACTATTTCAAGTACTAGTCTTTACAAGCATGATGATGAGTTAGTATATGCACAATCCTTGTCAAAGCCATTGGCAAATAGTGAAGTGGATCTTACGGTATATTTAAGGTACTATAAATATTGGCTCAAAGTTCTAGAAGGAGAAGAAGGTGGTTAATTGTTTTGCCGAATACGTTAATTTTTCGGTGATTTTGACAAGTGTTAATTTACTTATGGTTTTATGTTTACTATGTCAAGAGGACCAATAAATTGAAAATCACACTTAAGACAAATGTTGCTTTGTCTATTATAAATATAGAGCAAAACAAACAATTTGGATTCATGAGTTGATTGAAGACTTAAGAATTATATAGAAGCACATTAAAGTCTATTACTATAATCGAAGTGTCATTTGTTTAACCAATAGCATCATTTTCACACAAAATATATTCCTATCTGATTCCATTTTATTCAAGAAATTGATACGGCAAATAATGTTGTTGATATACTCGTTTAAGTGATCACATTTCAATGTTGTGTGCTTGATTAATATTTTTTAGAATTATGCACCTTTGGGTGCTTGGTACCTCATGATGTACCGAAGCAATGATGATTATTATGATTGGAAGGAGAATCTTTGTCAAGATGACGTAAGCAATTTAGCAAAACCACATTAAAATTTCTTGTGTTTAATTTCTTGTGTTGCTTGATACTACACCTGCTACACAGACAGTGGGGGCTTTACAACCATAAAACCACGTAGAGATTGATAAGCGTACATACTCAAACCTACAATTGGAAAAATGTTCTGAACCAGGCCCGGCTCGAAAAAATAAATATATTACTTGAAACACTAATTAGTTCGAACAACACTTTGGTTGTTTGGTTGCACTGATTTCATCTCCATCCACATCGAATGTGATGACCTCCTTTTTCCCACCCCACGGTGTGGCTCCTGTACTTCCATTCTGAACAGTTGCTTGCAAGCTCCTTTGGCTGCCCATTTCATAAATCCTAACCACCATTTGTAGAAACGCTTCTTCCACGTTTGAATTTTCTAATGCCGACGTTTCCAAAAAGCATAGGCCCTCTGCCTCGGCAAGTCTACGCCCTTCTTCCTCGCCCACTTGCCTCGAATGTCCTTCCAGATCGGATTTGTTTCCGACCAGAACAATAACCGCGTCGGAGTTTCCAAATTGTCTTAGTTCTCTCAACCATTTCATCACGTTCTCGAACGTCACTCGCCGGGTGATGTCGTAAACAAGCAAGGCACCCAAAGCTCCACGGTAGTAGGCGCTGGTAATGGCCCTGTACCTGGATGACATTTTCATGTACGTGTGTTATTGGTGTATGTATAATTAATATATGCGGTATTACTATTGGCGATGAATAATTGTTTCAACCAAAATTTATTATAATATACGAAACCTAATTGAGTAAGTTGAAAGAACTATTATTACAATTAATAATATAAACATTTGAAATCTTCAAAAGGGCACATGTATCATTTGAAACTACTTTTTATATATGCATGCATCGTCTAGATGGCCTGCAGAAAGATTTGAGTTTTTTCTTTCTTTCATTAATTAATATTTATGCGGAATATTTTAAAATTAGTGAAGATCAAGTTACAAAAAAAAAAAAACAGAATGCAAGGTTTTTTTATTAATATCAAAACTACGCTTAATATTAACCATTCATTGAGAGGTGAGTGAGATCCATCATCACATCACCCCAAGGTATCACTCGAGTAATGACGGTTGAGATTCGAATGTTCCATCCTACTATTGTACACTCTCATCTTGGATAAATTATGGTATTATTGAAAACAGATATAGAGAGTTCTAATTATTAACATTAAAAAAATAGACCTGATAATTACGGTCTACATTTTTCAACCGTTGCCTCTAGAAAAAAATATATATAGAGAAGAAAACCAATACCCATAGCGTCCAAAATTATTTTCCCCACATCACGCCACATTTTGTCATCATTATACCGTCATGATGATAGATGGAAGTTGACCAAGCACCCCAGCTCTCTCGTGTTACTTATTTTGCCATTACTTTATTACTTTTCTTTTTTTAAAAAATCATTTAAATTAAATATGTCTCTCAGCGATTTTGAATGACCTCCAATATTTCAAGATACAAGTTGCTTTTAAAATTTAAAAATAATGAAATGAGGGCCGGTTTTGCCTTGTATTGGTGGACTTCTGCAATTCATTTTAAAAACACGTACGGGTCGTGTCCAAAAAACCAAATAACTCATGCACGAGTTAGTATTAAAGAGTAGAATCAGCCAATCAGGCACCATATATATATATATATCTTCAATAGCTACCATTCCCAAAATTACTTATTATTCGTAGTTTTTCTTAAGCAGTAGTATTGGTGTGAGGCAAAAACAATAATCAAACCAAGAGGAGAGATATCTGGTTATTATTATTATTTGGTAATCTAACCAAGGAGATACCTCTTTATATATATAAAATCTCTGTTTCTGTTTTTTTCCCCTTCTTCCTTGTGTTTAAATAATATTTAATTTTATTCTGAAAAAGAAAACCAAAGAAAAGTTTTAAAAAATTAAGCAGGGTTGGTTGAAGAGAGAGATTTGTTACATACCGCTCTTGGCCAGCAGTGTCCCATATTTGGGTCTTGATAAGTTTATCGCCAACCTTTAAATTCCGGTACGCAAATTCCACACCGATTGTAGGCTTGGAATCTAACAAAAACTCCCGTCCAGCGAACCTCCACAGGAGATTGGATTTCCCCACTGCTGCATCGCCAATCAAAACGGCCTTGAAAAGGTAGTCACACTCAATCTCCGCATCATACGACTCCACCCCCATATATATATATATATATGGAAAACAATTAATTGAGATTGAACAGACGAAAACAATCTGAACAAGTTGGAAACTCAACTGTGTGGAAGGACATATGTATATACAGAGAGAGAGAGAGAGAGAGTTGTGGTCACATGTCTAATACGTAAAGGCGCTGGTGTGATATTATATATGGACAGAGCCATGGTGGCTGTTACTTGGGTTGTAAGGAAAAAGGGGAGCCAATCATGCAGCTTTTACCTTGGTAAATAAGCTACGCCCTCGTGAATGCATAGGATACGGTAATTAAGAGAGAGCAGAGGCTTTTCTTCTCTCTCTCTCTCTCTCTCTCTCTCTCTCTCTCTCTTGGAGAAGGGTAATTAAATATCAAAGGGTCTATTATAATGGCTATGGTAATCATGGGCCGCCCATTTTAGGGTCAGCTGTGCTAATAATGACAATAATTACAATAAGTAAATTGCATGTGTCTTCACTCTTCAGACATTTCTCGAATTCTATTTTCAGTTACAATAAAATTTTTCTCTTGCCATTATTATACTTAATAATAAGCCGTGTTTAAGAAAAAAAACCGTGGTTTAACAACTGCCAAGAATTTTAATACCAAGCATGTGAAAGCAAATCACAAAAGATGGTAAAGCAGGGGGGAAAATGGAGTATAACCTGTAAAGTGTTCAGAGGGTCATCTGTCACTTCATCAATGGTTTTTAATTTTCTGCGCACAAATCATGCATATGTATGATCATCCAACACCCACCCCTTGATAGGGGTGTAACTCGAAACCGTCACACCGTCGAAACCGACCCAAACCGATCCGCCGAAACCGCCAAATTATCAAACTGTTGAAACCGAACAAAAATCGGTTTGGTTTGATTTGAAACCGAATAATATATCGGTTTGGTTTGGGTTGAGATTTCAAAACCGCGGTTTAAACCAAACCAAACCGAATAATATTGATATTTACTTATTTTTTTATTTTATGTTTTAAGATTTATTTATTTAAGATTGTTTGTTAATATTTGATATGCTGTATTTTTGAATTATATTATCAAATTTTGAGACTTATAATTATAAATTTAACATATATTAGTATTGATATGCATACAAACTATTTACTTTTTTTATTTTACATCATTTCAATTTTAAGAACTCAAAAAATATATGTACTAAACCGACTCAAACTGATCCAAACTGAAAATAATTTAAACCGCCGGTTCAAACCGAACCAAACCAAACCGAATTAGTTTGGTTTGGTTTGGTTTGGTCCAAACAATAGGTTTGGTTTGGTTTGATTTTGTTCAAACCGAAACACATCAAATTGGTTTGAAAAAATGCTTAAATCGACCAAAACCGAACCGATTTCACCTCTACCCCTTGGGGAAAATGGGGGTACTTATCTTTTTTTCCTTAATTTTTCATTATGTTAATTTTTGGTTACTTTCTGTTTATATATATCAACACGTGTCCTCTGTTTTTTTATGTTCTTAATTCAGTGTCAGTGTCAATGCTTCAGACGGTGGACCTCTTCGGAGATAGCCGCGTTTCTTCTAAGAGTATTGCCATTCATTTCGTCCAATCAAATGTAAAAATTTGATAAAAAAAGAATATTTTTTCATAAAATTAAAGGATCGTTATCAAATCTTCACATCAAAAGCATCAAATCTTCATATCGAATGCATTAAAATACACATTAAACCATCTCGACTGATTAATTCATCACTCGTTTTTTATTAGACTCTTGTGAAAGAATTTAATGTTGGTTCATTTGATTGATCATTGAGTCACAAAGCTCATACAAATCATAAAAGAAAAAGAAAAATATATGGTCGCCATCAAACGGTATAAATGTATGATTGGACACTTAAGAAAAGAAAATTTTATGGTTCCAGATATTTAAGTTTGAAAGTTGGTTACGTGTAAGGAAGGAAGAAAAATTCTTGTACACTCATTATTGGTATTTGTTTGTTTTATTATTTTATTTAAAAGGAGTTATTTTTTATATTTTTAATTTTAAGAAAAAAAAAATTAGAATCTAGGCCTTAGAAAATCAAAAGAGAAAAATTTAAAATCACATAATAAGGGAGACATTCTAATTTTTATATAAAAGAATGTAAGATTTAGGCCCATGTGACAATATTTCTCTTTTTATAAAGGAAAACAAAAGGATTTTCTTTTTTTTTGAAAAATAAAATAAAAGGAACTTTATTTAAATAAATAAAACATGATCACAATTAATATTAGCTAAGGCAGATTAGTGTATGAGCATCAAGAGTTCAAACACCATGCCCACCTAGGCCTTCACTTTTATTTTTTATAAAAAAATATGAGTTTTTATGTTTTTATTAAAGAATAAATGAAAAGAAGGATGCAAGTTTTTTTTGTGTTTTCATTTTTAAGCTTTAGGGAAACAATAAGAAAAAAGGAAAAAAAAAAGCTTTTAGGTATTATGCTTGAAAACAACACTAAAAAAAGTACAATAAATAAATAAAAATAGAGAACATGGATATTTCGAGGCACTTGTAGTTGAATCCCCTTTGTCAATAACTTCTCCTTTGAAGATATTTAGCACTCTATTTTATAAGCACTTAAGGGAGGTACCTGACCATTGGTGCATTAATTGCGTTCTTTATAATTCTAATGAATAAATTTTGATGTCCCGATAAATTAATTATGGCTCTCTATTCTCATGTTTGAAAAAAGGAATCCTAATGCTATGCCGATATAATGGCTAGAAAATAATAAAATCACGTCTGAAATTATTTTAACTCTTTGTTTAAAGCGATTTTAATTTCGATGCATATGAATACTTTTTGCAATAAAATTGGATTCCCGAATACCAATGTTGTTGACTTTCTTTTTTTCGATTTCACATGGTCCCAATGTAATGTTGTGTTGGTTCCCTTTTTAATATTCTTGAAAAAGGTTTTTTTTAAGTCCCTCATTTAATGCACTTTGAATTTTTTTTAAGCCTTAAACTCATTTAATGCACTTTGGAAAAGGACTAGTTGTTGGCAATGACAAAAGTTGATGGTGTTGGTGCTGGTGATGACAGAAGCTGCTAGTGCTGGCAATGATAGAAGCTACTGGTGCTAGTGTTGGTGCTGGCAAAGACAAAAGTTGTTGGTAGCTAAAAAACCTATTGGTGACCTTTAAAAACTCATTGATGACGCCAGAAAATTACTGATAACGTCACAAACCTCGTGATGGGATCTTTTTATATGTTTGACAAAGTTTGACCTTGACCATAACTTTTTCGTTTTTGCTCAAAATGTAATATGGTCAAGTGCATTGTTTTTCAAATTTCAATCTATATCATTTGATGCTAGCTTTGAGTTATTTTGGGGTCTTTTTCAAAGAGGTCCTCTCTTGGGGTTTTCTTGCTAAGTACAATCACCATCCGACCCGGTCAAAATTGAATCCAACAATGCCTTAAAATTTATAAAACTAAAAATAAATTGATTTTAGAGTTGTCAACAATCATCACTCGTATGTAACTCTTATTTAAAAATTATTATTTAAAATTACAATTAGCATCATCTAAGTTATAAGTAATAACATAAAATCATAAAAACTCATCAAATCCTCCTATAACCAAATTATATCTTTTTAAAATTATATAATGCATTTATCATTATTGTAATTAATAATGATAAAAATCGTATAATGCATTATCTTTTTAAAAATGTATTATGAAATAGTAAATTATATTACTAATTGTTAGATCAAGCCCAGAATTTGGATGATGCTGATAAAACTCTATGTAATTTGATTTGAGACTTTGGTCGTTTTTATCTTAAGTTATTGCAGGAGATATAATCTTGATCCGGACCTACACTCGTGAGAACAAAGCTAATGACATGATATATAATCTTGATCCGGACGAGAGTGAGTGTCGTCAAACATTTGTTATATAACTAAGTCTTTGTTTCATACAGAATAAGGATCATTAATCACTTAAAGCTACAGACTAAGGGATCTGCGCCTAACACTTGAAATAGACTAACTCAAATAGATACAGAGTAAGAATCCTAGTCTATAAGTCACACAGAGTAAGAAATAGTTATCGCGGAGTAAAAGGCTAAGTCTTCCACTCAAGCGGACTAAGGAAAAGAAGACACGAAGTAAGAAATCCGAGTCTTCTATACATGCAGAGTAAGGAATGACTAGTGCGGAATAAGAACCCGAGTCTTTATTCGCATAGAGTAAGGAAACTAGATGCGGAGTAAGGAATCTGAACCTATTACTCATGCGGAATAAGGATATGCTGATACGGAGTAAGCCATCCGATCATTTAACTCATGCGGAGTAAGGAACTCTCGCGGAGTAAGAAAGCACTGATGCGGAGTAAGCACTCCGACCTTCTCATTCATATGGAGTAAGGAAGCGCTAACACGGAATAAGGATTCTAGTACTGAATTGATACAAAGTAAGCAATCACTGACATGGAGTAAGGATCCGAGCTTAAGTAACACTGAGTAAGGAACCTTACACCGGATTTGGAAGATGTTGATTCAATTTATCTCTTTGCATTTAAAGTCATCAACTCACTAAGTTTCGATGTAAGACAAACTCGTTGAGAACCTAAAAAATCTTACACGTGGATCTCCTGAATATGTGGACACAACTTTAACTGAACTTGGGAACTCACAAAGGCACTTATGCTTTGCAACCCAAGACCTTGAGCTCCACATCCGCAGCATTCAAGGCAGAGAGAATTCCGAGGAACCGTCAATGTTGCACATAGTTCGGAAGAACAAGTTCCAAGATTGTCTCTCAAGGATGTTTCTATATATATATTGTAACACTTGTACATTTTGAAGAGTGTTGAAGGTGTTGATCATTCGTGAGTTTAAAATAAGTGTATACTAGAGCTCATTAAGATCATAGAGGCTAATGTGTGAGTCATTTTGTAAACAGAGTGTAAGAGAGTCTTGCGGTAGATCTAAAGGCTTTACAAGCTTTAATCTGCTTCTATTTTGTTATACTTATCCGCTGATAATAAAGCAAAATATTTCCACTATCTGGTTATCTTCCGCATTGATTCTATCTCTTAACCAGATAAGTATAGTACCAAAGAGTGAGAAGAGTTTTCGCTAATAAGAACCTATTGTCACGACCCGAGCAACGTGGTGCTAGCAGGATGTTTCTTAGTGGCACGATTCAGGAATGTATTCGTGCTACGTAAAGGAGAGGGGTTGGTTGAAGCGTAGATGGTGCGCAGCGAGAAGGTTCCAGGCGGTTCGTGGAGGAGAACGGATGGAACCCCTTTGGAGTTCGGACGTGCCGACCCGGTTGAATGCGGGGAGCACGCCGCTAGTCGAGGACTTGACGTTGAAGAAGGGATTTGGCCATCCTTACACAACCGGTCGGGAACTGGAGCCGTTCTCTTGATGAGCCCAGGTGGCGAAGCGAAACCGGTCTACGTGCGCTTCAACCCTTAAAGGCTAAACTTAGCGGACCGTGGATAGAGAAGCTAGGTGTCGCAATGGGTTGAGAGGCGCGAAACCCGACCCCGTGACAAGTGGTATCGAGCCGAACCGGCCCGTATCCTGAAGACTCACCGAGCACTCTCGCGAGTAGCGTGATCCCAAGGTGGGAGCTCACAGAGGTGAGTCGACCGATAGTGTCTTGCATGTCTCGCGTCCATAGAGTTGGAGTATCCTAGAGTGTGATACGAGTTGGGCAAGGGAGTACGAAGGAGCGCGTCGGAGCGATCCTGGAAGCCTCCTATCCTTTGGACATTGGGCGAGTGGGCGAGCATCTTGGTAAAGGTGTTGCAACTGCGGGGAAGCGATGTCCAAGTCGTTGACATTGGGCGAGTGGGAGGGCGTCGAGGTAACGATGTCATCGCCTGGGGGAAGCGATGTCGACAAGCGCAACGAGGACGTTGCGAGGATTGGGTGGAGGAGAATGTCACGACCCGAGCGGCGTGGTGCGGCGGGACATTTCTTAGTGGTATGATTCAGGAATGTATTCGTGCTACGTAAAGGAGAGGGGTTGGTTGAAGCGTAGATGGTGCGCGGCGAGAAGGTTCCAGGCGATTCGTGGAGGAGAACGGATGGAACCCCTTCGGAGTTCAGACGTGCCGACCCGGTTGAATGCGTGGAGCACGCCGCTAGTCGAGGACTTGACGTTGAAGAAGGGATTTGGCCATCCTTACACAACCGGTCGGGAACCGGAGCCGTTCTCCTGATGAGCCCAGTGGCAGGCGAAACCGGTCTACGTGCGCTTCAACCCTTAAAGGCTAAACTTAGCGGACCGTGGATAGAGAAGCTAGGTGCCGCAATGGGTTGAGAGGCGCAGAAACCTGACCCCGTGACACTATTCACCCCCCTCTAGGCTTTCAGGGACCAATACTAATTAATTATAATTATAATTATATATAGGTGAAATTATGAATTTTACATCATAACAGTTATGAGTAATTGAACCACAAAAATTTCAAATTGAATATTTTTAATTCTAATATGCAAAAACGTTTTTCTCCTTTTAATATATATTAAAAATATGTTTTTTAATTCTTCGATGAAAAAATTTTTAAACTAAAAACAATATTGCTTTTATTCTTTATGACATAAAAAGTAAAAAAATAAGATTTTATTATTTTTGATTTTTAGTTGTCTGTACTAAAAAATAATTATCATATTTTAAAAACAAAAACAAAAAACATCTTAACCAAACATACCTTAAGGAAAGTGAAAAAACATAAAACACCTTTTCAACAAAGGTTAGTGTCTAACCTTTTTTATTTATCATTGTCATTTTATTTTGCCCAATAGAAGTGAAAAAAAATATTATTTGAGAAAAATAATAATAACAAAGGAAAATAAATAGCTAGTGCCCTGTTAAATTTTGGTTTCTGACCCAAGGATTACGGACCGAAACTAAGGCCTAGAATTTATTTTAAATTTTCATTTTCAAAGCCTAAATATAACCCATGGAAAGGCAAAAATAATTTCATGAATTAAAAAATTCAAAGAGTATTAATAATATGTAGAGTAAATAATCGTTTGTGGGTATTAATTAATAATTTCAATGGGTGAGATCAGTAATACCGGACTAATAATAATCCGCATACTAATAATATCCTCGTATTAATTAAAAATTAAATACAAATATTACGTGGGTACACTACCGGATCCGAACTCGTCTATAAGGATAATTTGATTTTTTTTAAAAAAGGAAAAACATTATTTATTATTATTAGTATTATAATAATCGTCGAGCAAAGCAATCCCCAAGTCCCAATCCCAGCGAGCTGTGTGGCTGTGACTCTGAGGGATGGGGATCGTGATAATCGACGGGTCTACGGTGCGCGCGTTCGTGGAGAACAAGGCGAGGTTCGAGAAGAGCGTGGACGAGCAGTTCGCGGCACTGGATGCCAATGGCGACGGCGTGCTCTCCCGATCGGAGCTTCGGAAGGCGTTCGAGTCGCTGAGGCTCATCGAGGCCCACTTCAGCGTCGACGTGGCCACCCCTCCCTCCGAGCTCACCAAACTCTACGACTCCGTCTTCGATAAGTTCGACTGCGACCACAGCGGCACCGTGGATCTGTCCGAATACAGGTCCGAGATCGCCAAGATCATGCTCGCCATCGCCGATGGCCTCGGGTCTTCCCCCGTTCAGATGGCCATCGAGGACGACGACAATAACCTCCTCAAGCAAGCCGCCGAACTGGAGCTTGCCTCCTCCTCCTCCTCGTCTCCTCACCCCATGCTTCCTCAGTCCTGAATCTTCTGTTTTTTTCTTTCTTTCTTGGGTGTGGCTTTGATTAGTAAATTAATTAATAAATTAAGGGGATCTGTACTGTACGTGTTTGGCTTTTATATGTGTGCCTTATTGTTGGCTGTGTGAGAAGGCAATTGTTGGGCAATCTGATTTTAAATAAGCAAAGCTGCCTGATTGTTGAAGAATAAAGCGGCAGATTAACTGTATGGTTGGCCTGGAGATTCATTTAGTATTTTTCAAACACGTTTTTAGCAGAGTATGGTCAAATCCTCAGTGGAAGAGCTACTTGCTTTCTACAGCAACTCCTTCAACAATATGGAAAATTGGGTATTAATATATAACTTTTGTAGAGTAGAGGGTGCAGATCATAAGAGTTAAAGAACCGAGTGCTAATATGTTGAGGACAAATACTTGGATTGAAGGGAACCCAAGTTGCTTACTCCAAAAATGAGTAGATATATAGGTGCAGATCTTTAATTTGTTATTGAAGCGAGTGAAAAATAACTATATATATAGATGCAGCGATATATTCATACTGTAGTCAATAAACAAGGTTTATTGACATGGAACAGGGGAATCAATTTCAAGGTTTACCATAAACAAGCATCCCGACACCTGAGCATTCACCTATGTGAGGACGCATATTTCATTGAGACCAGGTTGGTTCAGTAATATATAGGTGCACTATTTTATATATATATATATATATGCGGTTATTCTGCGTGTCTAACAAGGTTTATTGACATGGAACATGGGATCTTTCAAGGTTTACCATAAACAAGCATCCCAACACCAGGGCGTTCACGAGACGGATTTTCATTAGTTGGCGGGGCACGCCTAGTTTTTGACGTGTAAGACTTTACTCCATAATCGTTCTTGCTTATAATTATTTAATAGAAACTATAACCTTAATCGGAAGCATACCTGAATCTATGAACGAATAAGAAGTATTAATTTTATCACCTTTCAGCTTCTCTTTAATGGCGTTCTGTGATGGAGAAGAACTACCGTCACACGCACATTCTCTGTTGCGTTAAAACCTAATTGAAGCGAAAGTGAAGGGATACATCTATATATATAACTCTATTGTTTTCAATTTCTAATTTTTATTCGGTCCAACAACTATCATATTAGGCCTTCATTAATATAAAAATAGTCTTTTAATTACATGCAGTTCATTAATAGCATGTAGGCCTTTTAATTACATGAATCACATAATAGATTATTAAAAAACACAATAATAATCTAACACGGCGCACCAATAAGGCACTAGGGCCTTTCCTCCCACAACTAGTTCCTGGAGTATGTGTGCTCCTTGCATTTGTCGGTATCCAGCACTCCGGTGCTTACACCTCTGTGGGAGCTTGCTCCTGATGCCTCTGGTTTGCCCCTTGGCCTACCTATGCTCCAGGTATAAGAAAACTAAGAAAACTTAGAGAATGCAAATTAAATTCATGTTAAGATATCCATGCCACCCCAACATAGGTAATTAAATTCACCAAGCTCTTTTAAATCCTTGTATTTGTGAGCTGCCAACAAGTTCCTCGTATCATCGCTTGCTGATGAAGTATTGCCTAAACATTAAATATTTTGTTACAGTGTGTTGATTGCAGACGCGCATGATAACCATCCCATCCCCTTCGAGTTCGAGGTATCAAGTATAATATAAATCGCTTCATATGCGCGTTTGATTTTTATTTATGTATTTTTTCGTGGGGGGCACATAAACACTGAACTGTGCTCCGACAAGTGGGGTTTTTGACCATTGGTTCATTAAAGCAGGCATCATCGTTACTGAAATGGTCATATAGTTTTACAATGTTGGTCAGCAGGTAGGTGAGACCGGTGGTTGAGCAGGTAGCTGAGATCGAGGCCATAAATGGCCACGTGGCACAACCACACCCGGCAAATCTATCCATACCCGTGGGTACTGGGTACCCTAATGATTAATGTAGCACCATTTTTTCGCGTCTCCCTTTTAAGCCTTGAAAAGTTTGGATAGAATAGGAAATGAATTGTATTTTTTTTTTTAAAGTATAAAAAGGTGGTTAAGTCCTTATAGAGTTGGCTTGTACCTGCAAGTAATTTTAATCGGCTAGTTAGGTCCACTTTGTCGATGAAATGTTTTCGTGAATATTTATTTTATTAGGGTGGGTTAGAGAGTTCATTTGGTTCGGCAATTAATTACGCATCATCTGCATCATAATAAGTCAAAACAATGTTACAGCATTATCCTATCGATTCAAGACACGGGTTTGGACAGCCAAAACCGACAAAATAAGATCCCCGGCCACGGCCGCCCCATCTATTGTTAGAGGTTCCATGCTGCCGCCCCCTCCCCCTCCCCCCAGGTTTGCGAATGTGATTTTATAAAATAAATTTTTATTTGATAAGGATGATGATGTTTTCTTTTTTAAATAAATTTTTTTTAAAAAACTAGAGAATATGATGAGTTCAAATAACAATAAAATAAATTGAGTCTCCAAAAGTTTTAACCTTAGATTTGAGGAAAAAAAACAATTAAAAAATATTTTTAAAACAACATGTTTTATTCAAATCAGTATTTGGATATTCCTTGGAATTCAATATACCATACATTATTTTTGTGTGTGGAATCCACGTTGAGAAAAAAAAACAGAGAATACGGTAGATTTGGATAATAAAGTAGATAAAAAATAATAAAATAAATTGAGTCTCTAAAAATTTTGACCTTGGATTTAATAACAAAGACAATTAGAAAATATTTTAAAAATAACGTGCTTTATTCAAATTGGTATTTGAATACTCCTTGGAATTCAATATACCATGCATTATTTTTGCGTGTGGAATCCATGTTTTTTGGAGTTGGTACCAAACACCACATTAATGTTTAGTCTTCGGACGAGCAATTTTTTTTAGACTAGGGAGAATTTATCTCTCTAGGATTTTTTTCACGCTGCATATTTTTGGCCAAATTTTCTGACAGTTAGCCTCTGACAAAACTCTCTTTCCATTGTGAAGGCCTGCACTTGAGCTAGTTTAGGAGATAATTTTCAATTGATTTGATAAGGACTTAGTTTAGTAATATTGTGTTTTAAAAAAAATACTTTTAAGGAAAAAGCTTATGTAAAAATAAATATGTGAATGTTTAGTAAAAATATAATTTTACAAGTACTTTAAATTCTAAAAGTAGATAATAGATATTAAGTAAACTGTAAATAAAATTACTATTAATATTTAAAAGACCCAAGTATCTTCAACTAAATATTTAAAATGTTTAAATTGTTATGAAGTATTCTATTCAAGGAATGCCAACTATGATAGGTTCGGTGCAAGCTCTAGGGAAGTAGTGTCTTCATGATTTCGCTAGGACAATTGATGGCCTCCAAGGATTGCGGGCATGCTTTGGCAGAGGTACTCAATTGATGGCCTCCGGTCCAAGGATTCATGCCAGGATAATACTCTGGTTCCGGACTCGGTTATGCCATATCAATTGTATTTGTTCTTGGACTTGATTCTATCAGTGCTGGTGATTTCTTTTGCTCATATGTTGTTGCTAAAACATTCTTCGTTGATAAAGTTTCAGTGTTTGATTGTGATGGCTGCTGTGGGGGCTTCTTATCCATCAGGGTAGGGACTTCTTAACCATCGTCAAACAAGAATGATATCATTATAATTTTAGGGTTAATGTTGGTATTTTAACATTTTAAAAATTGTTTCTTAAAAAGCAGCTTTGAAAAGCAACTCTTAAGTTTCTTTTGCTTTTAACTAAAAAAAAACTTTTTAAGCAAGTACTTTTTTACTTTTATCAAATGCTTCAACATATTTTTGCTTATTTTATAAGCAAAAGTAGCATGACAAAATCATTACTAAATTAGCCCAATGTCTTATTGATGATGTTTGAATTTGGAGTTTGAATGCCCAAAGGGCTATTTAGTAATTTTCTAAGTTAATGAGATTAATATTAATGAAAAAATAATTAAAAAAATTAGTTTTTGAAAACTTAAAGGAGGGGGGATGGTTTTAAATAGTGGGTGTCATTTTTTTATGGGAGAGTAAAAGAAGAAGAATAAAGGAAAAGTTTGAAGATTTTTGATTGTTATTGTCTGTTTGTTATTATTTAAATGATTTTTGAAGATTCAAGGTAAATGATTCTATCTCTCTCCATCTCTTTTATATTTTTGTCATGCTTAGGATCAATAGGAATTGATGTTTGATGATTGTTAAATGAAAACCCTAGAATTGTTGTTTTGAGACCAAATAAGGTTTTCATTTGTGGTTGTTTCATCTTGAATGAAAGATACTAGTATCAATGATACAAAAGCCTTATAATTCTTGTTTTCAAGCATAAAAGACAAATTTTGAATGTTTGGATTGGTTAGAGGTCGTACCATGCAAAAACAAGGCCAATCGTGTAGAATGAAAAAAGAAGTCAGGCGGCCTTGACCCATGTAGTACTAAGTTCAATGATGGCCGCTACCCATGAAAAAAGGTAGCGGCCATCATGGCTTGACTGTCACGCCCCCAAATTCTGTGAGACCCAAAACTGAAAACGTGACTTCTCTATATCCACACACGAAAGGTTAAAAAGGTTGGTGACAAACATCAATATGGACTACATCGAGTGTTGTCTTAAATAAATCTATACAATTCCACATTAGGGGTGTTCCTATACATTCACATTGAATGCAATTCAATAAATATGAAAATCACCAGAATCATATATATAATCAAACAAATCTAAATGAATAATACAACTGTCACCCATATTTGGGAAGACAAATAATAAATAAACAATGGAGAAGTCATGAAGGATTCACCCAACATCAAGGATGGTCCAAACTGCACAAATGAAATGTTCAAAGATCATCTCTTTCCAAAACCTGAAAAGGAACATAAATAGAATAGGGTGAGCATGAATGCCCAATGGATAACCTAAAATTCCATACCACCCTACAAACATTGAACTTAGTACTACATGCCTAGTGCATGCATGTGTTGGTGTAGAGTCATAGACTACCAAAACAAATAGCTACATTATATAGAGTAAAAACAACAATTGCAAATCAGGACACAAGACATTCCAACAAACAAACCGCTTATGGTAGTCATGCTATAAATAATGATTTCATAACTAGTCATGTATTGGACCCATGGCCTCATGTCTGCCACCATATGAGACCTCAGAAACTCTTGAATTTGCTAGCTACATGTGGGATCTATGGTTATCCTTATCAATCAACCAGTCACATGTGAAACTCATAGTTATCCAAGTCAACTAACTATATAAAGAATCTGCGACCTCGAGCTAACCTTATATAAGACTTTGATTGACTCAAAAATATTTAGCATGTCACAATAGTACACCACAAACAACTAGGTTCACACATATACCACTAGAACAAACAATACATAGCATCACAAGATTTATTAAGAGCACTCGTATCAGTTTCTCCATAAGTTTCCTTAAATTTATAGTTTTAAACTACTTTTTGCTTCCCTATACAAATATACATCACAATTGATTTCCTCAATCACCATCTATATCATTAAAATAATATTTTATACTTCTTATTTTATTTAATAATAATTTTTTTATAATTTAATATGAAATATAAGTTAATGTTATGGGAAACGTAAAGGAGAAAAGTGAGAATTTTTTTTAGATATAATTTAATAATTATAAGGAGTGAATAGTAATTTCAAATATATTGAAAATATTGTATAAATCCTATAAAGAAAACTAAATATAGGACATCTGTTGTAGAAATAATTTTATGACTTTTTATTTTTTTTTCCTTAAATATAAGGAAACAGATCACTATAGGGAATCTGCTACCAGTGCTTTAACACCACCAACAATTATATCACAAATTTGTAGCTTGATAGGGTCTATATCTATAACAATGTCAATATAGAATAAATATTTGTACAACCGGCTCGTGGCATCGTCGTGAAATCGTGGCCAATTGAATGGTTAAGATTTTTTTTCTTCTCCCTCTGATGAATTGGTTAGGCTGCCATGTCGTCACGGTTACCCAAAGATTATTCAACTCCAGTGGTATGTATTACGTCAATATAATATCATCATGCCAACACAGTTCTAGATGGTCTAACACCAATATACACCATCAAACATAGTTAAAGCATCAATATTAGGGTCCTACACGACCTATGCTGGATATAGACAGAGAAGGGGCTGGCAACAACTACGACACTTAAGCTGGATCCTCACAAAATTGTGGAGAAATATCCAGGCGTGGAAAGAAGATAGTGGTCATGTCTAATGACCCAATAGAAACCACCAAGAAACTTCCCCATACACCGACACAGCAAACCCCCAAACAACCTACAACAAATAATAGCTTCCCAACCCAGCTCGTAACATAGTAGCACGGCCACTACCTTCCCAACACAGCATAACTGCACCACTAGTGCAGCTACGTCAAACCAACAAGACATTGCATCCAATTGGCCGAGTCAACAGCAGTTTTGCGTTGGCTCATTCCACCCGACAACATAGTTTGTTTTATGACCAGATGCAGCCAACTATAGTAAATAATGGGTGCAACAGCAATCCCAGAATTACAGAGGACGTTGCGAGGATTGGGTGGAGGAGAATGTCACGACCCGAGGATTTAGGGCGTTTTTTAGTGGCACGATTCAGGAATGTATTTGTGCTACTTAAAGGAAAGAGTTTGGTTGAAGCGTAGATGGTGCGCAGCGGAAGGTTCTAGGCAGTTCATGGAGGAGAACAAATGAAACCCCTTTGGAGTTCAGACGTGCCGACCCGGTTAAATACGGAGAGCACGCTGCTAGTCGAGGACTTGACATCGAAGAAGGGATTTGGCCATCCTTACATAAACTGGTCGGAAACTGGAGCCGTTCTCTTGATGAGCACAGTGGCAGGGTGAAACCAGTCTACGTGCTTCAACCCTCAAAGGCTAAACTTAGCGGACCATGATAGAGAAGCTAAGTGCCGCAATGGATTGAGAGGCGTAATATATATCACGTCAATATAATATCTCACGCCAATACAATTCTAGACGGTCTAACACCAATATACACCATCAAACATAGTTTAACATCAATATTAGGGTCTTACACGACCTATGCTGGATATAGACAGAGAAGGGGCTGGCAACAGCTACGACACTTAAGCTGGATCCTCACAAAATTGTGGAGAAATATCCAGGCGTGAAAAAAAGGTAGTAGGTAGTGGTCATGTCTAATGACCCAATAGAAACCACCAAACAACTTCCCCATACACTGGACACAGCAAACCCCCAAACAACCTACAACAAACAGTAGCTTCCCAACCCGGCCCGTAACACAGTAGCACGACCACTACCTTCCCAACACAGCATAACTGCACCACTAGTGCTGCTGCGTCAAACCAACAAGACATCACATCTAATTGCCCAAGCCAGCAGCAGTTTTGCGCTGGCTCTTTCCACCCGACAACATAGTTTGCTTTATGACCAGATGCAACCAACTATAGTAAATAATGGGTGCAACAGCAATCCCAGAATTACAGATCCGGTTCCTCCTGCCGACCTGAGTATGATTCCCCGAAGGCAAAGCAGCCGATTCTTCTATAGAAACAGCAAAAAGTACTAACTTACCAATTGGACCTTAGGCATCTAGTCTAATTCACATTGATACACTTGAAACTCCACTGACTGTAAGCTCTCTAGCCTTTCAGTCATACAATTGCCCAGTGTGGATTTCTCTCCCAAAACTCTCTCTCGACTTCTATCATGCGGATTTACTGGGTTCAATTGCCTCTTGCATTGGATGGCTTCTTGCCTTTCATTCGGAAACTTCAACCCTTGCCTGGCCAAGCGAAGCTCGTATTTGCATGGAATTGGACTTGCGAAAACCGAATCCCAATCACATTTGGATTGCATCGATTTGTGGGTTTCTGGCGAGAAATTCTCTATATTCGAAAGCCTTTCTATTGCATCAATTGTGGTTTGCAAGGCCACGTTGAAGCTACCTTCCAAAAAATCAAACAGAACTGACACACGGAGGTTGGTCGTCGGGCCACAGAGGTGTCACCTTCTGAAGTGATGCGGACAAAGGCAGTGGCCGCGGCTCCTGTCCCGACAAGCATGGTTTCTGGTTTAAGTGCGAAGGCACTCGTGGCGAGGGGAACGATTCCAGTGAGAATTGAATGTACACGCTCCCCTTTGGACCCACGTGATTTTTTGTCCCACTCCAAGTCAAAAACATACGGACAAGGAGATTATGTAAATATTGTTGCAATTAACCATTAACTTCCATAAATTACCCACATGATGCTGTCACTCGTTCATTCCTGATGCGCAAAGCAAAAGGGGCTAGGGAGAGACCATGTCAGTGTCTCTGTGGCAGTCCGCGGCTGCTCCAGCCCCATCCTCGGCCCTCGCACGCTACTCAAAGAAGCCCAGAGCCCCCCAATCCAAACCCACTTCCCAATTCCTCTGCCTCTCATTTCCTATCGATGACATCGTTCACAACAAGGTTGGTCCCAAACCCCACTCTCCCTTCCTCAACCCCCTCGCTTGATTTTCTTTCGTGTTCAATCTCTATTTGCAGGTTTTGGTAGCAGCGGCTGTGTCAGTGGCTGTGGGGCAGCTCTCAAAGCCTTTCACTTCCGCTGTGTTCCATGGCCGCGGCAGCCCCGATTTCAAGGCTGTCATTCAGGCAGGGGGGTTTCCTTCTTCCCACTCCTCTGTAATGATATATATTTTTTTACCTCAACCCAATTTGTTTCGTAATTCGTTTGTATACTATGGTGCTTCGATTCGTCTTATAAGTTTGTTTTTGAATTGATTGGTGGTGTTGAAGGATAGGCCACTGTGGCTGCTGCAACCACACTTGCCCTTGAAAGGTTGGTATTAGAACCCAAACATTTAAATATATATATATGTATGATGTTGGACTTATAAGATTTTTCAAAGTTTCGCTAAACCATCTCCAACTACAATTTTTGTGACTTAGTTAATTTTCTTTGGAATTTTTGGTTGTGTTTGAAAGCATTTCAGGGTGTGCATTCCCCATCTGTGTAGTTTATTAGGATGGATGATACCGCTTTTGTTTTGTTTTGTTCATTGAACCCAGGGGTTTATCAGACTCAATTGTTGGTATGGCTATCGTTTATGCTGCCCTCGTGATGTATGATGCGCAGGTACGAATGCTATTTTGGTTTTGAACTTTTGTAATGATTTGATGTTAGTACTCTTGTAATGATGGTTCCTTTATTCCTGCATATAATTTGGGCTCAACTGGAATTTCTGGTAGGGTGAATTACCGCAGGGCTCATTTTATTCCCGATGCTTTATCTGTGTTCTTAATTTGTTTCAGAAGTAGTGGTATTCTTATTCTTTCTTCCGGACGGAAAAACAATTAGATATCATTATTTTGGATGATCAGGAGATGACATATTCTCTTAAACTCTAATTTAATTATTTGGGGTGTGAAGTTTTAGGCTACATGCTTTCAAACATATTATACTTTTGGGAGTCTTTTTGCTGCATGCGAAATTTTGTTTAGCCAGTTCACCGCAAGTATCCTAAAAGCTCTGAGGTGAAATTACGGATGAATGTCTTCAAATTAGCCAACATGTGCATTCAATGAAGTTTATAAATTTCCTTATAGGTCTGAGGGAGTGAGGTGGAAACCTTTTTGTTTATTTTTGAAATAAATATGGTCATTCCAGACATTCAGAGACGCAAATGAGCAATGAAGGTTACGTTTCTGTATACAGATGTAATGGTGCATTGAATGAATGAATACAAAATTTATGGTGAATAGATAGATCACAGAGCTAGTTGCATGGTAAAGACGTATGTCCACCAGCGGCGAGGTTGTGGGTTCAGAACCTACAGGGTAGAGAGGTTTTAGGGTTATGAAGGAATGAGAGTGTTTGTTCTTAAATTTATTAATTTTAGTAGTAAATATATATTTATTTACATACAAGGATAATACCGGATCTAACCTAGATATATTCAATAATTCTTAGAAATCCAGGTTTGGCTAGGCCAGTTCCGAACCAAACCTGACCCGTTTGACAGGCCTAGATGGATGGGATAGAGCCCTGGCTGTTCCATCTCCTTCATGAATTTGTTCAGTCTTTTGGATGCTTGCTTGTAAATGAATGGGAATTCAATTATTTTGTCATTTGTTGAAGTTGCTGTGGAATAGCTTTTTTGTCACTTATTATATTGTTCTATTTATTTAATTTTAAAGCAAGTTTCATATCGAGATTTAAAAGTCTATAACAATGTTTTCTTTATAATTTATGGACAAGTTTTAAAATTTTGGTAATAATGAGTTTATATCAAGTTCTTGAAAATAGAGTTTAACAGATTTGAAATAGATTTTTATATTTAGGTAATTACTATTCATCATTCAAATAATTTTTTAATTTTTTTTTGATATATATGCACTTTTAATTGTAATAAATAAAAAAGATAAAAAAATAATTATAAAATAAAAAATATAATTTTTAATGTATACAGAATGAAAAATAAAATGTAGAATGATAAATAAAATATATGAAATAATATATTATTTTTATCCTAAAATAGAGATGAAAATATAAACCTAATGTGGATGCCCTAATAGAGGGTTTATAAAGATTGCTTGAATGGCTTGCTAAATAGTGCTTATGGATTGCTGCTAGCTATTATGTAAAATTTTAGTCATCAACTATTACATTATTAAGAATTAGGCAAAAACAGGCAAAACTTTGCTACTGTGAACAGTATCCCTACAATTTATTGGTTTCTCAAATCTACCCATGCAGCAATATAAAGTTGGTATTTCCATAGTCTGAGGTGTATAGATTGGGATTTTCAATCTGAGGAGTTGGCTGTTCTTTGCTGCCACTCTATCACTTCTCTATATTCATGTCTTTATTATCAGCTTTGGAATTGCTCTCGGTGCCAGCACTAAAGTCTAAAGCTGAGGGATTTTATGTTTGCCGTACCATCAATGTCAATAGCAAGTTAAGTTAATGGTGGTTAGGTTTATATGTAACAGTTGGTTAAATGAATGGCAGCATAGAATTTTCTTTAGGTGGCATTAATTCAGTGGTTAGTATATATAAGGTCAAAAATTGTGCATCTTTCTCTCACTAATATGGCAACTGGCGGCGTCTTATGTGATCATAGGAAAATGTACAGGAATATGATGGTCCCAATATATGCAATGTAGGGTGTGAGAAGGGAAGTAGGCAAGCATTCAAAGTTTCTAAATCAATTGCCAGCCAAGAAACATGCGAACTTGTCTGTGCTGTTGAACGGTGCAGATGTCTCACTTGATTCTCAACCTGGAAGAAGGACATCCTCCTTTATTTTGAGGAGCAATGGCCACCCCATCTCCTCTGAAGAAATAGCTTCTCCAACTCTGCAGCTAACCAAAGTTGTATCTACACCCGCTGAAGAGCAGAGAATGGCAACCTATAGCGGTAGTCCGATAGTGCAGCACGCAGATGAAGAAGGTTCAGAGAAAGTTGCCTCCAGGAGCCCCTTTCCATTGAAAGAAGCCATCGGCCACTCTGAAGTTGAAGTATTAGCAGGTGCCTTGTTGGGTTTCATGGTTGGCTTTGCAATCTCTACTCGTTTGTAGCCTCATGTATTTATTTTCCGGAGTTTTCCACAAACATAAAGACTAGTTTTTAGCCCGCACTCTTTTGGGCCATACAACAGTGAGCATAAAATTTGTTAGCCCCCAAAATATGTATGATGTTTTTTTCTTTTGTGTCCCAAGAGGCTGCCAAGAGAAAGTTGCATGGTTAATTATTAGGAAAATTATAGCTACAAACACGGGTGCAAGTATTGTGCAAGTATGGCTGGTGTGGTCCAATCACATGGTATAAGGATTAAAATTTGTCATTGGCTGAGTTTAACGTTTATCTAATGGTTTTTGCTACATTAGACAACTTTGGGTTTTTTGCTGTTATAACTATTTCATCTTATATATTTTATTTTTTAAGAGGCAAATATTATTAACAGAAAGTGACACAATTCGTGTGGCATTGTTTGTTCCAATCTCATATTTGTTCAAGCCTATCAATGGCTATTTAGACCGAGCAAGGCTATTCGAACCTAGCAAGAATGTTTGTATTAGAAGAAGACTTGAAACCTAGCACCCGAGATAAGATATCTTTACATGCCAACACACTTGAATATATAGCAAGGTGGTGATGTGGCGAGCTACTATTAGTTTTGGGAGAAACACGGCATTGATTTAGGTAAATCAAAGATTATGAAGTTCCCAAAAATGTAGGACTCTCTTATCATTCAAAGAAAGAGCAATTGGAATTGATGATCTCTAGGGTTTCCATCATATGACATGACACATTTTAAGACTTTACGTATTTATTGTAATATATGATTTTGAGGAAAAAAAAACTTTAAGAGAGAGATAGGATCTGTAATTAAGATAACATATTAGATAGTTTCTAATTGATGCTATAGATATCATAATGATAATGTGGTTGATGATATGATCGTTTTATTATATTTGGACTTAATTTGGATTCTAAAGGCCTTAAGGGTCATTTAATAATTTTTATGATTAAAATGACTGATTATTAATGAAATAAATATTAAATATTATTTTTGAAAACTTGGATGGGGGCCACAAAATTACATGAAAGAAACATTTTTAAGTTTTCATTATTTATAAAAACATGTTCTTGGAGCCAGAGGAAAACAATTAAAGTGAGCCTATAGCAGCTTAGTTTCGTGGGTATTTTTAAACTTTATTCTTATTCTAATTATTTTTCAGAGATTAAAGATTAATGGTTCTATTCCTCTATATCTCCTCTACATCTTTATCATACTTTAGGATCAATGAGAATTTATTTATTATGATTATTTGGTGATATTTGTGATAAAGAACCTTAGATTTGCTATTTAGAACAAGAATTAAGGTTTTGATTTCTACTATTTTATGTTAAATGAAAGACATGATTATAATTATTGTGTAGGCCTTAAAATTGTTGTTTTTCTATACTAAAAGACTAGTTTTTGGGTTTAGGATTGATTGAAGGTCCGCATATGTTAAAAACAAGGACAATCGTGAAAAATAGAGAAAAATTGTCATGTGACCTCGGTTGGGCTCTATAGCTAGAGAGAAAATTTAAAAAAATGTTAGCGCATATTGTGGTGCTCAGTTATACTAATTATTTTTATTTTATTTTGCCATTTTGATGATTTTGATTTCATTTTCGAAGATGTTTGGATGATTTTAATGTTATTCTTGTTAAAAAATTAATGGCAATGGTTGCCTTATAGGTGTCATAAAATATGATAAAATTTATTGTTATTGAAGATGTAGAGACTCGTATTTGGGTAGTGTTGAGAGATAGCCATTCTATGGGAATGCAACTATCTGGACGGTAGTGTAGTCATCGATGTGAGTATTTTGACAGTACTTGGGCCCGATTTCGGGTCGGGGCCCCGAGTGGCCCGATTGTTGACTTTCTCGGGTTTTATTGGTTGAATTTGCATTTGAGCGATCATTTGAGTGTGATAATATCTGAATAGTGTTGTGCTCGTCATTTCGAGCGTTTTGACAGCAATTGGGCTCAATTTGGAGTTCATGATCTTGGGAGGTCAATTATTGTTGGGAGACCAATTATTGGCAGCAGTATATAAATAATTAAGAAACTGCCTTATCCCTTTAATTGCTTGGTGCGTGCATGTTTGAGCAAGAGAGAGAGAGACAGAGAGAGATAGAGAGAGAGAAGGTGAAGAGCTTCCTTTGGTGATTTGGGGCGATTGGATTTTGTGTCCTTGACTTTCTTATCTCAATCCTGTCTTCGGATGTGTTACTGTGATCTGTGGTTATATAACTGTGTATTTCATGAGGATTGAGAAGTCAACCATGGAAATCTAAATTTAGATCTAGATGGATATATGATTTGTGTGTTTTTCTGTTGTTACCGTGCGATTTAGAGGCGTTTAGGACGTGTTTTGAGGTAAATATTGTAGTCCGTTGAGTAAAAAGGGTGTTTGTGAGCGTTTGGGGGTCATTGGGTTGATTCCATACGAAGAACAGGCCAAAAATGACGATAAACAGTACCCTAGGCATAGGCAGCAGCGAGTAGTCTGGATTAGTAATCCGGGTTAGTTAGTCCTGATTAGTAGTCCTGATCAGTAGTCCGGATTAGTTAGTCCAGATCGTAGTCCGGATTAGTTAGTCCGGGTCAATTAGTTTGGATGTGCAGCAATAGTGGTCCGTAGCTTCAGTCCGCAGCTTCAATCGCAACAGTGTTTCCGCAGCATTAATCCGCAACAGTGATCCGCAACTTCAATCCGTAGCAATGCAACTGCACTGCACTGGACCATTTACATTGTAAACCATTATGCTTCTCCACATTTTAAGTACTTATGCTTAAGTTACAATGTAAATAACGAAATACCCCCCATTTGGATTCAAAGAAAAATACTAGAAAATTAAATTTCCACTCCTTCAAAATGTGAAAATTGGGATTTAGTGTAAAATCTCGGAAAAAATCTAATTTTTCATAGAGGCGAATTTTTGGAAAGTGGGGTTAGACATCTCAGAAAAATCCTCAAAAATCAGATTATCTTAGTTATGATATGGAGACCCAATGTCAGGACTTTTTATTTCAAGAAAACAACTTCTATGGGTATGTCCTTCCTTGATCAAGGAATGATGACCGATTTGTGAAGACTGGCTTCAGTTATAAAGGGAGTATGGTGAAACTTAATGCCATATTGGTGTTGGTATGTTGGTTTGAGGAATTGGGGCTTAGGCTCTATGACTTGTTGGGTTCTCAACGTGAGGCTAAGGCCTGTGTTGAGCCATTGAGCTTGTGGAGCTAGGGCTGAGTGCCCTGAGTTGAGATCCCATTGAGGATTGTGTTGAGCCGTTGAGCTCGTGAGCCGTCGAGCTCGTGGAGCTAGGGCTGAGTGCCCTAAGCTGGGATCCCGTGGAGGATCGTGGATAAACTGTCTTGTGTGGGTAGGCTGGGTCCTGATGTTGTTTGCAGGCTGAGTCCTGAGGATTGTGCATACTACACAGTGCACGAGTACATAGAGCATGTAGTATAGACTTGTATGTTTGCATGATGTGGAGTATTAGGGTCACCTACTGAGCTTGTCACTCACCCCTACTTGTTATTTTCCCTTTTTAGGTGTGACCCGAGACTAGTGGAGGACTTTCTCTGTTTGTGATGTGATGTCTGTATGACTGTTTGACTTATTGTATGCATGATGATATATGGGAAAGTACAGGATTACCCTTGATGTATGACTGTATAGAGCTGCGTGATTGAGACAACACCTGCGGTGTTGTCTCTATTGGTGCTAGTCACCAACCCCTTGACCTTTTGGGTGCGGGCAAGGGGAAGTCATATTCCTGGTTCCGGGGTCCCTGAAATTTGGGGGCGTGACAAAATAAGCCAAGCTCATTGATTGAACTATTTGTGTATAATTGTATATGATGCAAACCAAGTGTTCATATTTTATTTTATTTTTTTTTAAATTTTAGATATTTGAACTTAAAAGTTTTATAAGCTACTTGAAATTTACAGTAATTCTAAGCTAAAATTTATAACAATTAATTGATGAAATTTAGGAGGCATGATTTAATAATAAATCTTAAAATAACAAATTAAAATTCAACACAGAAATTATAATATTTAAATATTATTCAATACCCAATCAGTCAAGACTCAAGTCATTAGTTACTCAATTGCTCGTTGATTTGATTACAAAATTCCCCAAATAAAAATCATAGTAAGAGCAAGTCCAATCTACTTTTTATTATCTACATGTAAAGAGTAAAATTATAAATTTATGCTTTAACAGGCTCTTCACATGACGCCCTACATCTGGAAAATGTTACGGTAACTCTTCACATTTAAGAAGTCACAGTTCATTATTCATATATTATTTTAGTATTTTTTTAACTTTCTCTCTCATCTCCTATGTCTCTACACTCTCCAATCTTTTTTCTCTCTTCATCAAGATGCTCTCTCATTTCTCTTCTCTCTTTGTAACCGCCATAGATATGCGATGCACTGAGGGTGGGTGGCTGTGCTTGACAAGTGTCACGGGGTCAGGTTTCCTGTGCCTCTCAACCCATTGCGGCACTTAGCTTCTCTATCCACGGTTCGCTAAGTTTAGCCTTTGAGGGTTGAAGCGCACGTAGACTGGTTTCCCCCTGCCACTGGGCTCATCAGGAGAACGGCTCCAGTTCCCGACCAGTTTGTGTAAGGATGGTCAAATCCCTTCTTCAACGTCAAGTCCTCGACTAGCGGTGTGCTCCCCGCATTCAACCGGTTCGGCACGTCTGAACTCCGAAGGGGTTCCATCCGTTTTCCTCCACGAACTGCCTGGAACCTTCCGTTGCGCACCATCTACGCTTTCAACCAACCCCTCGCCTTTACGTAGCACGAATACATTCCTGAATCGTGCCACTGAGAAATGTCCCGCCAGCACCACGCTGCTCGGGTCGTGACATTCTCCTCCACCCAATCCTCGCAACGTCCTCGTTGCGTTTGTCGACATCTGTCACGCCCCTAAATCCCGGAAAGACCGGAACTAAGAGTGTGACTTCCTCATGCCCGCACTCGAAGGGTCAAGGGGTTGGTGACTAGCACCGATATGGACTACACAGCGGATGCTGTCCGAGTTATACTTATACATTTATATATCAGGGGTATCCAAGTACAATCCCACATGCGATGAAGCTAAAGAAAATAATTTATTAATAATAAAGTCATTTTACCAATCCAATACAACTTTCACGGATCCTCGTCCGGATAATTCAAATAAATAAACAAATTATGTTATACAAATCCATAATCCAACTTATACAAAATGTAAGTTATATAACAATTAACATCGGTCCAGCCTCTAGCGAATAGGTCGATACCTGAAACATATCAACAAAGTAGGAGTGAGCACAAATGCCCAGTAGGTGATCTCCATCTCCTCACCATCCTATAACATGAAATCCTAAGTCTACATGATCGGTGTATGCTTGTGCCAGCGTAGTGTCCTACTCTATCACAATAAGTTCACATTTAATCATAAAATATAATATCACACACATTACATTTCATTCATTAAGGGTACACACTGAATGATTCAACCATCCACGAGATTCCCGCAACCAACACCAAGGATCCCAATCACTACCAGACAACCATACGTGGGACCTGTGGTGTCCCCAATGACAACCTGCCACATATGGGACCTGGGTTGACCCACCACATAGGGGACCTACGGCCTCTTGCCAGCCCTATGTGGGACCCGTGGTTAACCCAATTAATTCCACAACCAATTCCCCACATTTAATCAACAAATAATAATTTCATCAAATTAGTATTATGACATACAAAAGATTTAATTTGCTAAACCAACAAATAACAATTATATCGCCCATCTAATTACAACAAGCTCAAATAATATTTATTTTATTAAACAAACTATATCAAGTCAAACAATATTTTTATTAAACTAACAATATCAAGCCCAAATCGTATTTATATTATTAAACTAATAATATCGAACCTAAATAATATTTATATCATTAAACCGATAATATAAAACTCAAACAATATATATATATATATATATATATATAATATATATATATATTAAACTAATGATATCAAATCTCACGTTATTCATAAATATTTTAAACTGTTGATATCAAACCCAATAATAGTTATAAATATATATTTTTAACTAATATAAATATTTTATAAATTTATATATATATATATATATATATATATTAAACAATATTAGGCCCTTTAAAGTCTAAGGGAACTAGGTACATGCAACATGATGAACAAGAGTAGCTTGGTCTTCTTGTGTGAAGGACCAACACGGAAAAGTAATTTAATTAAAACTCAATTAAACCATACTACCACCAGACCAAGAAAAGTGATATAGCGAGAATACTATTAAACCCCCAACGTTGGATATTCCATGCCCAGAAGATGTCAAGATCCATTTGTGTCCGTCCATGATGAATGGAAAATACATACAACCCATAATCGAATTCGATGATTCAACACAGTCGGGGACCGATGGATGGATCGATCGGATTTGAGCGATTTTGATATTATGAGAGAGAGTGGCGCGAACAGTTAAACGGCTAAACACATGAAATTAAGTTTTTTAAAAAAATCAGATTAAAACAAATTGAAATTTACATTCATGATTAATTAATATATGCGTTGATGCGTGTGAAACAAAGAAAAGTTCTCTAATAGTTTGCACTCATGTAATAGAAACCATTTAAAGGATTAGAACCACCTACCTCGTGCCTTCGAAGGGATTAAACTCATAAGAATGTCTAGAATTGACGAAGAATGACGAAGAACACAAAGAACACTATGAACTCTCCTCCGACGGCTAGGGTTTCTCAAAACAAAGTTATAATAAATAATAAAACACCAAAACTCTATTTTTAATTAAAATTCGTCATACTTTTTAATAATTTCTAAAAAGCCCTCATAAATTCTATTTTTCACTTATTAACCCTCAATTTAACTCCTAAAAATTATTAAATAACCCCTGGAGGCTTCTGGACCTCTAACTAGGCCCAAATATAGTCAAAATGATCGTATTAATGGCCACGTTCTCAAAATAATATTCTTAACATTAAATATAAATTATAAGTTACGCTAACACATACGAATCCTTACAACATTGCTTCCCCGCAGGCGAATGCATCATTACCTCGACGCCCTCCCACTCGCCCAATGTCAACAGCTTGGACATCGCTTCCCCGTAGGTTGCAACAACTTTACCAAGATGCTCGCCCACTTGCCCAATGTACAAAGGATAGGAGGCTTCCAAGATCGCTCTAACGCGCTCCTTCGTACTCCGTTGCCCAACTCTATATCACACTCTACGATACTCCAACTCTATGGACGCAAGGCGTGCAAGACACTATCAGTCGACTCACCTCTGTGAGCTCCCACCTTGGGATCAAGCAACTCACGAGAGTGCTCAGCGAGTCTTCAGGATACGGGCCGGTTCTGCTCTGATATCACTTGTCACGAGGTTAGGTTTCTTGTGCCTCTCAACCCATTGCGGCACTTAGCTTCTCTATCCACGGTCCGCTAAGTTTAGCCTTAGAGGGTTGAAGCACACGTAGACTGGTTTCACCCTGTTACTAGGCTCATAAGGAGAACGACTCCAGTTCCCGACTAGTTTGTGTAAGGATGGCCAAATCCCTTCTTCAACATCAAGTCCTTGACTAGCGGCGTGCTCTCCGCATTCAACCGGGTCGGCACGTTTGAACTCTGAAGGGGTTCCATCCGTTTTCCTCCACGAACTGCCTGGAACCTTCCGCTGCGCACCATCTACGCTTTCAACCAACCCCTCTCCTTTACGTAGCACGAATACATTCCTGAATCGTGCCACTGAGAAACATCCCGCCAGCACCACGCTGCTCGGGTCATGACATTCTCCTCCACCCGATCCTCACAACGTCCTCGTTGCGTTTGTCGACATCGCTTCCTCGAATGCGATGGCATCATTACCTCGACGCCCTCCCACTCGCCCAATGTCAACAGCTTGGACATCGCTTCCCCGTAGGTTGCAACACCTTTACCAAGATGCTCGCCCACTCACCTAATGTCCAAAGGATAGGAGGCTTCCAAGATCGCTCTGACACGTTCCTTCGTACTCCCTTGCCCAACTCTGTATCATACTCTAGGATACTCCAACTCTATGGACGCAAGGCGTGCAAGACACTATCGGTCGACTCACCTCTGTGAGCTCCCACCTTGTAAAGACCCGTACCTATGAGTGGTTGAAAGTTAGGCCTCGAATAGAGTTTGGAATATCTATTCGATAGCGTGGCCCTAGTGTGAGCATTTTAAGTTATTATTATTAGTATTACTATTATTATTATTACTTTGTGAGTTTATTATCATATGTCATTCTTATTATTTTAATATTTTAAGTTTACAATTATTATGATGTTAATATTATTAGTATAATCATTTAAGTAATTAAGTTATTATTATAATAAAAATTAGTGTTATGATTATTAATTATTATTGTTGATGCAACCCATATAAGTATTTTAATAATTAGACCTTGTTAATATTGTAATGTTATTATTAATATTTACATTACTTTGGGATAATTATAATCCTATTATTATTATTATTATTGATATTAATAAATCTAATAATAAAGGAGAGTATAAATAAAGGTGAATTTAGGGTAAAAACCCTACGCGCATTGTGTGCCTACGCAGGCCGGTAAAGGAGGAGTAAAGGGTTTGGAAGCGAGTTGCGTTCTTCCGATCTCTCAAGTTTGAATCCAAGTAGGTGGTTCTTGCTTCTCAATTATTCTAATCTATCCTATGAACTTAGATTATTAGAGACAGTATGCACCAAATCCTTATGCGTATATACATAATTATTTGCTGGAAACGTGGTCGCTGCTCGGCTCACAAAAATTAGCGTTTTGCACTTTGAACAGATGTGTTGGCTTGAGGGCTCACTGTTGCCCGTGCGGAATATAGGAGAGGGAAGGACGGCCACCCGTGGGTCGAGGGTACGCACCTGCGCGGAGGAGAGGAAGGACGGCCATCGTGGGTCGATGGAGGGCGGCCGTCGTGGGTCACGATCGCTTGCCATGTGAGGGAGATGGACGGACGCCTCATGGGTCGAGATCGCGTGCCGCGTGGGAGAGAAGAAAGGTAGGGGCGGCGGCATCTGTGCCGCCCCATGGGTCACCCTGCGCGGATGGAAGGGAGGGACGCCGCCCGTGGTCTCTCTGCACGCCAGTATACCGGTGGCGTGGAATTAGGAAGGGCGGTGGCATCTTGACGCCCTGGCGGTCTTCGCTAGCCTAGCAAAATAATTAAGTGTAATAAGAAAATAATGACAATAATAATTTTATATATATATATATATATATATATATATATATATATATATATAGAGAGAGAGAGAGAGAGAGAGAGAGATGGAATATGTTTTTGCTGCTAGAGTTTGATATTATAAATTTAATAATATAAATCTTATCTGGTTCGATACATAAATTGGTATATGAGGCATTGGATGTTTGCTGAATATTAAATATGTGTGTATGTATTATACTTGTGGTTGGTGCTGAACTGGTGAATTAAATATTCTATAATGGTGTTGTGTGGAAATTCTGTCTGTTGGAATATTTGTTTGATTAATTGATAGTGGAATCGGTTGGGTTGATTGAGGGTCCCACATAGGGCTGGTAAGAGGCCGCGGGTCCCCTATGTCGTTGATTAGCCCAGGTCCCATATGTGGCGGGTTACCATTAGGGATATCGAGGGTCCCACATATGGCAGTTTAGTAGTAATTGAAATTCCTGGAGTTGGTGGCGGGAATTTCATGGATGATTGGTTGATCGATGTGAGCCTTAAATGATGTGAAATGAGATGTAATGATTTATTTGTGTTTGGATGGTATTTATTTGTGTTGGAATGTGACACTACACTGGCACATGCATTCACTAATCATATAAACCTAGGAACTTGAGTAAAAGGATAGAGGAGATGAGGATCACCTACTGGGCACTCGTGCTCACCCTACTTTATTTCTATTTTTCCTACAGGTTATAGAGAGTAGCTGGTTGGAGCATTGTCAGTGTAGGGTTCATTTTATGGATTTATCCTTTTACCTTTGATTATTTGATTTTTCCCTTTTCCGGACATGGGTCCGTGGCAGTTGTACAAACTTGATTAGCTGGACTTTAATAATATTATTTGCAGATATATTTATTAATAGCTTGTGTGTTGCATTTGATTATTTGTAAGTATAATGCTACCCCCGTTGTAGTATTGTACAACATTGAATCGGTCACCAACCCCTCGACCCCCGGAGTGGGCGTGGGAAGTCGCATTCCTGATTCTGTGGGTTTCGGAATTTAGGGGCGTGACAAGTTGGTATCAGAGCATGGTTTAGCGGACCTAGGTTAGTGAGGGGTGGTTGATAGGCACTTATAAGCTTGGAAGACTATAAGGAGGGCGCCTGATCAACGCAGTCCTTATATGTGTTCTGAGTTGCCTAAGAGTTTATCAGATCATCCTAGGAAGCATTTGGGTTGGGTACGTACATGCTGCGTGACTGTGCGCATATCCAGGCACTAGAAATCATCTACTACTGATACTTTAATGATGTGCTTGTATTGAGTATACTATTGGCTATTTGTGGGTTGTTTTTCTTTAATGATTGAATGTGCTTAACTGGAAATGCTATTATACTAGTTCAAACCTAGGAAGTCTAAGTGAATAACCACATAATTTGGTGAATAAAATAAGGGGGCTTAGAAACCTCATTATTTGTGTGGCGGACTTGGTTTTGCCTATTGGCTTAATTAATTTGGTTGTTTGACTAGTGCACAGTAGTTAATAGATATTGTTGATATGTGTTGGTGCGAATGACACCCAAGACTAGGGTTCAAGGTCCAGCAGAGGAGTTATCCATTCAGTCTGAATCACAAGGAGAACAGAGTTCTCCAGTACTTGCCTTGGGTTCAGAGATTGCTGCTCAGATTGGGGCTCAAATACTGAGCCAAATCCAAGGTGTCATGCAAGGCACCATGAGGGATGTGGCTAGAGAGGTGATGCAGGAGGAACTGAGGAAGCAGCAACAGCCTCAGCAGGAGCAGCAGCAGGAGGTTCTAGAGGAGAGCCAGCCACAGGTCACGACAGCTCCGCCCGTAGTATCGATCGACTGGGTGAGTCGATTCCTGAAGCAAAAACCGACGAAGTTTGAGGCGAATACGAGACCCGATGAGGCCCAGGAATGGGTCAAATGGACAGAAGACATCTTCGAGCTGATCCAGGTGCCCGAAGAGGCTAAGGTCCGCTTAGCCACACATTTCCAAGTAGGTGGGGCCCGTAGGTGGTTGATAACATGCATTCATGCCATTATCCTAGGCCTTATTTAGGGTGTTTTAGAGTATGTTTTGTACCTAGTTGCATGATATTTTACACATATTTGCTCTAATCCCTAGGAAGACCCTGTTTGGTATATAGTTGTACTTTTTGAGTGTTTTTTGGCGGAGTTTTGGAGCAACTTTTTCCCACACACCTTGGCTAGATCACTCCATACACTCAAGAGGAAGCTATAGGAAGAAGATGGAAGCAAAATGAAGGCAAAATCAAGGTGCACGTGAAAAGGCTTTCTCACGTGCATTCTCACGTGCAAGGATTTTATTACATGGATGCCTTCTACAACTCAATAGAAAGCTTTAGAGCAAATTTGAGTTGAATTGGAGCTGCACGTGAAAAGGGTCTTCTCACGTTCATTCTCGCATGCAGACATTTTTTAGCTCCAAATGATGTGTTTTGTTGTTTTAATCATTTTCCTCTAAAGAACAGATCCAAATTTGGAGTAGTTTGAGTTTTATTGCGCTAGAACGTCGAATAGTGTCACTAACCAAAACGACGTCGTTTTGTCACGACCACATTTATAATTAGGGCACACCTTTTGTAACCCTAATTTGGCCCACTAAATCCTATAAATAAGGGTCTTTGGAGGCATTGTAAATCATCTTGAGTGAGAATCTGATCTGAGTTCTGAAAAGAGCTATAGCCATTGCTAAAAGATCGGATTGTCCTTGGCAAGGAGTGATTTTGGACAATAGACGCTGGAATCTTTGGAGGTTTGGAGTCCTGGTTCATCTTGGGGGTCTTCCTTTATTGTCCTGGTACTGTAATCATGTTCTTTCTTGTAATTGTTATTGCTTTTGTCATGATTATGGAGTAGTTTTTGTTAGTCTAGGGGAGCAATGTAGCCGCTTGATAAATTGTATTCGGTTTGGTTATGGTTGTTCAATAAAATAGAATTCAGTTCTTGTTTAATTCACTTGCTTGAATGGAAATGCCTAGTTTATGCATAATTAGGTAATCTTAGCCCTTGTCTAGGGTGGAACACTAGTGAATTAGATTTAATATTGCATGATGGACCAAGTCCGGAACTATTAGATTGTTTATCTACCTTGATCACTTTTATTCACATGGACCAAATGGGATAAAAGCCTTAAATCTATCTTAGCATGGACCAAATGTAAGATAGGTAGGAGATAATCAACATGAACATGAACTAGAACATAAATCAAGAACAAGAGCCATTACCAGACTATTACAATCGATTGGGTGGTAAACATTGTGACCCTAGATCCTTAATCACTAAAATTTCTATACCAATAGCTTGCCAATATTCGGATTTAATCATTTTTTGTTCAAACTATTTGTACAACAAAAATCAATTGTCCAGACATAAAATCACCTTGATAGCTTAGTGCTTGCTGCTTAATAGCATTAGCTACCTCCCTGTTGGGTTAAACAACCGAGTCTTAATACTCCATTTTATTACTTGACTAGTGCACTTGCTGCAAAACCTATAGATATAATTTATACGAATTCGATGGTGGGGACGTGTGAAGCATGTTCACGAGAGCCCAATGGCATGGGATGACTTCGTGGAGCTCTTCTACACAGAGTATTTCCCCCGCTCTGTGCAGAAGCCGAGGCGATGAGAGTACTAAACACTGGAGCAGGGCAGTCAGACTGTGATAGAGTATGTCACTGCTTTCACTGAGCTAGGGAGATTTGCCCCAGAGTCATGGAAGGTTGAGGCTAATAAGACCCAGGATTTCATTGATGGGCTGAGACCATCACTCAGGAGGGGACTGAACATGATGGAGTTGACCACTTACAGTGACGCGGTCAACAAGGCACTTATTGGAGAGCGGGACTTAAACCAAATCAGGACTCTGAGACCAGGGAGCTCATCGGGGCCTAGCCAAAAGAGGCCAAGAGAGGAGCAATCTGAGGGATAGGGGGACAAGAGGCCGGTGCCCAAATTTTCACATTCAGGGAACTCAGGCAGCAGTTCTACCTCACGATTTTTAGGGACGTGTCGATCTTGTGGACTTCGGGGACACAAGGAGGTGGATTGTAGGCGGAAGAGTGGCAACCCACTCAAGTGCTTCTGATGTGGGGGGTTGGGACACAGGATAGGAGAGTGTCCTTCTGCCAGATCAGCTAGTGTTGAGGGGCCACATCGACCTCATGACCAGGGCCAGAGGAGCGGGGCTCCATATCAGAGACCAGCTCAGTCAGGACAGTCAGTACAGGGATGACCTGCTACACAGACCTCGGCAGGAGGCTCGGGCCCGAAGGGACAGAATGATCGAGCTACGACGAGTCGGGCGGTGGCGGTGTGCGAAGGGGAGGAACTATGCTATCACTGACAGAGAGGCAGAAGTTCCACTAGTTGACGATTCGAGTCAGGGGCCAGCTGCGGTGAGAGGTACGATTTTGGTTTCACGCACTATTTGTACTGTCTTGATTGACACTGGTGTTACACACTCTTTTATCGCACACTCCACTGTAGAGGGATTAGAGTTAGATTGTACTTCGTGATCAGCCCTTGTGGTTGATACACCCGTAGGGGCCTGGTGGTGATTGATAAGGTCTGTTGGAATGTGAGGTTACTCTAGGAGGTGTTGACCTCCGGTGGAACCTATATGTGATGCACTTTGGTGCCTTTGATGTGATTTTGGGTATGGACTGATTGACCAGTGTGGAGGCAGTGATTGAGTGTTTTCGGCGACGAGTGACCTTCCTCACACCTGAGGGCACTCGAGGCACTTTCATGGGTGAGTGGTCTGATGATGCATGCAAGTTAGGGCCTTTGAGGCAAAGATGGGGTGATGTAACCCATCACTTAGCCAGTTTGACTCTTGTTGACACCCAACGGAAGGGTAAAGTGGTGTTACCCAAGGTGGTGGATCAGTTTCCTGACGTGTTTCCCGAGGACTTGGTTGATTTACCACCAGAGAGGGAGGTGGACTTTTTGATAGAATTGCTACCTGGGACGGCACCTATCAGGTTGGCGGCTTATAGGATGGCACCAGTTGAGCTCAGAGAGCTCAAAAGGCAGATAGACGATCTTTTGGCGCGTGGTTTTATTAGACAGAGTAGTTCTCCTTGGAGTGCTCCGGTGTTATTCGCCAAAAAGGCGGATGGTTCGCTTCGATTGTGTATCGACTATCGACGGTTGAACCAGGTGACAGTGAAGAACAGGTACCCTTTACCAAGGATCGATGATTTGTTTGACCAGTTCAGGGGTGCCCGTTGGTTTTCTAAGATTGATCTGAGGTCTGGATACCATCATCTACGTGTGCGGGAATCAGACATCCCGAAAACAGCCTTCAGTTGCAGATATGACCATTATGAGTGGCTAGTGATGCCCTTTGGGCTCACAAATGCCCCAGCGGTATTCATGGGGTTGATGAATCAGATCTTTACACCCTATCTTGATCAGTTCGTGGTGGTCTTTATAGATGATATCCTAATTTACTCCCGGACAGAGGACGAGCATGAGGAGCATTTGCATGTGGTGTTACAGACATTGAGAGACCATATGCTGTATGCAAAGTTCACGAAATGTGACTTTTGGATGCAACGGGTGAAATTTTTAGGACACGTGGTATCATCAGAGGGTATCACAGTGGATCCTGGCAAGATTGAGGCCGTGATGTCATGGAAGCACCCAACGAACGTTTTTGAGATTCAGAGTTTTCTAGGGTTGGCAGGTTATTATAGGAGGTTCGTTAAGGACTTCTCCCGTTTACTGCACCGATGACTAGCTTAACCCGAAAGGGGTACGATTTGTCCGGTCGGATGCTTATGAGGATGCTTTCGGTCGGTTGAAGGCTGGATTGACTTCAACACCTATCCTAGTCCTGCCACAGGAGGGTGTACCCTATGAGGTCTATTGTGATGCCTCTAATGTTGGTTTGGGTTGTGTACTCTAAGCGGAAGGACGGGTAATTGCTTATGTTTCCGTCGGTTGAGGACCCATGAGAAAAATTACACCACGCACGATTTGGAGTTAGCTGCAAGTGATCTTTGCATTAAAGAGTCGGGCAGACTATCTCCTTGGGGGAGAAGTTTGTGGTATACACTGACCACAAGAGCTTGCAGTACATCTTCTCTCAGTGGGATCTGAATCTCAGGCAGAGGCGTTGGGTGGAGTATATGCAACAGTTCCAGTTTGATCTTCAGTATACACCTGGAAAGGGGAATGTAGTAGCTAATGCCTTGAGCCGAAAGAGCCAGGCCATGGTGGCTCTCTGTGCTATCAAGGAATGGGAGATGATGGGACAACTAGCTGCTCTAAGGTTACAGCTAGTGCAAGGAGCAGTACAGGGTATGCTGAGCGTGGTTATAGCAGTACCTGAGTTGCGGCGTCAGGCTATTGAAGGTCAGTTGGGGGATATTGAGTGTGAGGTCCTCCGGGATCAGATTCAGACTGCCGTACTTTCCACGGATTGGACAGAGGATTCTGACCATGTGTTGCGCTCTCGAGGTCGGTTGATTGTTCCATCTCCTCTCCGGGAGGCAGTTTTACGGGAATTCCATCACTCTCGTTTGGCTATTCATCCTGGGGGAACGAAGATGTATCATGTTGTTCGGCAACAGTTCTGGTGGTCGGGCCTTAAGAAGGCTGTTGCGGAGTTTGTTCAACGGTGCTTGACATGCCAGCTGGTCAAGGCCGAGCATTTGCGGTATGCCGGTGAGTTGCAGTCGTTACCTGCCGGAGTGGAAGTGGGATCATGTGACTATGGACTTCGTCATAGGGCTTCCTCGTTCTAGAGGTCATAATACTATTTGGGTTATTGTGGACCGTTTGACGAAATCTACCCACTTTATTCCGATTCGTGAGACCGATCCAGTTCGGACCTTGGGACAACGTTATGTCGACGTGGTGGTACGATTGTATGGTGTGCCGTTGTCGATCGTTTATGATATGGATGCTCGGTTCACTTCGTAGTTCTGGCGGCAGCTACAGTGTGCTTTGGGCACCCGAGTGAACTTGAGTACAGCTTACCACCCTCAGACAGATGGCCAGTCCGAGCGCACTATTCAGATTCTCGAGGATATGCTCCGTGCTTGTGTGTTGGATTTTGGTAGTAATTGGGAGGCTCACCTTCCCTTGGTGGAGTTCTCCTACAACAATAGCTATCAGGCTACGATAGGGATGACGCCATATGAGGCATTGTATGGGCGACCGTGTCGCTCCCCTTTATGTTGGGCCCAGGCAGAAGAGGCAGTTGTTTTGGGTCCCGATATGGTTCAGGAGACTACAGACTTGGTTCAAGTGATCCGGCAACGGATGTTGACGGCCCGAGTCACGTAAGTCATATGCTTGATAGCGGCGGCGACCACTACAGTTTGTCGTAGGAGATCGCGTCTTCTTACGAGTCTCGCCACGACGGGGGCACAGACGGTTTGGGCGAGGGTCCAAACTCTCACCTCGCTTTGTGGGTCCTTTTCCTATTGTTGCTGTTGTGGGACCGGTTGCCTATCGATTAGAGTTACCACCCGAGCTAGCTCGTGTTAATGACCTTTTCCATGTCTCCCAGTTACGGAAGTATTACCTGGATCCTTCCCATATGCTTGATTGGTGTGAGATAGAGCTAGCTGATGATAGTTCCGTTGTAGAGGCACCAGTTCAGATTTTAGACCGGCGGGAGCAGGTCTTGCGAGGCAAGACGATTCCGTTGATCCGAGTTTTGTGGCGCCACCGTAATATGGAGGAGCAGACCTGGGAGTGGGAGAGTCAGATGCGTGCTCTTCACCCCGAGCTGTTCGAGGACGAACAGTCCTAAGGTGGGGAGGACATCTAGATCTTTACCGTGCGCTGAGGTAGCTAATTGCTGTCTTTGTTTATTGTTTACTGTGTTTG
Source organism: Taxillus chinensis (assembly GCA_023512835.1). Classification (NCBI taxonomy): domain Eukaryota; kingdom Viridiplantae; phylum Streptophyta; class Magnoliopsida; order Santalales; family Loranthaceae; genus Taxillus; species Taxillus chinensis. The sequence continues at coordinate 25,037,860 of CM042089.1, forward strand.
TGCTTGTTGATATTCTTGGTTGTGTGTAATTTGATGAGTTGGTTTTGTTCCTAAGCGCTGTCTTGTTTATCATGCTAGTTGAAATTAGATTATGCGTAATCAGTTTAGCCTGGAAATGTTTTTCCTTGAGGACGACTTATCTTTTTGGGGACGAAAAGTCCTAAGGTGGGGAGAATGTAAAGACCCGTACCTGTGAGTGGTTGAAAGTTAGGCCTCGAATAGAGTTTGGAATATCTATTCGATAGCGTGGCCCTAGTGTGAGCATTTTAAGTTATTATTATTAGTATTACTATTATTATTATTACTTTGTGAGTTTATTATCATATGTCATTCTTATTATTTTAATATTTTAAGTTTACAATTATTATGATGTTAATATTATTAGTATAATCATTTAAGTAATTAAGTTATTATTATAATAACAATTAGTGTTATGATTATTAATTATTATTGTTGATGCAACCCATATAAGTATTTTAATAATTAGACCTTGTTAATATTGTAATGTTATTATTAATAATTACATTACTTTGGGATAATTATAATCCTATTATTATTATTATTATTGATATTAATAAATCTAATAATAAAGGAGAGTATAAATAAAGGTGAATTTAGGGTAAAAACCCTACGCGCATTGTGTGCCTACGCAGAGCCTGGTGAAGGAGGAGCAAAGGGTTTGAAGCAATTGCGTTCTTCCGAACTCTCAAGTTTGAATCCAAGTAAGTGGTTCTTGCTTCTCAATTATTCTAATCTATCCTATGAACTTAGATTATTAGAGACAGTATGCACCAAATTCTTATGCGTATATACATAATTATTTGCCGGAAACGTGGTCGCTGCTCGGCTAATGAAAATTAGCGTTTTGCACTTTGAACAGATGCGTTGGCTTGAGGGCTCACTATTGCCCGTGCGGAATATAGGAGAGGGAAGGACGGCCACCCGTGGGTCGAGGGTAGCGCGGAGGAGAGGAAGGACGGTCGTCGTGGGTCGGGGGGCATGCATTTGCGCGGAGGAGATGGAGGGCGGCCGTCGTGGGTCACGATCGCTTGCCGTGTGAGGGAGATGGACGGACGCCTCATGGGTCGAGATCGCGTGCCGCGCGGAGGAGATGAGGGGTAGTCGCCGAGGGTTAAGCTCATGCGCCCGCGTGGGAGAGAAGAAAGGTAGGGGCGGCAGCATCTGTGCCGCCCCATGGGTCACCCTGTGCGGATGGAAGGGAGGGACGCCGCCCGTGGTCTCTCTGCACGCCAGTATACCGGTGGCGTGGAATTAGGAAGGGCGGCGGCATCTTGACGCCCCGCTGGTCTTCACTAGCCCTAGCAAAATAATTAAGTGTAATAAGAAAATAATGACAATAATTATATATATATATATATAGAGAGAGAGAGATGGAATATGTTTTTGCTGCTAGAGTTTGATATTATAAATTTAATAATATAAATCTTATCTGGTTCGATACATAAATTGGTATATGAGGCGTTGGTTGTTTGCTGAATATTAAATATGTGTGTATGTATTATACTTGTGGTTGGTGCTGAACTGGTGAATTAAATATTCTATAATGGTGTTGTGTGGAAATTCTGTCTGTTGGAATATTTGTTTGATTAATTGTAAGCGTGAAATTGATAGTGGAATCGGTTGGGTTGATTGAGGGTCCCACATAGGGCTGGTAAGAGGCCGCGGGTCCCCTATGTCGTTGATTAGCCCAGGTCCCATATGTGGCGGGTTACCATTAGGGATACTGAGGGTCCCACATATGGTAGTTTAGTAGTAGTTGAAATTCCTGGAGTTGGTGGCGGGAATTCCATGGATGATTGGTTTACCGACGTGAGCCTTAAATGATGTGAAATGAAATGTAATGATTTATTTGTGTTTGGATGGTATTTATTTGTGTTAGAATGTGACAATACACTGGCACATGCATTCACTGATCATATAGACCTAAGAACTTGAGTAAAAGGATAGAGGAGATGGGGATCACCTACTGGGCACTCGTACTCACCCTACTTTATTTCTATTTTTCCTACATGTCATAGGGAGTAGCTGGTGGAGCCATAGCAGAGCTGGTTGGAGCATTGTGAGTGTCATCACCCGTTTTTGACCGGGCTCGTACTGGCTTTTGTGAAAGGACTCCATGCTAGTTCATTTTTTTGATCCTAGAGTCATCCCTGCACAAGGCTTGCATAATCCATTAAACAAAAGAAAAACACAGAGTCGCCACCAAACAAATTAGAGGTGTGATTGGGCACCTAAAAAAAGAAAGGTTTACGGTTCCAGAGAATTAGGTTCGGGAGTCGGTTACGTGTGGGGAAGGAAGAAAAACTCTTGCACCCCCACAACGCCCACAATTGGTACCTAGTCTTGATTTATAGGTGTTTGCTTGCATTATTCAAAAAGAAGTTATTTTTTTATATTTTTTATTTTTGAAAAAAGAGAGTTTTTTAGGATCTAGGCCTTAAAACAACAAAAAGGATTTTAAAGCAAATAAAAAGAAGTACATTCTAATTTTAGAAAAAGAATGTGGGATCTAGGCCCATGTGTCGATGTTGCATTTCTTTTAGAAAACAAAAGTGATTTTCTTTTTTTAGAAAAGAAACAAAAATCATTTAAATTGAGATATGTGAATACGCCACAGTTGATATTGGCCCAGGCAGACTAGGATATGAGCATCTAGGACTCAACCCTCATGACCGCCTGGCCCCTGTTTTTAATTTTTCTAGAAAATGTGTTCTTTGATTGTCCCTTTTTTATTTTTGAAGAAAAAAGGGGAATGAGAGTTAAAAGAGAAACCGTTTCACTTCAAAACATTTGAGAAAAGAAGTTTTAACAGTTTAAACATGAAGAAAATAAAAGAAAGAACCTGGGTGGTTTTATGACCGAGCTTGGAAATCCTTTTTCAAAAAGTTTCCCTGAAAACACAAAGGCTAGAAAGAAAATTGCAACTTTCATTCCGTGCTTTAAGTCTTTAGTTCCCACGTTTCCAGAATGCTTCCTCCTTGGTTTGGAATGTCTCCTTTTTAGGCGCTTGAAGAAAAGTATATCTGTTTCTGATTTTTCCTCTCCAGAATAATTTCCTCTTTTCTCTTAATTGATAATCGATGCCCCTTTGATCTGATACATGATAATTATCTCCCCTGATGTTCCCACTGGATGGCCTATTTATAGGTATTGTAGGGGAAGTATCCGTTGGTGCATTAATTGCACTCTTTATAATTTCCAAAGAGTCAATTGCAGTGTCTCGTGGGCTTAATTATGGTTTCCTATTCCCATGTTTTGAAAAAGAGAGTCCTGATGCCTAAAAATAAATAAATCACTTGTGATTATTTATTTCTCCGTTGTATCTGACGCCTTGGTGGGTAAGTATGGATAAATCTACGGAGTATTAATGCCGTTGAGAATTAATGGTTATGCAGTCCCTAGGGGTCAACTGTGATATCCCGAGGAATTTAATTACGGAGGCTCCCTGTCCCTATGTTTAAAAATAGAGTCCCCAAGATGCTGATCGCAATTAATGCATTAAAAGGATTTTTCTGGATTTTTCAGAGTCCCGATGCTTTAAAGCTCTTTCCAGACCTTGTGGAAGAGTTATTTTGGAGTTTTTTTTCGAATTATTTAGGTGATTTCCGGACCAATAGGTCCTTATTCCGCATCAGCAGGTCCTTATTCAACACCAGTGGGCTTAACCCGGATTTGACCAAGTTTGACCACCGGATTTGGGCTTATTCCGCATCAATTGGCTTATCCGCACTAATTTCCTTACTCCATATCAGTGCTAATTCCTTACTCCATGTGAATGGTTAGCCCGGATTTCTTACTCCGGATTTGACCAAGTTTGACCGCCGGATCTGGGCTTATTCCGAACTAGTGGGCTTAGCCCGGATTTGACCAAGTTTGACAACTGGATTTGGGTTTCCCCAAAAATTTCCGTGTGTGGGCTTGGTTGCCACATGGCACCTTTACTTGGGCTTCCTTAGGCCTCTCTTGTTCTCACTTGTTGTGTAAGGAGAGTGTCTTTGTATATATACTGGGCGAAGTAGAAGCAAAACTGGCAATGTGGGATAAACATGTATATAAAGAACCAAAATTCGTGGAAAATTGACAGATTTGTGGGGCAACTTCAAAAATTCATAACTTTCTCCACAGAGCTCGGATTAGGGCCAAATTGGTCTTGTTTTGCTCGACATTCTGTTATCTATCTTCTGAAAGTGGAATCACTCCAAAAGGATCATCCATTTAGGAGAAAAGTGGGAAATACCACACAGAGGTACATGATAAAGTGAGCATTCTGCCCGTCCGATTTAAAAATTCATAGTTAATTGCATAGAACTCGGATTACCCTCAAACCAGTTCAAAATGATAGATAAAGATGTTATCTAACTAATGCAATTGACTTTATTTAGATCCAATAAGTATTGAGAAAGTTATTAGCAAAATAGTGCGCTGCACATTGGCTGTCTCCCCCAAATTTGTACAAGGTTTGGTTGCCAACTTTGAAAAATCATAAACAATTGAATACAGCCCGGAATATTCTCAGACCAATTGTAAATAATATATAAAGATGTTATCTAATCAATGCAATTGACTTTGTTGGATTACGACAAGTATCGTGGAAGTTATTAATAAAATAGCGGGCTGTCCACCGGTTGTCCAATTCAACTTAGTACTTTTGTCATAACCATTTCATTTGTCCTCGGAATCAAGTGTGGTCAAGTGCGTTATTCTCTGAATATCATCCTCTATCACTTAGGGGTCCTTCGCCAAGTACGGTTGCGATCTAACCCGGTCAAAATGGGGTACAACAGCTGCCCCTCTTTGTGCATTGTTTGTATACAAATGATGTACAAAGATAACCAAATACCCATTTCGAATGGTTAGATCTCCTTGGAGTTTGGCATTGCTGTGAGATTGATACGGCATTTTGGTTATGAGGGTGGCTTCTTGGGCCGAATAGCTTCTTGGGAAATGATATGACATCTTGGGTTGATTAGCTTCTTGGGCTATGAGAATGTCGTCTGGGGCCTATGTGGTGACATCTCGGGTCAAATAGCTTCTTAGGCTATGAGGGTGGCTTCTTGGGCCGAATAATAGCGTCTCGGGCTATAAAGGTGGCTTCTTGGGCCAAATAGCTTTTGGGTTATGAGGGTGGCTTCTTGGGCCGAATAATTTCTTGGGTTATAAGGGTGGCTTCTTGGGCCGAATAGCTTCTTGGGCTATGAGAATGGCATCTGGGGCCTATATGGTGACATCTTGGGTCAAAAATGAGTGACATCTTGGGTCAAATAGCTTCTTGGGCTATGAGGGTGGCTTCTTGGGCCGAATAATAGCGTCTCGGGCTATGAAGGTGACATCTTGGGTCAAATGATAGTGAGATAGTATCTTGGGCTATGGATAGGTGACTCTATCATGGCTCCCCCTACGAGTTCACTCTAAGAGATCGCTCTACGAGATTACCACTCAAGAGTCATGTTTGGGCTTACAATCTAGGTCTGCCGGGGTTTAGTTCTTTGATTCTGAAAGGGAATTCTGCTTGTTAAGGGTGAGTCCTCATCGGTCTTTAGAGACAGTCTTTGAAGCTTAACTGTTGGTGGATCATAAGATGAATCCTTATGCCATTCTAATATGTAGGAAATCCTGTAAGTAATAAGAGCAAACATGCTAGGATGTATGCTAATGATGCATGAAGATGTTGATTCTTTTGAGAATGATGCGTGAATGCATGTGAATTTGTGATTAAGTTTTGAAGCCCTTTTTATTTGGGAATGAGGCCAGTGAGTGCCTTTTGTTCTCTTTGCTGCAAGAGATTGGGACTTTCGTATCACTTTGTGTTGGCACCCCCAAAAGTGAACTGATTTTCTTCTGTGAATATTTGGATGTGGCATCTAGGGCCGATGAAAAGTAACGTTGACGGTCAAAGTGGATGGACATTGAGGAGATGACTTCTAGGGTTGAAAGGAAATGACTTCTAGGGTCAAAATTGGTAGCTTGATCCAGGCTCCCTTTACGAGTTCACTCTAAGAGATCGCTCTACAAGGTTACCTTCCAGTATCACAGGGTTGGTGACTTGACCCTCATGATTGATTTTCTGAAAAGAGGCTCTTAAGGTGCAATCGCTTTGGTGTAGCTGGCTAGCTGCTTCTTGGGCATAGATGCTTCCAGGGTACCACTTGGGGGAAATGATGAGGCTCTTTTGCCCTAACTTGAGGAGCTCCTCTGCTGATTTGGTGACAACTTCTTTAGAGAATACAGTACTTTTTCTGAGAAATACCGATGGTAGACCCTATTGGGGTTAAGCCATTCAAAAAGGTTTATTGAAATCATTTTTTTAGAAAAATATTTTCAAAAAAGATAACTTTGATTTTGAAAACTGATTTGTAATAAAATCACAACTTGTTTCCCTCATGGCAAAGGCAAGAGCTTCTAGGAGCATGCTTTTACATAGTCGTCTGAACATATATAAGATTTAGCCTTAGCTTGCCTTGTGGTTGCAGGGGCCGACTAGGTTGCTTGATTTCCTTCTTGGGGAAACCTTGGTTACTTTAGGGATCTTGCACCTTTTGGAAGGCCTGATGATTTTGCAATTAGTCTGCATGACATTAAGGCCTTGGCCTTGGTCTTCATTCATGCTTGCCCTTTTGATTTTGTTGGGCTTGCTTCTGACTCTTTCAATGTTCTTTCTGCCTTATAGCTAGCTTTGTATTTTACCTTTGATGCACTCTTGGGCTGACATCAAGTCCACTTTGTTTTCATCTTCACCCTCATTTGAGCATTTGAGAAATAACTTTGTTATCTAATCTGAGAGGACTTTGTTAGGACAGTAATGTAGGCTTAAGGTTTTGGATTTGTCAAAGGAATGATATAAGAGGCTCAAACCTATTCTAGGCTAGACTTGATCCATTGTTCAAATTGGAATTTTTGAAATTAGAACTACCTTTCTTTGTGCTCTCATGTTTTGACACGAAGCAGGATACAAAAATGTCTCAAGGTATGGAAATGCCTTTTTCTTTGTCCAATATTGCCCCATTATAGGGTCTTTTTAAAGTGCTTTATTATTTTTTTTGAAAAGAATTGCCCCAATGGGATACTAGGATAGACCCAATGTGAGGACTCTATTACGAACCCTGCCCCAGTGTGGGGGAATAAGATGACCATTTGTCTCTGACAAAAATTGACCCAGTGTGGGATCTTATTGTAAAGGTTGCCCCATTTGAGGGGTCCTCCAGAAAAATTTGATTTCTTAATAACTGCCCCAATGTGGGGTAAACCATGGATTGGGTTATATGAAAGAAAATTTTACTGCAGGCTCAAGAGGGCTAAGAATGGTATTGTTACGAGATAGCACAAAATGATGGCCTCTCTTCATTTTAAATGATCAAAGTCTTTCTCAATTTGCTCAAAAGAGGTTCAAAGGTCTTCTTATTTCCTGTGACAGAAGTAACCAACTGTGGCCATCAATCAAATCTTCCATTAGTGCCCCCCAGGCGGGGATGGAGTTGCGTATCCTTTTGATTTGCATCAAGCTTAGGCTAACCTTAGATTAGTTCAGAATTTCTTTGCTAAACTTGCTTTAGTAAGGCTTTTTGCCCATGCCATGAGAGTTCACAAATATATGATAATAATGAAATCTTTTATTGAAAAACAATTTAGTCAAATACAAGCAAAACCATTTATTGAAAGTTTTTATGAATTGCTTTACACCGAAGGGTTTCCCATAGTATCACTCGAGCACAGGTACTTTAACCTTCCTGTCGTTGATTTTTCCTTCTTTGATGCCACCTTCGATTCTTTCCCCGGAGGCGACAATGTCTGTGAAGCTGCTTGAGACATTCCCAACTAACTTCTTGTAATAAACTCCCTTCATAGTGCTGGTGAAAAGAGTGGTAAGTTCTCGCTCAGTTAGTGGAGGTTGGATATCCATGGCCGCTTCCCTCCATCTTCGGGCATAAGTCTTGAAGCTTTCGGTGCTTCCTTTTTCTAAGGATTGTAATGTCAGCTTATCTAGTGCTAGCTCAGTGACATGTTGGTACTGGTCTAGGAAAGCTGTAGCTAGGTCACCCCAGGTTTGGATACGACTACCCTCCAATTGAATGTACCACCGCAGTGGTCCTCCGATCAAGCTCTCTTGGCAACAGTGTATTAGGAGCTTGTCATTATCAGCATGGGCCGCCATCTTGCGACAGTACATGATCACATGTGTTCTAGGACACTGCGTACCATTAAACTTCTCGAAATCGGGTACCTTAAACTTATAAGGTAATACTATCCCCGGCACCAAGCATAAATCATGGGGGCTAGTTGCCCCATACACCTTTGCTCCTTCGACAGCCTTCAGTCGGGCCTCAATGTGCTTCCAGATTGATGGATGATTACTTCCTCTAGGGGTGAGTGACTCTATAACTTCTTTGATATTCTTTTGAGCCGGTATCCCAACAGCGGGTGGTGTGGGCAAACTGTTTGCCCCTTTAGTAGGGTTGGCTCCTTTTTTGGCTGTTAGCTTGGATAACATCTCCGTCATGGTCTTCAACTGAGTTTGCATTTGCAGCATGCTTTCCCCCTGCTCCCGTTGAGTTCATTCAAGGCAGGTAAGTTTGTCTTCTATATGCTTAGCCATCGAAGGTGGTGGTTGATCACAGTGAGACCTCAAGTTGTGTAAATGCCCAATCCTGCTAGAAGCCTTCTAACAAACCTGGATGAATAAGGATTTATTTTTGTTTTTTTAGTTTTATTTAGTTTTTTTTTTTGGCCTTTTTTTTGTATGCATGTTATGCATGGGATAAAGATGTAAAATGGAATGACATGATATGCAATGCATGCAAATGAGGGGTTAGCAAAGAGAGCATGAATAATATATACAAGGGGTTAGCGTTTAAATACATAGTTTAAACAAGACAAGTAATAAAAATGTCATAGTAAGGCTCAAACATATGAAGGTCATGCCCCTGATGGGCCTCTAAATCTATGCCTATCTTATTCATTGGTTCCCAGGTATTCCCTACTTAGCCTTGTACCTCGAGGGCATTAACAAGAACTAAGAAGGAGCCCCCGTACCCCAAAGGGCATTAACGGAGGGGGTCCTTCTTGTACCTCTTGGGGCATTAATAAGAAAGGACCACTGCTTGAGTGAGACATTTCGGGTATTCCACGTAGACAAGCATAACCAAGTCCACATGGGCAAATCTTTATTAGCCTCTCTGTCACGCCCTGGATTTCCGACTCGGGGAAACCGGTACGTGACTCCCCATTCACCCACACGGAGGGCAACGGGGTTGGATTACTGGATGCCACACAAACAAGACTAACAATTACAATAAATCAAACAAGCCACATCTTTATTTAATTTCAAACATCAAAGGTTCACAAACCAACCATGTTCCTTACTACAATTCAATCCCTTAGTACATTTCCCCCCTTGGGGTTACATAAATTATGAAATTACATCACTAAAGTGAACAATAAAATGAAGATGGTCTTCCACCTTGGTGTATCCACCTAACGCCTGTAAGTCCCTGGAAAACAAGCAAACACAGTAGGAGAGGTGAGCAACCACAGCTCAGTAGGGATCAAGTCTCCCCAACCCTTCCCATGCTCCTAGCGGCTACATGCATGTGCACAGGTGTAGTGACGTGGCAGTATTAGGAAAAATAAAGCATTCCACACAAGCGGGCGTAACCTCAGCCCTAGCCACACTGGCTAACAAACCACATCTCAAGCAAGTGATTTAACCGCCTCTTCAGGCCACTGATTTAACCGCCTCTCAGGCAAAGTAATTTAACCGCCTCTTCAGGCCACTGGTTTAACTGCCTCTCAGGCAAAGTAATTTGACCGTCTCTTCAGGCCAAATACCATAGTCATGCACACAACATACAGCACGGTCACTCAAGCATAAAACCAAACACTTGGTGTGCACCCGTTCACAAGTGCACAAACCCAGCCGTTCAGGCAATAGAACAAACACTCAGCATGCATACATACACCAAAATCACAAGTCCAGCCACACAGGCATATTATCAAACATTTAATAGGCATATACACACAGGCATTTCGTCGAACATATAACATGCACTGACCACCCAACAACAGAATCACACCAAAATGCCATTGAAGGCCAACATCCATATAGGAGATCACACCTATATGGCTTTATATATATTGTTGGACCCTAATTTGTCTGGGTTGGACAACAGTTATCATATTCATTTTTCCTCCTTGCTGCCTTGGTTTGTTGAAATTTTTGAAGGACGACGGGTCGTGATCGTCGAGGCGCAAATGCCCAATTTTAAGACAATTATTCGAACGGCCTCCAAGTGCCAAAGAATCAGTCTTGGAGAATAAAAAATCCAATTCGAGGATCAACGCAATCGACCGCGCTCAATTCTGAGGTCAAACGAAGAAGATACAGTCAAAACAGCGTTCGGGCCGCCATCGGGGGTTAAAACGATAAGTGACCTTTCATACGGAGCTCTGGATTAGGTCACGAACTTCATAATCTCATCCTACTCATCGTTCTGAGAATTTTGACATATATATTGTATATATTCGCTCCCGGGGCTTTTTCGACAAAAATTAAAACTAAATACGTTTTGCGGTAATAGATAATCTCAGTACAGGCTTGCCGTAAAAATGAGCTCGTTTTCAAATAAAATTGACACGGGGTCGCTTGTCACGACGCCCCAAGTTCAGAAATAATTTTTCCCAGATGTTTTGAAGTCCGGGTCGTCCTACCGATCCCAAAACCGAAAGGCATCAGTTAAAATCCCAAAACAACATGTTTCCGCTTTTATTTTACTTTCCCGCCCACCTCTCATCCACGTGTCACCTTTTCACTGGGTTTAAAAAAAAGGATGAAATACGAAATACGAAAAAACAAAAAAAATCAAAAAAATCAAAAACAAATAAAAATATAGCTGCCCGCATGCCCGTCTCCCTTATCCCCATCACCTGCCCCATTGTCGTCTTCCCCCTCTCTCCTTCCCCATCTCGTCTCCATCGTTGCAGCCACGCCACTGCCGCCGAGATCCCGGAGGACCACCGGACCACCTCGCACCCGCTGGATCCATCCCTCCAGCGCATCAAACTCAACCCACCTTCGACCATGGTTCTTCCCCCCTCTCTCAAGCCTAACCCACTGCCTGGCAACCTAAACCTGACACCAACTCCAGGCCACCGCTCCACCCTCTCCTCAAACCCTAGTCTCTCCAAGCTATATAAAGCCCCACGCCGTTCGTCTCTCGCTGGACTCTGGGTTCATCATCCTCTTCCAAAAAAAAAATACCGAATCGACCGTCTCTCCTCTCTCTCGTTAGCTCCCTGGCCGAACGAAAAGACCAAAGGCATCACCCTCATCTCTTCTTTTCTCTCTGTTCCCTCTTTTCTCTCTGCTCCCTGGCCGGAATCCACTGCTGGCCACCAACCCTTCCTCGATATCACCTCTCCAACCGAAGGCCCAACCATTATTCTCCCTCCATTGCCAAAAGAAAGACTCTCAACGCCAGACCTCCATCGCCAGAAATCGTCATCCACGACCTTCATCTCCAAAGCCTTTTCCCTTTCCCATAACACTGAGAACATACACCTTCCCTTTGTTCCCTTTTGGCCGGCACCATACTTGCCGTTCATTGTGGAGCTGGACTAGACTGCCCCTGTTGTTTGTCTCATGGTCACCACAAGAAAGGCAGAGGACTCCCAGGATCGTCGCGATGGTGGGACGGGGGCACTAAGGAAGCGCAGAAGGTAACTGTCGTTGCTCGTTGTTGCTGTTGTTCGGTCAGAAGCCGGCGTAGGGGGTTTCCAGTTCGTGCGCGAGAAGACAGGTGTTGCGTAGAGAAGAATAACATTTTCGGTAATGCTTTTATTCCACGACGTTTTGACTTTATATTGGAAATGGTTAAATCGCATGATTGTTTGGTTGTGTGAACGCTGAAGGACTCTAATCATGCCGCTTAAATCTTTGTGTGTTACATGTTCGTAAGAAGAGTTGGATAATCCTTGTTGTGTTATTCTGTCCCTATTTTTACATCCTCTATTTACTGCCGTCTGTGCTTGTCCATCTGTAAAATGTGTATGAATGCACAAATTAGGCCATGTAAATTTAACATTACTTTTAGGTTAATTAACTTTAGGTCAAAAACTTAAAACAAATTAGGAACCTGCAAAATCCTACGATAGGTACAGAAAGGGCGTTGTGGGGGTGCTAGTCCTTCCCCACGCGTAATCAACTCCCGAGCCCATCCTCTAGTGGCATTAGGTAAATTTCTTTTAGGTGACCGACCGCACCCCAAAAATGGTTGGTGGCGACTCCATATTTTTCACCATTCGAATGATGGTTGGGGGGAATCACACCCCAAAAGCGGGTCCCCCCGGATGAAATCCGGTGATGACAGCTAGCGACTCCGCTGGGGACACGTAGAGAGTTTGGCCTAGGATTAGGATTAGGAGGTTTGTTCTGTAAAGACTCGTATTTGGGTAGTTTTGAGAGATAATCATTCTATGAGAATGTAACTATCTGGACGGTAGTGTAGCCGTCGATGTGAGCATTTTGACTGTACTTGGGCCCGATTCCGAGTCGGGGCCCCGTTTGACCCGATTGTTGACTTTTTGGGGTTTATTGGTTGACTTTGCGTTTGAGCAGTCATTTGAGTGTGATAATATCTGAACAGTGTTGTGCTCGTTATTTCGAGCGTTTTGACGATAATTTGACTCAATTTGGAGTTCGTGACCTCCGGAGGTCAATTATTGCGTTCGGGTCAATTATTCTTTGGGAGGCCAATTATTGGCAACCGGTATATATATAATTAAGAACTGCCTTATATCTTTAATTGCCAATTATTGGTACGTGCATGTTTGAGCAAGAGAGAGAGAGCGAGAGAGAGAGAGAGAGAGAGAGAAGGTGAAGAGCGTAGAGCTTTCTTGGCGATTTTGGGGCAATTGGAGCTCGTGGATCGCAAAGAATCTTCCAGGTAGGTGATTCTAACTCCTTATATGATTCATAGTAGGCTTAGCATGCTTAATTTGAGTGAAATCATGGAATTTGGGGGTGAACCTTAAGATTTGGGGGAAACCCAATTTTTGGTTGAATCTTGTGATTTAAATGCATAAAAGAGGTATTTCTATTGATTACATGAAATTTAGAGTTATTTAAGACGTGTAATGGGGTGTATATCAAAATAAATGTGTTTATGAGTGTTTGGGGTTGCTGGGTTGCCGTTCTAGCCGAGAAAATTGGCAAAAACGACGATGAACAGTGTTTTTCCGGGACTAAGTGAATAGTGTTTCCGGGACTAAGTGAACAGTATGTTTCCGGGACTAAGTGAATAGTGTTTCCGGGACTAAGTGAATAGTGTTTCCGGGACTAAGTGAACAGTGTTTCCGGGCTAAGTGAATAGTGTTTCCGGGACTAAGTGAAACAGTGTTTTTCCGGGACTAAGTGAACAGTGTTTCCGGGACTAAGTGAACAGTGTTTTTCCGGATCAGTAGTCCGGAGTAGTTAGTCCGGAGGAGTTAGTCCGGATCAGTAGTCCGGAGTAATCCGTCCGCAGCATCAAATCCGTAGGAGTGAAACAAGATTCATTGCGGTCGTAACCGCATGCACCTTGGACATTTACATTGTAAACCATTATGCCTAAGTATTATTATACTTAAGTTACAATGTAAATAACGAAATACCCCCCATTTGGATTCAAAGAAAAATACTAGAAAAATTAATTCCCACTATTTCAAAATGTGAAAATTGGGTTTTAGTGTAAAATCTCGGAAAAACCCAAAAGTTCGTAGTGGTGAATTTTTGGAAAGTGGGGTTAGACATCTTGAAAAAATCCCCAAAAATCAGATTATCTTATTTATGATAAGGGAACCCAATGCCGGGACTTTTAATTTCAAGAAAATAGTTGCTATGAGTACTTCCTTCATAAATCAAGGGTTGAGGATTTACTTGTGAAGACTGGCTACAATTCTAAAGGAAATGTTGAGAATGACATGCCATACTAATGTTAGTATGTTGATGTGAGGTATTGGGGCATGGACTCCGTGACTTGTTTGGGTTTTCACCGTGATGCACCGATGGTGCTATGTGGTTGACGTGGCAGGCATATGCACCGATGGCGGCCCGTGTGGCGATCGTGGCCGGGCATATTGCGCGTGGACAATGCTAAGGCCTGAGTTGAGCCGTTGAGCTCGTGGAGCTAGGGGCCGAGTGCCCCGAGCTGGGATCCCATGGAGGATCATGGACAAGTTGTCCTGATGTTTGTTGCGGGCGAGTCCTGATGATTGTGCACACTACACGATGCACGAGTACACCGAGCATATAGTATAGACTTATATGTGTTGCATGATGTGGAGTGTTAGGGTCACCTACTTGAGCTTGTCGCTCACCCCTACTTGTTGCTTACCCTTTTCGGGTGTGACCCGAGACTAGTGGAGGACTTTCTTCCAAGAGGACGCCCACTACTCGATGTATGATACGATTATATTCTCGTATTGTTTTATGTGATATCCCGGACATGGGTCCGTGGGCAGTTGTATTTGCATACTGTATGATGTGATGTCTGTATGACTGTTTGACTCTTTGTATGCATGATGCATGATGATATATGGGAAAGTACAGGATTACCCTTGATGTATGACTGTACAGGATTGCATATTTGAGACAAAGACCCGCAGTCAGTCTCTATTGGTGCTAGTCACCAACCCCTTGACCTTTCGGGTGCGGGCAAGGGGAAGTCATGTACCCGGTTCCGGGTTCCCTGGAATTCGGGGGCGTGACAAGTTGGTATCAAAGCATGGTCTAGTGGACCTAGGTTAGTGAAGGGTGGTTAATTGATTCCATGTGACTTGGAAAACTGTAGGGAGGGTGCCTGATCAACGCAGTCTTTACATGTATTCTAGGTTATTTTGGTGTCAGTTAGATTATCCTAGGAGCATACATGGGGATGGGGTGCATTGCTAGTGGTATGATTGTGTGCATATAGGGCACTAGCTTGTCTTTGTCTGTGATGTACTTGTATGTGGTGCCAGGATGGCACATGGCCGTGAGAGCCAGGACTTGATTGTGGTGTACCCTGAGGGGTGACACGATGCTATATGCATGGTATGGACCTACGGGTCGTGTGGTGAGAACCTACAAGTCGGTTGTGCCTTTGATGGTGTTTGTCTTAGCGATGCTAGTATTGATTGTTTGTTGTTTGTTGTTTGTTGTTGTAGCCAGTGTGATGGCACCACCGAGGAGGGTTGTCCGAGGCCAGGGTCCGGCAGAGGAACCCACGATAGAGTCGGGGCACCAGGGGCAGGCAGAGCCCGCAGCGAAGTCATCAGCTCCCGTTGTGGGACCTGATTTGACGCAGTGTTGATTTAGTTGCGGGAGGCCATGCGGGTATGCGGGGCTCGATGAGGGATATGGCTAGAGAGGTGGATGAGCTGAAGAGGCAACAGCGAGCCTCGGCGCCACCACAGCCTCGAGCGAGCGAGGCGAGGGTGGTGCGGGATGTGCACCAGCCAGGAGGTCGTGGTAGAGCCAGCACGACGAGGAGTGGACTGGGCTGCGCAGTTTTTGAAACACGCACCCAGGACTTTTGAGGATGGTTCGCGGCTAGAGGTAGCCGAGGACTGGATTAGATGGACAGAGGACATCTTTGAGATGATTGGGGTGCCAGATGAGGAGCGGGTGCGCGTGGCGAGCACTATTTGTTGGGTATCCCACGCAGGTGGTGGGAATCCACTAGAGCTGTCCATGGCGATCGGATGAGCTGGAGAGAGTTTGTTGAGCGCTTCTTTGGGGAGTATTTTCCCAGCTCGTTGCGATATGCTCGACGTAGAGAGTATTATGAGCTTGTGCAAGGGTAGCATGAGTCCGGGGGGAGTATGTGCAGGCCTTCACGAATTTGGGGCGGTTTGCTCCTGGAGTCTTGGGAATAGGAAGGCCGGAAGACGCAGGACTTCATTCAGGGCTTGAGGCCATCTTTGAAAAGACATTGGAACCGATGCGGTTGACCGGCCTACGGGAGGCGGTCGACAAGGCGATCATTATTGAGCGAGGTCAGGATCGGGCGAGAGCCCCAGAGACCAGGCGGTTCGGCCAGTCCGAGCAAGAAGAGGCAGAGTGGGGGAGAGCGGTGCTCCTCGGCTGAGAAGAGGCAGGTGCGAGGGTTTCCGGCCAGGCGGTGGGCCCCCGGGAGAGTTCAGCCGACGGAGGCCGGGGACATGTTGGAGTTGTGGTTTGACCGGGCATGTCTCGAGAGACGCCCAAGGAAAAACATGACCTGTTTCCGATGCGGGAAAGTAGGGCATGGAGCTAGGGAATGTGTTACCCTTAGCTCAACCAGCGGTGTAGGCCCTCGTTCGAGAGATCACGGACGAGAGGAGTGGGGCTCCGTCTCGGAGGTCGGTGCTGCCGGCACGAGCACGCGAGACGCGACCTGCGGTACAGCCGGCCTCGGCGGGAGGCACAGGGTCATGTTGATCAGCGGGGCAAGGCCCCAATGGGCCAGGCTAGTGGCGGTGGACCACGAGGGAGGACTTTTGCCCTTACCGGTAGAGGCAGAGGTTCCACCGGTGGACGAGGCAGAGCAGGACCTTCGGTGGTGAGAGGTACCATTATCATTTCTCATACTATTTGTTCGGTTTGATTGATACCTGGTGCTACCCATTCTTTTTATTTCGTATGCTACGGTGGTTGGCTTGGAGTTAGACCAGGAGACAGTGAGTCAGTCTCTGATGGTTGCTTCACCTTTGGGTGGAATTATGATACTTGAGAGTATCTGTCGTGCTTGTCAGGTAACACTTGGGGGTGTTAACCTGTTGTGTGATTTGTATATCATGGAGTTAGATGATTTTGATGTTATCCTGGGTATGGACTGGTTGGTCTCCATGGAGGCCAAGATTGATTGTTTTCGACGGCGTGTGACGTTCCTCACACCAGAGGGCACGCGGGGTGTCTTTGTGGGTGAGTGGACCGAGGAGGCATGCGGGTTGGGACCTTTGAGGCATGGGTGGGGTGATGTGACCCACCAGTTAGCCAGCTTGACGTTGGTTGACAGGAGGAGAGAGGGGAAGGCTGTTTTGCCACCCATTGTAGATCAGTTCCCGGATGTGTTTCCCGAGGACTTGGTCAGTTTGCCACCCATGAGGGAGGTAGAGTTTTCGATCAAGTTGTTGCCAGGGACAACACCAATCAGGTTAGCGGCCTACCAGGATGGCACCGACGAGCTTAGAGAGCTCAAGAGACGATAGATGATCTATTGGCACGAGGCTTTATCAGGCGGAGTAGCTCACCGTGGGCGCTCCAGGTGTTGTTCGCCAAGAAGGCGGATGGTTCACTTCGGTTGTGTATAGACTACCGGAAGCCGAACCAGTGGATCGTGAAGAACAGTATCCATTGCCGAGGATCGATGACCTGTTTGATCGGTTTCGAGGTGCAAGATGGTTTTCCAAGATAGACTTGAGGTCCTGGATACCATCGGTTGAGGGTTAGGGAGGCAGATATCCCAAAGACCGCATTCGGTTGTCGCTATGGGCATTATGAGTGGCTTGTGATGCCGTTTGGGCTCCACGAATGCTCCAAAGGCGGTGTTTATGGGATTGATGAACCAGGTGTTCGCTCCATATTTAGATATGTTCATTGTGGTGTTCATCGACGATATCTTGGTCTATTCAAAGACCAAGAGGGAGCATGAGGAGCATTTGCGGGTTGTGTTGCGGACCTTGCGGGAGCATCGGTTGTACGCGAAGTTCACGAAATGTGACTTCCTGTTGCAACAGTGCATTTCTTGGGGCATGTGGTGTCTTCGAGAGGGTATCACAGTGGACCCTGAGAAGATTGAGGCGAGTCATGTCGTGGAAAAGGCCCACGAATGTGTTTGAGATTCGTAGCTTCCTTGGTTTGGCAGGCTATTATCGGAGGTTCGTGGAGGATTTTTCCCGGTTGGCAGCTCCGATGACACACTTGACTAGGAAGGGAGTTCCTTTCATTTGGTCTGATGCGTGTGAGAGTGCTTTCATGGAACTAAAGGCACGATTGACCTCAGCACCTATCTTGATTCTCCCACAGGAGGGTGTGCCTTTTGAGGTGTATTGTGATGCTTCCAGGGTGGGTCTTGGTTGTGTGTTGATGCAGACTCGACAGGTGATTGCTTATGGATCTAGGCGGTTGAGACCACATGAGCGAACTATCCCACGCATGATTTGGAGTTAGCTGCAGGTGATCTTTGCTTTAAAGAGTGGCGGCATTATCTCCTTGGGGAGAAATTTGTGGTGTATACGGACCACAAGAGCTTGCGTATATCTTCTTCTCAGGCGAGACCTGAACCTTAGGCGACGGTGGGTGGAGTACCTGCGATTTCGATTTGATATGATGTATACCCCAGGGGAAGGGTAATGTGGTGGCGGATGCTCGAGTAGGAAGAGCAGGGCCGTGGTGGCCCACCGTGCCATTAAAGAATGGGAGATGATGGGTCGGTTGGCAGCGATGAGGTTGCAAATGGTGACCGGTGAGGGGCGAGGGACCCTCGGTGTTGTCGTCGCGATCCCTGAGTTGCGGCGCAGGATCATAGAGGATCGGTGGGGGACATTGATTGTGAGGTCATCGAGACAAGATTCGGACGGGGCAGGCATCTTCTGATTGGACCGAGGATGCTGAGCATATATTGAGGTATAGGGGGTCGCCTGATAGTTCCCACTTCTCTTCAGGAGGGAGGTTCTTCGGGAATTTCACCGGTCGAGGTTAGGCGTACATCCTGGTGGGACCAAGATGTACCATGCCGTGAGGAGGCGATATTGGTGGCCAGGCCTGAAGAAGGCCGTTGCTGATTTTGTGAGGAGGTGTTTGACCTGTCGGCAGGTCAAGGGCAGCACCTGAGATCAGTGGTGAGTTGCGATCATTGCCGGTGCCGAGTGGAAATGGGACCACGTGACCATGGATTTTGTCACTGGACTTCCTCGTTCCAGGGGGACACGACACGATATGGGTAGTTGTCGACCGGTTGACCAAATCGGCACATTTTATTCCGATTCGAGAGACAGACCCAGTGAGGACTTTGGGACAGAGGTATATTGATGTTATTGTGCGGTTGCATGGAGTCCCATTATCTATTGTATCTGATCGGGATGCGAGGTTCACATCTCGCTTTGGAGACGGTTGCGGCGAGCCTTGGGTACTAGGGTGAACCTCGGTCTGACCTTTCACCCACGAGACGGATGGTCGATCGGAGCGGACGATTCGGACACTCGAGGATATGTTGCGTGCCTGTGTCCTAGATTTTGGAGGTTGTTGGGAGACTCACCTTCCTTTGGTGGAGTTCTCTTACAACAACGGTTATCAGGCCACGATTGGGATGGCTCCATATGAGGCACTGTATGGGCGGCCTTGTCGATCACCCTTGTCTTGGGCACGAGACGGGAGAGACAGCGGTTCTCGGTCCCGATATGGTTCGAGAGACCACGGAGATAGTGCGATTGATTCGGCGGCGCATGTTAACAACGCGTAGTAGGCGAAAGTCCTACGCGGACCGGAGGCGTCGACCTTTGCGGTTTGAGGTGGGTGACCGTGTATTTTTGCGGGTTTTACCGCGTCGAGGGCATCGGAGGTTTGGACGTGGATCCAAACTTTCCCCTCGTTTTGTGGGGCCATTTGAGATTGTTGCCACCGTGGGCGCAGTGGCTTATCGGTTAGCTTTGCCACCGGAGTTGGCTCGAGTACATGATGTGTTCCATGTGTCTCGGTTGCGACGGTATCACCCAATCCTTCTCATGTGTTGGACTATCGCGAGATAGACTTGGGCGATGATGGTGCCGTTGTTGAGATGCCGGCACGGATTTTGGACAAGCGGGACCAGGTCTTGCGAGGCAAGACAATCCCACTAGTTCGGGTGTTATGGCGACACCGAGGCATGGAGGAGCAGACTTGGGAAAAAGAGAGCCAGGATGCGGGTTCTTCATCCCGAGCGGTTCGAGGACGATCGATCCTGAGGTGGGGCGGATGTGAGGACCTTCCCTGAGGTATGAGTTATGTTTTGTGCATTTGTTTTGCATATGTTGTTTGAGATGTGGTTTAGCTTGTTGTTTGTTGGTTGGCATCCTGGCATCGTGTGAGCCTTTTTTGGCTTGTTATGAGTTGCATTGCACCTGTGTGGTTGGTGATCATGTTGATGATCATATTTTTGTGTCTTGTTGTTGTGCGGTGCTTGAGCTTGGATTTTGCTATGTCTTTTGGGCTTGTGTTTGATTTTCGAGGACGAAAAGTCCTAAGGTGGGGAGGATGTAAAGACTCGTATTTGGGTAGTTTTGAGAGATAGTCATTCTATGATAATGTAACTATCTGGACGGTAGTGTAGCCGTCGATGTGAGCATTTTGACTGTACTTGGGCCCGATTCCGAGTCGGGGCCCCGTTTGACCCGATTGTTGACTTTTTGGGGTTTATTGGTTGACTTTGCGTTTGAGCAGTCATTTGAGTGTGATAATATCTCGAACAGTGTTGTGCTCGTTATTTCGAGCGTTTTGACAAGAATTTGACTCAATTTGGAGTTCGTGACCTCGGGAGGTCAATTATTGCGTTCGGGTCAATTATTGCTGGGAGGCCAATTATTGGCAACAGTATATATATAATTAAGAACTGCCTTATATCTTTAATTGCCAATTATTGGTACGTGCATGTTTGAGCAAAAGAGAGAGAGCGAGAGAGAGAGAGAGAGAGAAGGTGAAGAGCGTAGAGCTTTCTTGGCGATTTTGGGGCAATTGGAGCTCGTGGATCGCAAAGAATCTTCCAGGTAGGTGATTCTAACTCCTTATATGATTCATAGTAGGCTTAGCATGCTTAATTTGGGTGAAATCATGGAATTTGGGGGTGAACCTTAAGATTTGGGGGAAACCCAATTTTTGGTTGAATCTTGTGATTTAAATGCATAAAAGAAGTATTTCGTTGATTACATGAAATTTAGAGTTATTTAAGACGTGTAATGGGGTGTATATCAAAATAAATGTGTTTATGAGTGTTTGGGGTTGCTGGGTTGCCGTTCTAGCCGAGAAAATTGGCAAAAATGACGATGAACAGTGTTTTTCCGGGACTAAGTGAATAGTGTTTCCGGGACTAAGTGAACAGTGTGTTTCCGGGACTAAGTGAATAGTGTTTCCGGGACTAAGTGAACAGTGTTTCCGGGCTAAGTGAATAGTGTTTCCAGGACTAAGTGAAACAGTGTTTTTCCGGGACTAAGTGAACAGTGTTTCCGGGACTAAGTGAACGAGGTTTTTCCGGATCGGTAGTCCTGGAGGAGTTAGTCCGGATCGATGTCCGGAGTAATCAGTCCGCGAGCATCAAATCCGTAGGAGTGAAACAAGAATTCATTGCGGTCTGTCTGGGATCAGACTGGACATTTACATTGTAAACCATTATGCTTAAGTATTATACTTAAGTTACAATGTAAATAACGAAATACCCCCCATTTGGATTCAAAGAAAAATACTAGAAAAATTAATTCCCACTATTTCAAAATGTGAAAATTGGGTTTTAGTGTAAAATCTCGGAAAAACCCAAAAGTTCGTAGTGGTGAATTTTTGGAAAGTGGGGTTAGACATCTCGGAAAAATCCCCAAAAATCAGATTATCTTATTTATGATAAGGGAACCCAATGCCGGGACTTTTAATTTCAAGAAAATAGTTCTTATGAGTACTTCCTTCATAAATCAAGGGTTGAGGATTTACTTGTGAAGACTGGCTACAATTCTAAAGGAAATGTTGAGAATGACATGCCATACTAATGTTAGTATGTTGATGTGAGGTATTGGGGCATGGACTCCGTGACTTGTTTGGGTTTTCACCGTGATGCACCGATGGTGCTATGTGGTTGACGTGGCGAGCATATGCACCGATGGCAGGCCTGTGTGGCGACCGTGGCCGGGCATATTGCGCCGTGGACAAGCTAAGGCCTGAGTTGAGCCGTTGAGCTCGTGGAGCTAGGGCCGAGTGCCCTTAGCTGGGATCCCATGGAGGATCGTGGACAAGTTGTCCCCGATGTTTGTTGCGGCCGAGTCCCGATGATTGTGCACACTACACGGTGCACGAGTACACCGAGCATATAGTATAGACATGTGTTGCATGATGTGGAGTGTTAGGGTCACCTCCTGAGCTTGTCGCTCACCCCTACTTGTTGCTTACCCTTTTCAGGTGTGACCCGAGACTAGTGGAGGACTTTCTTCCAGGAGGACGCCCACTACTCGATGTATGATCTGATTATATTCTGTATTGTTTTATGTGATATCCCGGACATGGGTCCGTGGACAGTTGTATTTGCATACTGTATGATGTGATGTCTGTATGACTGTTTGACTCTTTGTATGCATGATGCATGATGATATATGGGAAAGTACAGGATTACCCTTGATGTATGACTGTACAGGATTGCATATTTGAGACAGCACCCGCAGTGTAGTCTCTATTGGTGCTAGTCACCAACCCCTTGACCTTTCGGGTGCGGGCAAGGGGAAGTCATGTACCCGGTTCCGGGTTCCCTGGAATTCGGGGGTGTGACATGTTCTTTGTTTTATATTATTTTTATTCTTTTATTCTTTCATTTTTTATTTACTCGATTTATTTACTGCATTTATTGCACCGTTGTATGATAGTTTTGATTTACGCACTTTGATAGCATGATAGTCGTGTTTTACCGCTTTTCCTAATTTCGTTGCATTCATGCATAAACCTTCTACCCGGGTTTCTATCACAGTTTAGGTTAGCGAGGTTTATTAGGGTGCCCCGAGCGTTGATCATTATCCGTGAAGGGACCCCGGACTCCTCACTCAGGCTTGAGGTCCTTTTAAGGCCCCCCTCCGGTAAATCCCATGGTGTACGGAGCCCTCTAGAGAGGAAGCTTGGGGACCAACGAATAAGATAGGGTGAGAAATCATGGCCCATTAGGGGCACACCGACCCACATGTTGTATGACTAAGCATGTCATGCTAACCTTGGTTTTGTAGGGTAGCTGCATTAAGACATCCCTTGTTTGTTTAAAGTATCAATATTTGTTTATTTGTTTATTCTGTATATATTTCTTTTTGCTCTCCTAACATTTCCATATTGCATACCACGTCATTCATATAGGATGCATGGCAATATTTAGTCATCTCTTAGAGGGGATATGGGAGAAGGAGACTGCTACTGAGGTGGCTCAAGCATCTAGCGAAATCCAACGCCGTCTAGGAGACTTTCCACCGGGAGAGTTGCACAACGCAGACCGGGTCACAGTAGAATTTTCACAAGACTTCACTAATGAGTTACGAGCCAATTGGAGTCAGTGGACGGATGAAAGAAAGATTGCTTATGCTCGACAATTTGGTGATCTACTGCTTTTAACCAACCTACCAGTTGATAGAGACATGCTTTAAGCTGTACTTCACTTTTGGGAGCCAAGGCGTAAATGCTTTGACTTCAATGGTATTGACCTTGTTCCTACTGTCGAAGAATATAGAAGACTGCTCGACATACCAGAAGATCACCGAAGGAACGTTTACTTACCTGATCCAAGAAAGGCGGGACGAAGAGCTTTTACTGAAATGATGGAGGTCCCCATTTGGAGAGCACCTTTTCTGGTAAACCACGAGGGGCGAGAGCAGCTATCATGGGAAACTATCCAGGAGGTTATGTCGACTACTACAGAAACAAGATTTCACCGGCATTTGACTCTAGCCATCTACGAGTTAGTCATTTTTCCGCGCATCTCGGCGTATGTAGACATGACAGTCATTGACTTGGTGCGACAAGTGGTGCAAGGTTGTGATCCCACCCCGGCTATCTTAGCAGAAACTATCCGTTCCCTTTCCGATCTGAGAACTCGTGGTTCTGGACAATTCACTGGCTACTTACCACTTTTCTGCACTTGGCTGAAGGGGCACCTCCCCTGTGCTGTCCCCAACTTCACACCAGTATACTAGTTACCTTATACCACACCATTGGACATCCTGCTCAGTAAGTGGATTCTGCCCAAAGGAGTGGAAGACTAGAAGGAAAAGCTGTAGGACTTATAGGAAGAAGACATCGTCTGGATTGCTCCCTGGATGCCAAGGTACTCTA
The DNA here is from genome assembly GCA_023512835.1 of Taxillus chinensis. Taxonomy (NCBI): domain Eukaryota; kingdom Viridiplantae; phylum Streptophyta; class Magnoliopsida; order Santalales; family Loranthaceae; genus Taxillus; species Taxillus chinensis. The sequence continues at coordinate 25,061,906 of CM042089.1, forward strand.
TGACATACAGTTGTGGTGAGTACAACTGGGTTCCCTTGCTAGGCCCCTGGGGAGCTACTGCTTATGCACCACTGCAGTGTGAAAGACAGCTAGGAGACAGTCAGGTTGTTCCGGTATTGTATGGGATGGAGGACTGTGACTTCACTTATGGTCGTACCATGCTAGAAGAGAAGGGGATGAAGTTGTACCAAGCATGGTCTATACCTCGCAAGATTCAACCTAATAACTCAAAATTTGGTATCTTTCCAGCTTAAATTCCTTGGAGAGCACAGCACGAGCCACAGCAGGGTTTGATCGTGAGGACCCTCTTGCAAGAGAACCAAGAGCTGAGGCAGCAAGTCCACAGACTGGAAGTCACTTTGGAGAGAGCTACTCAGAGGTTGCAGCTGAGGGACAAGCAACTGGAGACCGTGTTGCAGCAAAGGGAGGATGCCGGAGAAAGACCACCGCAAAGGAGGAGGCGTCGCGCTTGAAGACCATGTTACCGTCTTTGAGATGACTGAATAATTGCCTTAGAGCCATGTAGTTTCTGTTATTGTAGTTGTTAGAAGGTTGCACGACATTTATGCATGTAATCTTTTTTCTTTTCTTAATAAAATGAAGTTTATTAAACCCGTTCACTCGCATCCATTCACGCATCTCATGCATTCATGTAAAAAGTGAAAACAAAACTAAAAAAAAATTCTCACACCTTGTGTTTCTTTCAGCCGAAATATTTCTTCATCCAGAATTGGGCACACTTACAACCTACGGTCCAGACATAAGCACACGTCCTATTCGATGGCCGACGAGAATGAAAACAGACTGATGGGGCTAGAGCAGAGTCACCAAGGCATGAGTGACACCCTTCAGAACCTGCAAGAACAGATGAACCGTATGGCAGAAATGATGGCTCGATTGGTCAAAGGAGCTCCAAGAGAAGCAAACCCACAGCCTAGGCCAAAAGTGACACAGCCTCCACCTCCCACACAGCCTGTGACACACAATGTCATTCTCGAGCATTTGGGCACGCCCAATCCAGGCCAATACACTTCACCAGCAATGGGAGTTCCTACAGAAGTGGTAGGCTCTCCGGCATACAAAGAAGAAGCTGAGTCCCCTGCACTAAGGAGGATTGAAGAATGACTAAAGGCCATTGAGGGCGCCAAAATCTATGGCATGATTAATCCTGATGAGCTGTGCCTAGTCCCTGGTGTTGTTTTACCCCATAAGTTTAAGATGCCCGAATTTGAGAGGTTCAATGGCACACGCTGTCCCAGAACTCACTTGGCGATGTATTGTCAAAAAATGGCCGCATACACCAGCGATGATAGACTTCTTATGCACTGCTTCCAGGAGAGTCTAACGGGAGCGCCCTTACGTTGGTATTTTCAGATGGATGGAGGACGTATTAGAACGTGGAAAGACTTAGCTACTGCATTCCTGGCACAGTATAAACATGTCATTGAACTAGCCTTGGACCGTCTGACATTACAGTCTTTGGAGAAAGGTCTTAATGAAAATTTCAAGGACTATGCAAGAAGATGGAGGGAAACTGCAGTGGAAGTGCAACCTCCATTAACAGAAAGAGAGCTCACGACATTGTTCATCAACACATTGAAGGGCGTATATTATGAAAAGCTGATCGGTCATGTTTCTAGCACTTTTGCCGATCTAGTTGCTTCGGGCGAACTCATCGAGAGCGGAGTCAAAGGAGGAAAGCTGAAAGGAGAAATGGTCGAGGCACCAAAGAGGTCATCAATGCCGCCGAAGAAGAAAGAAGGGGAAACTAATTTCGTGTATCAGTCTGGCCCAATGATGCAACCTAACCCTCCCCAAATGCCTGTTTACTTCAGACCACCTCCAGTAGCCGCATATGCCGCACCTGCACCTATCCCGCAATTCCAACCTTTCCAATTTCAAGCAAGACCCCAATACACTTACCCAGCTCCACAATTCCCTCAACTACCTACCCCAGCACCAGTCCAAGCACCCGTCAGAAGCCCATCTACTGACCCGAAACCAAATCAAGCTCCCAAGAAGCACTAGGAGTTCGACCCAATCCCTATGACTTATGCTGAACTATACCCAAGGCTCCTCGAGGCAAGACTGGTAGTCCCTACCCCTGTGGCAGAACTGAAACCGCCATACCCAAATTGGTACAAACCAGACCTTCGTTGCGTATATCATGCTGGTGCCGTAGGACACAATGTTGAAGGTTGCATCGCATTTAAAAGGAAAGTCCAAGCGTTAAAACATGCTCACTGGTTGGATTTCGCGACACTATCCAATTCCCCGAGTGTCAACAACAACCCATTGCCAGAACACTCTAATAGTGTTACTGCCATCAGCTCGGAAGCTAGGATTGCGAAGATCTCCCAAGTATGGATGCAAAGGGACCAGTTGTTTCAATTTTTACTCAAGTACGGGTATTTGTTGACCAGATCAGCTATGGAAGGTGAAGAAGGGACTGACCGACAAAAAAGGTGTCTGTTCCATGAGATGGCTCCAGGACACGACATTAACAATTGCATGGAGTTCGAAAGTGCTGTTCAGGAATTGATCGACTGCAAAAGGATTGAATTTTCAAAACAGTGTATTGATGCATCCATCTAGATGGTCCAAAGAGATAATGCAGACGTTTTCACAAACATGCCCAAACCTCTCCGAATTTACACTACAACTCCAGAAATACCCCTGTTACCCCATGGGATCCAGCCTCTTACAATCCATATACCCCCTCAACCTTCCTATAAAAGTGAGAAAGCTGTTCCTTGGAGGTACGGTTGTGAAGCGATAGTGCAAGGGAACTCCCAAACAAAGAAGACAACTCGGAGTGGATATCCTTACGCACCTGAAGTGCTCGAACAATCGAAGAAGGGGAAAAGGCTGCGACCAACGAGGAAATTCAAATTACGAGGAAGACGGCTGGAGTTTCTGAAGTTGATTAAGCGTAGTGAATATAATATCGTAGAACAGCTAAGCAAACAGCCCGCTCGAATCTCATTACTCTCACTGCTAAAGGATTCTACTCCACACCGAGAAACATTAATGAAGGTCCTTAGCAAGGCTTACGTCCCACCAACTATTTCGGTGGAGAACATGGACACACTTGCTGGAAACCTTGTAGTGGACAACTTTATATCGTTTAGCGAGGATGAACTACCGCAGGAGGGCAAGGGTCACATTAAAGCTTTGCACATTTCTGTCAAGTGCAAAGAACACACCATCTCCCGGGTACTGATCGATAATGGGTCTGCTGTCAACATTATGCCTTTACAAATATTACAACAGCTGCCTATAGATTCTTCATACATGCGGTTGAGTAACATGGTAGTTCGAGCCTTTGACGGTGGGAAAAGAGAAGTAACAGGAACGATGGATATTCCATTGCTGATTGGGCCCACAGTATTTTCGGTTGAATTTCAGATCTTGGATATTGCGCCATACTACAGCTGCTTATTGGGAAGGCCATGGATTCATACAGGGGGAGCAGTACCTTCTACTCTGCACCAAAAGCTGAAGTTCGTGATTGACGATCACCTCATTTGCATATCCGGGGAGACAGACCTGTTGGTAACCGAGCCCTCATCCATGCCTTGTATTGACAGCGGAGAGGACGCACCTGAATGTTCTTTCCGAGCCTTTGAAGTAGTAAATGTCACCTATGTGACACGGCGCAGTTTGTATCAAAGGATAGGAGCTCAACTGTCCAAAGCTACCAAGATGATTGCACATACGATGCTTAAGCAAGGACATAAGCCAGGATTTGGGCTCGGGGCATCCTCTCAGGGCATGAAAGACCCGTTACGCATCTGGGGCACGATGGAACGATATGGGCTAAACTATAAACCCACCAAAGTAGACCGGCAGAAGGAAGCCTCCAGGAAAAGGGAAGTCAAAATGGCCAAGCTGCAGAAGCGACCTATCCAAGAAGAGCGGATGACATTTCCACCCTTAGAAGACACATTCTACAGTGGAGGGTTTACTTATCAAGAGAAGGCTGTCATCATTGCTGCTGTGGAGAGCAAGGAGCCAGAAGCGGGCCAAGTGGTGTTCGTGCAGGAAGGAGCACTAGGACAACCTCTCAACAATTGGACTAGCACATGTCTCCCCGTGATGTAATCCTTGGGGGAATCCTATTTGGATATTTGTTTATTTCACTTTTATGCCTCTTTCAGTGTTTAAAAAACAGTTTATGTCTCTTTGGACATTTCGCTTTCAATAAAGTGCATGTTTTCCAAAAACGGTGCATTGCATCTCATTATCATATGCATATCATATTTTGCTATCAACTTGTTGATCTTTTCATAAACAGGTACCATGAATTCAACGAGGGTGTGACAAGCAATGATGAGGCGGGATGCCCAAAGTTTGACCAACGTCCAGATTGGGAGAAGTCAGTGCATGAGACAAGTGAGGCTGACTTAGAAGATGAGGCCGATTTACCTGAAGATATCCTTCAGCTGTTGGAAAGGGAAGACCAGTTCAAGACCCCAAGTGAGGACCCTATAGAAACAGTGAATGTGGGAACAGACACAGAACCAAGAAGGCTTAAAGTGAGTTCTTCATTATCCGCGGAGATCAAGGGGCAGTTAATTGAATTGTTGACCAGTTTCAAGGATATATTCGCCTGGTCCTATCAAGATATGCCAGGTCTGAATCCAAATATTGTGCAACATCAAATACCACTGAAGCCAGAATGTCCGCCGGTCCAGCAGAAGCTGCGAAGGATGAGACCTCAAATGATATTGAAGATCAAGGAGGAGATCAAAAAGCAATGGGATGTCGGTTTCCTCAGTATTGCTCATTATCCGGAATGGGTGGCGAACATTGTGCTAGTGCCGAAAAAAGGGGGAAAAATCCGTGTATGTGTCAATTACCGAGATCTGAATAAGGCGAGCCCAAAAGATAATTTTCCACTCCCACATATTGATACGCTGGTGGACAACACATCGAAACACGCTTTGTTTTCATTTATGGATGGATTTTTGGGCTATAACCAAATCCAGATGGCCCCCGAGCACAAGGAGCGGACGACCTTCACTATATTATGGGGTACGTTTTGTTCCAATGTGATGCCATTCGGACTCAAGAATGCGGGAGCCACTTACCAAAGAGCCATGGTCACTTTGTTTCACGATATGATGCATAAGGAGGTGGAAGTGTATGTGGATGACATGATAGCCAAATCAGCAAGTACGGAAAGTCATGTTGAGGTACTCCACAAACTTTTCCAAAGGTTGCGAAAGTATCAACTCAAGTTGAATCCAGAGAAATGTACTTTTGGTGCTACATCAGGTAAGCTATTGGGCTTCATAGTCAGTGAGAAAGGGATAGAGATTGACCCTGACAAGATTCGAGCTATCCAGGATATGTCACCGCCAACCACTATTAGGGAAGTCAGAAGTTTCTTGGGGCACTTGAATTACATCGCTAGGTTCATTTCGCAGTTGACGGCCACATGTGAACCATTATTTAAATCGCTACGAAAGGGCAATCCAGAAGTTTGGAATGAAGCATGTCAGGAGGCCTTTGACAAAATCAAGCAATACTTGATAAATCAACCAATCCTGGTTCCACCGATGCCTAACAAGCCGCTCATCCTCTACTTAACTGTCCAAGGCTCATCAATGGGTTCTATATTGGGACAACATGATGCCTCAGGAAGAAAGGAGCAAGCAATTTATTACCTGAGCAAGAAGTTCACCCCTAGCGAAGCGAAATACACTCCATTGGAAAAGGCCTGTTGCGCTCTGGTTTGGACTGTCCGACGATTAAGGCAGTACACCCTCTATTATACGACATGGCTTATTATGAAGCATAACCCGCTCAAATACTTATTGGAGAAACCATCAATTTCCGGGAGGATCGCTAAGTGGCAGTTGTTGTTATCCGAATATGATATTGTGTATGTGCCTCAGAAAGCCATAAAAGGAAGTGTTATAGCAGATTATTTGGCAGAAAGGGCCTTGGAAGACTACGAGCCTATGAATGTTGGATTTCTAGATGAGCACATCAATATCATTGGAGAAGAGTCTGACGCGTGGATTATGTGGTTTGACGGTGCCTCTAGTCTGTTGGGGCATGGTATTGGGGCTGTCCTGATATCCCCAAAGGGTGAGCACTTCCCCATGGCAGCCAAGTTGACATTTCCATGCACAAATAATGTAGCCGAGTATGAAGCGTGTTTGATTGGTCTTCAAGAAGCCATTAATCGAGAAATCAAAAAGTTACAAGTATTCGGCGATTCAGCCCTTGTGATTTACCAAGTCAGAAATGAGTGGGAAACTCGGAACCACAAATTGGTCCCGTATCAGAAGCTTATCTCTAGGTTGACCGAGCAATTTGAGGAGATTACCTTTGAGCACATGCCAAGAGAGCATAATCAGATTCCCGATGCATTGGCTACCTTAGCCTCTCTCATTCGACTGGATACAAAACTAGAGGTTCAATCCTTTGACATTCATATACGAGACACGCCAGCTCACTGTATGGCTATTGAAGGAGATCCAGAAGAAAAACCTTGGTATCATGATCTCAGGCAATACCTACTCAAACAAGAATATCCTGAAGATGCGTCCGACACAGACAAGAGGAACATCTGGCGGGCTGCAACCAAGTATTACCTTGATGGTTCTATCCTATATTGACAAAATCATGACATGGTGCTGCTGCATTATGTAGAAAAAGAAGAGTCGTCACAACTAATGAAGGAACTTCATGAAGGGAGCTGTGGATCACATGCAAACGGATATGCACTGGCATGACAAATTATGAGAACGGGTTATTACTGGGTCACAATGGAGAAGGACTGCATTGATTATGTACGCAAGTGTTTCAAATGTCAGATATATGGTGATCGGATTCAAGCACTGTCATCTCAGTTGCATGTGATAACTTCACCATGGCCTTTCTCGCTCTGGGGCATGGACGTCATCGGACCTATATCACCGAAGGCATCTAATGGACATCGCTTCATCTTGGTAGCCATCGATTACTTCACTAAATGGGTGGAAGCCGCATCTTATGCCAACGTGACACAAGTAGTGGTGGTCAAGTTTGTTTGTAACAATATCATATGCCGTTATGGACTCCCAGAGCAAGTCATCACAGACAACGCAACAAACTTGAATAGCCGAATGATGGGTAATCTACGTGAGCAGTTCAAGATCCAGCATCGAAATTCGACCCCGTACAGACCCAAGATGAATGGGGCAGGCGAAGCAGCTAACAAGAATATCAAGAATATTGTTAGAAAGATGACTGAGATGTACAAGGATTGGCATGAGAAGCTGCCCTATGCATTAAACGCATACCGCACCTCGGTGCGTACATCAACTGGGGCAACTCCTTTCTCATTAGTTTATGGAATGGAGGCGGTGTTGCCGATAGAGGTGGAGATTCCTTCCCTGCGGGTACTCAAGGACACACAGTTGGATGAAGCATGGTGGGTTCAAAATCGGTACGAACAACTGCATTTCGTGGATGAAAAGCGCATCGCAGCGGTGAATAGAGGCTGTTTGTACCAGCAGAGGATGATGAAAAGTTATGACAAGAAGGTGAAGCCTCGAAATTTTCAAGAAGGGGAGCTTGTACTTAAGAAGATCTTGCCTATCCAAGTTGACCATAGGGGCAAGTGGACACCCAATTATGAAGGTCCGTACGTTGTCAAAAGAGCTTTCTCTGGTGGAGCATTAATCATTGTCAAAATAGATGGAAATGAGCTACCAAATCCGGTCAATAGTGACGCCGTGAAGAAATTCTATGCCTGATTCCTGTTACCATATTGTATTGGATTAGGATCAACATGTAATCAAACAACTCTATCCATATCAAACCTTTTGTTGTCATTCTCTCATCCTTTCAATACACCTCACTAAAGTCCCAGGATGATGCCCTACACTGGGCATTTCCTAGTCAAATACCTCCACAACACGAGGGGTGGAAACATGCATGCCTAACACCCCTACTTACATTAAAGTCCCAAAACAAAAACAAAAACAAAAAAGGAATAACAAAAAAACAAAAAAAAAAACAACAACAACAACAAGTGCTCGACCAATACTTGTAGCACAATTTGTCAACATTTAGTGACGCCCTATCCCCAATAATGACCTTTGTAGCAAAAAAAAACCAAACCTTTTCTCTAACCTTCTATTCCCGCCAAAAGCCAACTGCCAATACCTATACCTTTCTAGAGTCCTTGATTACATGTGTGATCTTTTTCTCAATCCGATATAAGTAACAGGACATCTCGAAGCAGAGAGCGGACTTAGTGAAAACCCGAAAGGGCGCTAAGGGTAAAATACAAAGCTCAAGAATGAAAAAAAAGTGAAGCCAGACTTAGTGAAAACCCGAAAAGGCACTAAGGGTAAAATACAAAGGCAAAAAGAAAGCCAGACTTAGTGAAAACCCGAAAGGGCACTAAGGGTAAAATACAAAGGCAAAAGAAAAATCAGACTTAGCGAAAACCTGAAAGGGCACTAAGGACAAAGTAAAGACAACAGAAAAAGAATCCAACAATGCAACGTCCAACACTTGGGGTTAGGGATGATCATGGAATCAAGACGAAGCAGCTAGTAGAGCAGTCACATATTACAAGGAAGAGAAGAACTTTGGTCAAACTGAAGGCACTCTCAAATCAAACTCGCGCCTCACGCCTCTCAAGAATTCAGGTTTTGTTTGTTAAAGTTAGGCATGTTGTGATTTATATGATGTGATTATGATAAATTGATATTATGCTCATAAATTCTTTTTCAAAATGTTTGGTTTTAAAATTGTTATCCCGCTGTAGAGTGAAAACTCCCAAAGTCCTAATAGACTTCCCTAAGGATTGCCCCACGGGAAGAACTTGCTACGAAGAATCGTGAGGCAACACCAAGGCCCCATGGACAGAATCCCCGAGAAGGGCCAAATTATGACAGTAAATGTTGCCAAAAAAGGACAGCCCATTGTCAAAACTAGCAGAGTCTGGAGAAGACAAAGTTGTGACACTCGACGTTGTTAAACAACGGTAGTGATTCTCTATGGAAGCCAACAAAACTCGATAAAGACTCCATCACGACAATAGATGTTGCAAGGAAATGGTGGCCCATCATCGAAGCTAGCAAAGTCGGCGGAAGACTCCATCAATGAGATCCTCCGTTAAAGCCAACAGAGCCCCGAAAAGAACTGAGCAGTGAAAGTCAAACATCATGACACTCCAGCAAGAGCTCTACCTCAACAGAAGTATAGGATCACAAAGCGCTTGGGACATTTAACCCTTCCCTTTCCCCTTGGATTTTCAATAAGAATGTTAAAATTCCCATGCATCCATGCACATGCATCATACGTTCACATATTCTATGCATGCTTTTGCACTTCGTGACTGCGTTTCAGGAACCCTATACAGCGTGGAGTTTTCATTTCAAGACTACCTCAAGTCACAGTCAAGCACCGGATATCCCTCGAGCCTTTTTACCCTTTTTTTTTTAAGTCCAAATTTTTTAAACATCCATCTCAAAGGTTTTTCATTCCCCATTTTAGCTTTTCGAACTTTAGTTTTTTTTTTAAATTCCCGTTAATCTCAAGAGTTTTCATTTTAAGTGTTCAAGTTCCTGTCTAGGACTTTTCATCCTCGTTTTAAAATTCCCGTTAATCTCAAGGATCTTCATTCCTGTTTTAAAACTCAAGGGCCTTTCAATTCCGAGTTTTAAATTCTTGTTAATCTCAAGGATTTTTTTTCATTCATTCCTGTTTTAAACCTCAAGGGCTTTTCAAGTCTGAATTTTTAAATTCCAGTTAATCTCAAGAATTTTTCGTTCCTGTTTTAAACCTCAAGGTCTTTTTAATTCGAAGTTTTTAAATTCCTATTAATCTCAAGGATTTTTCATTCCTGTTTTACACCTCAAGGGCCTTTCAATTCCAAGTTTTTAAATGCCTGTTACTTTCAAGAATGTTTCATTCTTGTTTTACACCTCAAGGGCTTTTTACTTCCAAGTTTTTACATTCCTATTAATCTCAAGAATTTTTCATTCCTGTTTTACACCTCAAGGGCTTTTCAATTCCAAGTTTTTAAATTCCTGTTAATCTCAAGGATTTTTTATTCCTGTTTTTAACCTCAAAGGCTTTTCCTTCCAAGTTTTCAACTCCATGTCAACCTCAAGGGCATTTTATTTCATGTCTCAAATTTTCATTTACCTCAAGCGCCTCTCCATTTCCCCAAGTGTTTGCCTTTCTCAACGCAAAATCCAGGTGCTTCGAACCATCCTTTGGCAACAGGTAAGCCAGGTTAGTAGTCCAACCCGTCCAAAACAAGTCCGTCCTATCTTTGCACACCGTTTGTATACAAACGATACACAAAGAGGGGCAGCTATTGGACCCTAATTTGTCCGGGTTGGACAACAGTTATCATATTCATTTTTCCTCCTTGCTGCCTTGGTTTGTTGAAATTTTTGAAGGACGACGGGTCGTGATCGTCGAGGCGCAAATGCCCAATTTTAAGACAATTATTCAAACGGCCTCCAAGTGCCAAAGAATCAGTCTTGGGCAATAAAAAATCCAATTCGAGGATCAACCCAATCGACCGCGCTCAATTCTGAGGTCAAACGAAGAAGATATAGTCAAAACAGCGTTCGGGCCGCCATCGGGGGTTAAAACGGTAAGTGACCTTTCATACGGAGCTCTAGATTAGGTCACGAACCTCATAAATCTCATCCTACTCATCGTTCTGAGAATTTTGACATATATATTGTATATATTCGCTCTCGGGGCTTTTTCGACGAAAATTAAAACTAAATACGTTTTGCGGTAATAGATAATCTCAGTACAGGCTTGCCGTAAAAATGAGCTCGTTTTCAAATAAAATTGACACGGGGTCGCTTGTCACGACGCCCCAAGTTCAGAAATAATTTTTCCCAGATGTTTTGAAGTCCGGGTCGTCCTACCAATCCCAAAAACCAAAAGGCATCAGTTAAAATCCCAAAACAACCTGTTTTCCGCTTTTATTTTACTTTCCCGCCCACCTCTCATCCACGTGTCACCTTTTCACTGGGTTTAAAAAAAGGATGAAATACGAAATACGAAAAAACAAAAAAAAACAAAAAAATCAAAAAAATCAAAAACAAATAAAAATACAGCTGCCCGCATGCCCGTCTCCCTTATCCCCATCACCTGCCCCATTGTCGTCTTCCCCCTCTCTCCTTCCCCATCTCGTCTCCGTCGTTGCAGCCACGCCACTGCCGCCGAGATCCCGAAGGACCACCGGACCACCTCGCACCCGCCGGATCCATCCCTCCAGCGCATCAAACTCAACCCACCTTCGACCATGGTTCTTCCCCTCTCTCTCAAGCCTAACCCACCGCCTGGCAACCTAAACCCGACACCAACTCCAGGCCACCGCTCCACCCTCTCCTCAAACCCTAGTCTCTCCAAGCTATATAAAGCCCCACGCCGTTCGTCTCTCGCTGGACTCTCGGTTTATCATCCTCTTCCAAAAAAAATACCGAATCGACCGTCTCTCCTCTCTCTCGTTAGCTCCCTGGCCGAACGAAAAGACCAAAGGCATCACCCTCATCTCTTCTTTTCTCTCCGTTCCCTCTTTGCCCGAAAATCCCAACACCCAAAACGACCCTTCCCCTGGCCGGATTCTACCTAAAAACCCTAGGACAGAGAGGGATTAGCACAAACAGAACCCCTACCTCAAGTAAAATGCAACAACACAGCAATATTCTGTTCCCATGCCGAACGCGGTCCGCCCACGAGACACAGACCACCCACGCAAGACACCCGGCAGCAACCAGGAGCTCTTCTTCCGTCTCTCTCTCTCTCTCTCTCTCTCTCTCTCTCTGCGACGGCTGGTGGAGCAACAAACCCTAAACCTAAAACAGAGGGGCTTCTCCTCCTTATATAGACAACACAACATCAAAACGACGTAGTTTTGATTAAGTGAATCCCAGCATCAAAACGACGTAGTTTTGATGGAACAAGCTATGACCTTCCCACATCCATACACACCAAAATATCCACAATTCCAACATGGTCCTTTGAGAAAAGATTATTAGAATAACAAAACTAAAGTAACCATGCAAAAATATGCCTGCACGCCAATTTGAACGCCAATTCCCTAATTGGCGTGCAGCTCCAAATGCACTCAAACTTTACCACAAGCCTTCTTGTATCATGTGAAAGACATCCATGCAAAAATAACCTTGCACGCCAAATGGGTCCAATTCGCGTGCACGTCCTTTTGGCCTGAAACTTCTGTGGTAGATAGAAGACATCATTCTAAGAATCTTTTGCTCTGCACGCCAATTCATCTGAGCCCATCTACTAGGTCAAAATAAATCTCCAAAACCTGACAAAACAGCCTAAAAACGCATGTATATGCATAGCATCTTCCTAGGGCATAAATGCACGTTATCACTTGTCACATGCACCTCCCAAAAGTCCCCTCTTGAGCTCATCTCTTACCTCAAACTTGTGCACCAATATTCAAGGTGTTTGTGGTTAACTTCTTACACACGGGTCATTACACTCTCTAATTCTAATGTGTTACAGAAAACCCGGGTATAGGGTTGCAGAAAGTGAGAGATGCATGTATGCACACTTAAAACAGTTATATAATAAAAAAGAAAAGAAACAAAAAAGAAACAAGCAAGCAAACATTTCATAAATTAAGACCATGGCTAGACTCTCACAATAATCCCCAGCAGAGTCGCTAGCTGTCATCACCCATTTATGACCGGGCTCGTACTAGCTTTTGTGAAAGGACTCCATGCTAGTTCATTTTGTTGATCCTAGAGTCATCCCTGCACAAGGCTCGCACAATCCATTAAACAAAAGAAAAACACAGAGCCGCCACCAAACAAATTAAAGGTATGATTAGGCACCTAAAAAAAGAAAGATCTATGGTTCCAGAGAATTAGGTTCGGGAGTCGGTTACGTGTGGGAAGGAAGAAAAACTCTTGCACCCCAACAACGCCCACAATTAGTACCTAGTCTTGATCTATGGGTGTTTGCTTGCATTATTCAAAAAGAAGTTATTTTTTTATATTTTTTATTTTCGAAAAAAGAGAGTTTTTAGGAACTAGGCCTTAAAACAACAAAAAAGATTTTAAAGCAAATAAAAAGAAGTACATTCTAATTTTAGAAAAAGAATGTGGGATCAAAGCCCATGTGACAATATTGTATTTCTTTTAGAAAACAAAAGTGATTTTCTTTTTTAGAAAAGAAAACAAAAATCATTTAAATTGAGATATGAGAATACTGCCACAATTGATATTGGCCCAGGCAGACTAGGATATGAGCATCTAGGACTCAACCCTCATGACCGCCCAGGCCCTGTTTTAATTTTTCTAGAAAATGTGTTCTTTTATTGTCCCTTTTTTATTTTTGAAGAAAAAAGGGGAATGAGAGTTAAAAGAGAAACCGTTTCACTTCAAAACATTTGAGAAAAGAAGTTTTAACAGTTTAAACATGAAGAAAATAAAGGAAAGAACCTGGGTGGTTTTATCGCCGAGCTTGGAAATCCTTTTTCAAAAAGTTTCCCTGAAAACACAAAGGTTAGAAAGAAAAATGCAGCTTTCCTTCCGTGCTTTAAGTCTTCAGTTCCCACGTTTCCAGAATGCTTCCTCCTTGGTTTGGAATGTCTCTTTTTTAGGCGCTTGAAGAAAAGTATATCTCTTTCTGATTTTTCCTCTCCAGAATAATTTCCTCTTTTCTCTTAATTGATAATCGATGCCCCTTTGATCTGATACTTGATAATTATCTCCCCAGATGTTCCCACTGGATGGCCTATTTATAGGTATTTTAGGGGAAGTATCCGTTGGTGCATTAATTGCACTCTTTATAATTTCCAAAGAGTCAATTGCAGTGTCTCGAGGGCTTAATTATGGTTTTCCTATTCCCATGTTTTGAAAAAGAGATTCCCGATGCCTAAAAATAAATAAATCACTTGTGATTATTTATTTCTCTGCTGTATCTGGACGCCTTGGTGGGTAAGGGCTGGATAAATCTACGGAGTATTAATGTCGTTGGGAATTAATGGTTATGCAGTCCCTAGGGGTCAACTGTGATATCCCGAGGAATTTAATTACGGAGGCTCCCTGTCCCTATGCTTAAAAATGGAGTCCCCAAGATGCTGATCGCAATTAATGCATTAAAAGGATTTTTCTGGATTTTTCAGAGTCCCGATGCTTTAAAGCTCTTTCCAGACCTTGTGGAAGAGTTATTTTGGAGTTTTTTTCGAATTATTTAGGTGATTTCCGAACCAATGGGTCCTTATTCCGCATCAACAGGACCTTATTCAACACCAATGGGCTTAGCCCAAATTTGACCAAGTTTGACCACCGGATTTGGGCTTATTCCGCATCAATAGGCTTATCCCACATCAATGGTCCTTATTCAGCATCAGTGAGTCCTTATTCAACATCAATGGGTTTAGCCCGGATTTGTCAGCACTAATTTCCTTACTCCATATCAGTGCTAATTCCTTACTCCATGTGAATGGTTAGCCCGGATTTCTTACTCCGGATTTGACCAAGTTTGACCGCCGGATCTGGGCTTATTCCGGACTAGTGGGCCTAGCCCGGATTTGACCAAGTTTGACCACCGGATTTGGGCTTAGTCCGGATTTTACCAAGTTTGACAACTAGATTTGGGTTTCCCCAAAAATTTCCGTGTGTGGGCTTGGTCGCCACGTGGCGCCTCTACTTGGGCTTCCTTAGGCCTTTCTTGTTCTCACTTGCTGTGTAAGGAGAGTGTCTTTGTATATATACTGGGCGAAGTAGAAGCAAAACTGGCAATGTAGGATAAACATGCATATGAATAACCAAAATTCGTGGAAAATTGACAGATTTGTGGGGCAACTTCAAAAATTCATAACTTTCTCTACAGAGCTCGGATTAGGGCCAAATTGGCCTTGTTTTGCTTGAAATTCTATTATCTATCTTCTAAAGTGGAATAACTCCAAAGGGATCATCCATTTAGGAGAAAAGTGGGAAATACCACACATAGGTACATGATAAAGTGAGCATTCTTCCATCCGATTCAAAAATTCATAGTTAATTGCATAAACTCGGATTACCCTCAAACCAGTTCAAAATGATAGATAAAGATGTTATCTAACTAATTCAATTGACTTTATTCCGATCCAATAAGTATTGAGAAAGTTATTAGCAAAATAGTGCGCTAGACTGGTTGTCTCCCCCCAAATTTGTACAAGGTTTGGTTGCCAACTTTGAAAAATCATAATTAATTGAATATAGCCCGGAATATTCTCAAACCAATTGTGAATGATAGATAAAGATGTTATCTAATCAATGCAATTTACTTTGTTGGATTACGACAAGTATCGGGGAAGTTATTAATAAAATAGCGGGCTATCCACCGGTTGTCCAATTCAACTTGGTACTTTTGTCATAACCATTTCATTTCTCCTCGGAATCAAGTGTGGTCAAGTGCGTTATTTTCCGAATGTCATCCTCTATCACTTAGTGGTCTTTCGCCAAGTATGGTTGTGATCTAACCTGATCAAAATGGGGTACAACAGTCAGTGTAGGGTTCATTTTATGGATTTATCCTTTTACCTTTGATTATTTGATTATTCCCTTTTCCGGACGTGGGTCCGTGGCAGTTATACAATCTTGATTAGCTAGACTTTAGTAATATTATTTGCAGATATATTTATTAATAGCTTGTGTGTTGCATTTGATTATTTGTAAGTACAATGCTACCCCCGTTGTAGTATTGTATAGCATTGAATCGGTCACCAACCCCTCGACTGTCACGCCCCGGATTTCTAACCCGCAGAAACCGGTTAGTGAATCCCCATGCCCGCACCCGAAGGAACAAGGGGTTAAGGGACCTTAGCACGGGTGCCGTCCCTAAACCATATCACACATACACAGAAATCTCATTTCAAAGTATAGTACAAACATACAGACAGACATGTTCTTTCCCCACAAGGTTACATCATAGGTTTTACAATACAACAAAACAAATAAAGACACACAAGGTCTTCACCTCTGGTGAAGCTCCTAGCTCATGTAAGCACCTGAAACAAACGAAAACAAACACAACAGGAGGGGTGAGCAACCATAGCTCAGTAGGGATTATGTCTCCCTGACCCACCCTAACTCATCAAATAGTGTAGGCATGTGCTTGTGTAATGCTACATATACATATACATCACCAACTCAATCATGTACACACATTTAAGTCAAAGAAAACCTCCCAGGTATTCCCAAACATCAGGCACACAGTACTGCCTCTCGGGCACAGCAGTGCCTCCCAAGCACAGTATTACCTCTCAGGCACAATAGCTTCTCAGGCTTTGAACAAATCTCACCTCCCAGGTCCTCAACAGTAGCCTCCCAGGCTTAATAAGGTAGCCTCGCAGGCCTACATGACCACTAGAGTTCACAACTCTATCCTTAAGCCTTGCCCAAGGAAGAGACTTGTCGTAGGAGTTGTTTTCTTGAAATCAAAAGTCCCGGCATTAGCTCCCCATATCATAACTAAGATAATCTGATTTTTTTGGAGATTTTTCTAAAGGGTCTCACCCCACTTTCCAAAAAGTCACCACTACGAACTTTTGAATATTTTCGGGATTTTACACTAAATCCCATTTTTCACATTTTGAAGGAGTGGGAATTTGATTTTCTAGTATTTTTCTTTGAATCCAAATGGGGGGTATTTCCTTATTTACATTGTAACTTACGTATAATACTTTAATGGTTTACAATGTAAATGGTCTTTCGAAACGCTGTTGCCAGGCTCCTAGAACTGTTACTCAACTTAAAAAGATTCTGGAAATTGCATTTGGTCGACGTCGACCACACTACTTGGTCGACATCGACCACATCGACTATGTCAGCCATCGAGGTCGACCACGTCGACCACCCAGGTCGACCACATCGACCTACATTGACCATGTCGACCACGTCGACTGCCCAGGTTGACCCTTTCGTCTGTGCTCACCCAGACAGACCTGCAACGCGCTGTTCATCCGGAAACCCATCCAATGACCTCAAAAACCCAATTTTAAGCATCAATTCTACCCTAAAATGAGTTCTTAACCCATCCTCGCCATATTAGGGTGACAAAACGACCTTAATTCGCAAGTTCACAATCAAAATCGGATTTCCCCAAATTCTAGGGTTCATCACGAAATTTATCAAATCTCCAAAATTTTGCATGTTAAACATCAAATAACGAAGAGAAGAGTAAAGGAATCCCTACCTGGAATGATCCTTGATGATCGAACAAGCTTAAAACACCCCAAATTAAAGCCTCCAAGCTTTTCTCTCTCTCTCTAAGCTCTCCAACGTACGAACCAAAGAAAACGTAACGTGGAAGCTTATCCTTTTCTCTTATTCATATTTCTGTATTTTCTTAAATTAATACATCCCAAAAATACTATTTGACCTCCCGGGGTCACGAACTTCAAATTGAGCCCAAGTACAGTCAAAATGCTAGAAATGACGAGTACATCACTATCCAGATATTTTCTAACCCAGTTGACTGCTCAAACGCAAAGTCAACTGACAAACCTCGAGAAAGTCAAACATCGGGCCACTCGGGGCCCCGACCCGGAATCGGGCTCACTCACAGTCAAAACTCTCTATTCGATGCGTACGTCGTTGTACTACTAGTCACATCCCTCGATGTGTCTTCCCTCCCATGGCTATTTCTTGGAACCCCAAACACAGGTCATTACATCGACCCCTAGAGTGGGCGTGCGAAGTTGCGTTCCTGATTCTGTCGGTTTCAGAATTTAGGGGCATGACACACCTTGGGATCACGCAACTCGCAAGAATGCTCGGCGAGTCTTCAGGATACGGGCCGGTTCGGCTCTGATACCACTTGTCACGGGGTCAGGTTTCCTGCGCCTCTCAACCCATTATGCCACTTAGCTTCTTTATCCATGGTCTGCTAAGTTTAGCCTTTGAGGGTTGAAGCGCACGTAGACTGGTTTCGCCCTACCACTGGGCTCATCAGGAGAATGGCTCCACTTCCCGACCAGTTTGTGTAAGGATGGCCAAATCCCTTCTTCAATGTCAAGTCCTCGACTAGCGGCATGCTCCCCGCATTCAACCGGGTCGGCACGTCTGAACTCTGAAGGGGTTCCATCCGTTTTCCTCCACGAACTGCTTGGAACCTTCCGCTGCGCACCATCTATGCTTTCAACCAACCCCTCTCCTTTACGTAGCACGAATACATTCCTGAATCATGCCACAGAGAAACGTCCCGCCAGCACCACGCTGCTCGGGTCGTGACATTCTCCTCCACCCAATCCTCGTAACGTCCTCATTGCGTTTGTCGACATCGCTTCCCCGCAAGCGATGGCATCGTTACCTCGACCTCCCCCTACTCGCCCAGTGTCAACAACTTGGACATCGCTTACCCGTAGGTTGCAACACCTTTACCAAGATGCTCGCCCACTCGCCCAATGTCCAAAGGATAGGAGGCTTCTAAGATCGCACCGACGCGCTCCTCCATACTCCCTCGCCCAACTCTGTATCACACTATAGGATACTCCAATTCTATGGATGCAAGGCATGCAAGACACTATCGGTCGACTCACCTCTATGAGCTCCCACCTTAGGATCACGTAACTCGCGCGAGTGCTCAGCGAGTCTTCAGGATACGGGCCGGTTCCGCTCAAATACCACTTGTCACGGGGTCAGGTTTCCTGCACCTCTCAACCTATTGCGGCACTTAGCTTCTCTATCTACGGTCTGCTAAGTTTAGCTTTTGAGGGTTGAAGCGCTCGTAGATTGGTTTCGCCCTGCCACTGGGCTCATCAGGAGAACGGCTCCAGTTCCCGACCAGTTTGTGTAAGGATGGCCAAATCCCTTCTTCAACGTCAAGTCCTCGACTAGCGGCATGCTCCCCGCATTCAACCGGGTCGGCACGTCTGAACTCCGAAGGGGTTCCATCCATTTTCCTCCACGAACTTCCTTGAACCTTCCGCTGCGCACCATCTACGCTATCAACCAACCCCTCTCCTTTACGTAGCACGAATACATTCCTGAATCGTGCCACTGAGAAACATCCCGACAGCACCACGCTGCTCTGGTCGTGACATTCTCCTCCACCCAATCCTCGCAACGTCCTCGTTGCGTTTGTCGACATCGCTTCTGCGCAGGCGATGGCGTCGTTACCTCGACCTCCCCCCACTCGCCCAATGTCCAAAGGATACGAGGCTTCCAAGATCGCTCCAACGCGCTACTTCGTACTCCCTTGCCCAACTCTGTATCACACTCTAGGATACTCCAACTCTATGGACACAAGGCGTGCAAGACACTATCGGTCGACTCACCTCTGTGAGGTCCCACCTTGAGATCACACAACTCGCGAGAGTGCTCGGCGAGTCTTCAGGATACGGGCCAGTTCGGCTCTGATACCACTTGTCAAGGGGTCAGGTTTCTTGCCCCTCTCAACCCATTGCGGCACTTAGCTTCTCTATCCACGGTCTGCTAAGTTTAGCCTTTGAGGGTTGAAGCGCACGTCGACTGGTTTCGCCCTGCCACTGGGCTCATCTGGAGAACGGCTCCAGTTCCTGACTAGTTTGTGTAAGGATGGCCAAATCCCTTCTTCAACGTTAAGTCCACGACTAGCGGCATGCTCCCCGCATTCAACCGGGTCAGCACGTCTGAACTCCGAACGGGTTCCATCCGTTATCCTCCACGAACTTCCTGAAACCTTCCGCAGCGCACCGTCTACGCTTTCAACCAACCCCTCTCCTGTACGTAGCACGAATACATTACTGAATCGTACCACTGAGAAACGTCCCGCCAGCACCACGCTGCTCGGGTCGTGATATTCTCCACCACCCAATCCTCGCAACGTCCTCGTTGCATTTGTCGACATCGCTTCCCCGCAGGCGATGGCATCGTTACCTCGACACCCTCCCACTCGCCCAATGTCAACAGCTTGGACATCGCTTCCCCGTAGGTTGCAACACCTTTACCAAGATGCTCGCCCATTCGCCCAATGTCCAAAGGATTGGAGGCTTCCAAGATCGCTCTGACGCGCTCCTTCGTACTCCCTTGCCCAACTCCGTATCACACTCTAGAATACTCCAACTCTATGGACGCAAGGCATGCAAGACACTATCGGTCGACTCACCTCTGTGAGCTCCCACCTTGAGATCACACAACTCGCGAGAGTGCTCGACGAGTATTCAGGATACGGGCCAGTTCGGCTCTGATACCACTTATCAAGGGGTCAAGTTTCTTACGCCTCTCAACCCATTGTGGCACTTAGCTTCTCTACCCACAGTCCGCTAAGTTTAGCCTTTGAGGGTTGAAGCGCACGTCGACTGGTTTCGCCCTGCCACTGGGCTCATCTGGAGAACGGCTCCAGTTCCCGACCAGTTTGTGTAAGGATGGCCAAATCCCTTCTTCAACGTCAAGTCCTCGACTAGCGGCATGCTCCCCGCATTCAACCGGGTCGGCACGTCTGAACTCCGAAGGGGTTCCATCCGTTTTCCTCCACGAACTGCCTGGAACCTTCCGCTGCGCACCATCTACGCTTTCAACCAACCCCTCTCCTTTACGTAGCACGAATACATTCCTGAATCGTGCCATTGAGAAATGTCCCGCCAGCACCACGCTGCTCGGGTCGTGACATTCTCCTCCACCCAATCCTCGCAACGTCCTCGTTGCGTTTGTCGACATCACTTCCCCACCGGCGATGGCATCGTTACCTCGACGCCCTCCCACTCGCCCAACGTCAACAACTTGGACATCGCTTCCCCGTAGGTTGCAACACCTTTACCAAGATGCTCGCCCACTCGCCCAATGTCCAAATGATAGGAGGCTTCCAAGATCGCTCCGACGCGCTCCTTCGTACTCCCTTGCCCAACTCTGTATCACACTCTAGGATACTCCAACTCTATGGACGCAAGGCGTGCAAGACACTATCGGTCGACTCACCTCTGTGAGCTCCCACCTTGGGTTCACACAACTCGTGAGAGTGCTCGGCGAGTCTTCATGATACGGGCCGATTCGGCTATGATACCACTTGTCACGGGGTCAGGTTTCCTGCGCCTCTCAACCCATTGCGGCACTTAGCTTCTCTATCCACGGTCCGCTAAGTTTAGCCTTTGAGGGTTGAAGCGCACGTAGACTAGTTTCGCCCTGCCACTGGGCTCATCTGGAGAACGGCTCTAGTTCCCGACCTGTTTGTGTAAGGATGGCCAAATCCCTTCTTCAATGTCAAGTCCTTGACTAGTGGCGTGCTCCCCGCATTCAACCGGGTCGGCACGTCTGAACTCCGAAGGAGTTCCATCCATTTTCCTCCACGAACTACCTAGAACCTTCCACTGCGCACCATCTACGCTTTCAACCAACCCCTCTCCTTTACGTAGCACGAATACATTCCTGAATCGTGCCACTGAGAAACGTCCCGCCAACACTACGTTGCTCGGGTGTGCTCGGGTCGTGACACGAGGGAGGGGTTGTGCGACTTCGGCTTGGGTGGGGGATGGGATTTGTGTTCATGGGTTTTAAAAAAAAAATTTATTTTAATATAAGTACATATAAAATAAATAATTCTATTGGGTTAAACTTAAAAAAATAATTTTCTATACGTAATTTTTTATATATATAAATATAAAATACAAATATTTTAATTCAAAATATTAAAGTTTATTTGCTTGCCGACATTAGTATCAAAGTTTCAAATAGCAAAACCAGGATCAAATTGCCAATATATATATTACGACACCGTTGGGAACTGTTGGACTGGGGAAGCAGATTGGCAAACGATAATGGCGCGATCCGCCCCTAGATGACTAGAACATGGAGGTGGAGGGCTTGGAGCCAGACTTGCCAGACTGGCAAAGGCTGAATGCTAGGACATGGGAGCTGGCGGAGGCATAGTGGTCTGACTCTGTGCAGCTGTTGGAGTGTGGAGAGACTGGCGTGGTGCCCTAAAAGTAATATGGGCCTCACAAAAATGTGTCTCTAAACCATATACTTGATTATGATACCCTAGGCGATTGCTTATTGGGCTTCTCCTGATGCAAACTCCCATTATTGAGTTATAACTACTTGTATATGATATAATAGTCCCTCCTGATTGTTATAATGATCCATAATATTTGATGATATATCATGATGGTCTCTAATGTTAGGTGGTACGAGATGATCGATGGAGCCGAATGTTAATCTAAATATGGTGTAATGGGAAATGATGGTTCTTAAAACTTGTAATGTGGGATAATAGTCTCACCGCAAATGTAATTAGTTAAACTTCAATCTTTTGTTATAGGATATCTGTAGTCCAGGCTAGCTCTTGCGCACTGCAATGCAATCGGAAGGGGGGTGAGCAATTCATTGCCACACCACAACTAATCCCGAAGCACTCCACTGACCCACATGAGTGCCTAGGAGCAATCCATTAATGCTAACAGCGGGAATTGAATCTGAGACTTCTTACATGACAGGAGACAATTCTTACCAGCCTACACACTGGTTAATAAAAAACTGGCCGCTATAAATATACGTTGCAATAAGCGAGCAGTTTATGACGAAAGAAAACTGAAGTGCATGCCGTCATTCCCTGGTGTTAATTGGAAAGGACAATTAGTACTCATATTCCATCGTCATAATTGCAGCTGGGACACAACACTGGAAGTCTGGGAACAACTAAAACCGATCGAATTCGTGTTCTCCTTCTGGTGTGTACGTAACAGCTAGCCAACGCTTAAAATGATGAAGTAAAAACGTACAAAGATAGAAACAAAAGCCAAACATGACTTCCTCCGCATCAATGGCTTTTCTTAATTAAAAGTCAATTTTTAGTGTTCTGTCTTGGTCTGTGACAATTATATTGGGAAATCTAATCTTATTCAACTAATTCAACTCGTATCATGGCCTATATATGGGGGCATGGAAAACGTTCACCGCCCCCCTGCATGTGTGTGTGTGTGTGTGTGGGGTTTTCTTTTTTTGGTTAATTATTATAGTCAACACGCTTTTAGCCTTTCTTTCTTTCTTTTTTTTTCCTCAAATCCGGCATACATTTATTACTAATAAATAATTATTACCCGTTTTGCAGCTTTGATGAATTCCTTCAATTAACAGCACATGGGATGGGAGTCATATTTTTGAAACTTTCGTCATTTTTACATTTTATAATATATATTATGACAAAGGCAGTGTTGTGTTTGAGACTGCGGATTACGAACGACCACCTATAATATTACTATATATTTATTGCCGTTTTATTATTTAATTGAATAATAATTGTGAAATTTTTATGGTACAAATTAAATAATATTCCACCATTCTTTCTTTTTTGTTTAGTTGTTTTTTCTCTTAAGAAGTTCATTTTGGTTTTGAATTTTAAATTAATTTTAGTAACCGTTTTTTCTTTTTCTTTTTCTTTTTTTCAGTCAGGACCCTAATGAAAATAGCGTAAATGAAAAATTTACAGCGGCAAAAAATTACCCAGGAAAAATTACTCGTCGATTACAAGGGCAACGAGAATCGAAAGGACCTCCAGAGGGCCGGACACGAAACGCTCCTCTGTGACACATTATTTTGATATTCTGGGAAGAGTGGCGAGGGTTTGGCTGTAATTATCAAAAAAGTGGCGTTCACACGCGACCATGCATTTATTTAGCATATATGTTAGACGGTGACCTTAGTTATTAATTACCACGTATGTCTCCTGAGCTGGCTGTTGACACACACACACATACACACACATGTATATATATGGCTAGGTAGACGTCAAAGTCTATCTATTAACTTCATGCGCTGATAGAGCATTCACAATTCACATTGACTTCTTTATGTGTATTTTTAATAAAAATAATCGGATATATTGACTTTTGTAAAATAAAATTTAAAAGTAAAAAATAAATAGCAAATGTCTATATTTAAGAAGTTACTATTTATTCACCTAAAGCTTTAGAAAAAAATATTTTAATAATATAGAAAAATTATATGCAATAAATATAAAAAAATTAAATGAGTAAATTTTATGATAAAATATAGGAAATAGTATTTTAAATTAGATTTTTAAAAAATTCAATATAAATGCTCTCAAAGAACTAAAAAATGGAAAATAAATAAATGAATGAATGGTAACATACATGAAATAATAGGTAAATCAATATATAAGTAAAATTAGCTATAGGAATAGGAAGGGGGTTGCAGTTTGGAAACGGGAAATTTGGGGCCAAGGTCCGTAGCATCCATAACAAGAAGCTACTGTTGCATATATCGTCTGTAACCTGCATTGATTGCATTAATTTCCTTGTTTCTTTTGGAATGAAACATATCATTATAATATATATCCTCATTCCTTCTTGCTATGTGATAAAATCCTGGTCGGATAAAAAATATGTTGTCCAAACGATACAGGTAGGATATCATTAATTAAAATTATGTTGTTTTGGTAGCATATCATTAATGAAATTTATGTTGTTTTGGTTATTGCACATAACATATTCACAACACATAAATTTCATGCTTTTGCTTTTCAGGTATTAAATAACTTTATGCTTTTTTTAATTTTTATTATATTTTTTAATTCATAGAAGCATTGATCATTTGATCTGGAAAGAAAGTAAGAACAAGAAAGAAAGAAAGTCTACATAGACCACATAAAATAGAAATGGAAAAAAAAAAATGTCATCCACAATGTCTCGTTGGCAAGTCAGTGGTCACCCAAGTGACCCCACAGGCCAACATCATGAAAGGAAGATGATTATCTAAAATAACTGTGTATTGGTTCTAGTGAGATCGAAACATTGAATCTAATAGGCCAGAGTTAAAATAACATACATACATCTTATGCCACTAAATCGAGTCGAGTATAAAGGTCGATTGGTTTTGAACATATTTGTTATTATTTATTAATGAATTAAATCGAACTCGAACATTAAAATATATTATTTACGACGAATGTCTTTATGAACATAATTATAAAATCATAAAAATATACAAAAAGAATATATACCGTAAATTTATTAAAAAAATATAATTAATTAATTATTAGGTTGTGTTATCTTTGTTTAATATATTTAAACAATTATTATATATAGTTCACAAAAATATTATAATAATAATAATAAACAAATAAATTAAAAACATATATTTTTTTATTTAATAATAATATAAAAGTATATGCTTATTAAATTATATTTAATAAAATAATTTTTATACATATTATTTGGTTTGTTAATTTCATATTTACAAATAATTTATACGAGCATGAATGATATTCCCGTCGTGAACATTCACGAACATGTTCACAAATATAACAATAGTATTCGCGAACGGTACTATTCTTTAACGAACGAATATAAACGATATTTTACCAAACCGAACGAGAGCTTGTTCATGAACGTTTGGTTCATTTACAGTCCTAATCCATGGTATATTTTATTATTGGCAATCCCATAGACATTATGAGTTGATATTGTTACGAATTGGAGATTATTTAAAATAAGCACCTATATAGGTTATTAAGTAGTGAGAACCAAAACATTCAATCAAATTGTAAAATCCATTTAATGTCAAACCTCAAGCACACGATAATATCGTATCTTATTTTTTCAAGCATAGCTAAAATATATAATTGGATAAAAGTGCGTTTCAGCCGATGACTTAAATATTAATACCAATGTTAATAATATTATTAAATGAAGGAAACTTTCACTCATTAATATTTTTGACATTTCATTTATACGTTTTGTTTTGTTACAATTTATACTTAAAATATATATTTTAATTATAAATTCTATTAAAATTTAATAGTCCAATTTAAATAAATCTGGCTATTTGATGTTTTAAAATTTAAATTTTTAATAAAATTTTTAATCCAGATATAAATTTCAATTATATCTTGTGATTAAATTTATTAAAACTTTTAAACTGTTCTTATATTTCTATTCCACGATAAAAGCTACCGCGCAACCTCACTGATTAAAATTTTGAAGCGTCAACATCATACTATTTTTTCTTATCCTCGTGCAATCATATTCGGGACTACATAAATTTTGGAAGGTTATTTCTCTTGCGCGCGCGCGCGCACACACACACATATATATATATATATATGAGAATCATCGGATGATTTGGTATTATTACACACAATAAAGTGAATTAAAGATTATTTATCAATAAATATATACCATGTCAGCCAACTAATCGTGTAATTGCCATGAGAGTGAGTAATCTTGAAAGGTTATTTTTCTTGTCTATTTTTATTTAATTATAGCAAATATTATAACAAGCACCACAGAAAATAAATAATTAAATAAAACTCTGATGTATTGTCTTTTTTATTTATCAGTCTCTCTCTATATAATATATTATATATGAATTAGCCCACAAAATTTGCTGGTTTATTTTATGTTACAAAGACAAGTAAGATGATGTGGGAGTATATGCTAGCACCGGCAATCGTATGGAGGATCACATATCATGTGCATGACTTCTCTCCAGGTATGAAAAACAAAACGCAACGAATAAATTGGAACAGAAACGACGAGGACAGCAAATTGCCCGGCGACAAACAAACCAACCCAAACCCCAGCGTCAATAATCATGTTTACATTAAAAAATAAAAAAAAAAGTGTCAAACGTCACAACAACAAGAACAAGAAAATTTAAATACAAATACAAAATACAAAGTTAATAAGGGAGGCCAGGAAGTAGGATAAGGGAGAAGAAAATGGGTGGCGATGTGAATATATTAAATTTGTAAACAAATTTAATATACAAGCTCAGGTCTCTCCTATACAAATATAACAAATGACGTGGCACTATTTTAATTAACTCGATAATTTAATTAAAACCAATAAAATACTCAAAAGCTTACACAAACAATGCTTATATATGAGATGACCCTTCAAGCTATCTCAGTAAATTTTATCTTAAAGTGATAGAATAAATGTAAGCTTTACGATGCTTTTATATGTACAAGATTTACATGCATAATTCCCATTTTTTTAAATAGTCACAGACTCATAGATATAGAATAGTTACTATTATTTTAAGAATTTAATTTATTAAAATATGTTAATTAATTGTCACCGAATCGAATGCGTAGGATATTAAATTCAGTAATTGTTTTCCATTTCTCTCCCTATTTACGAAAAACCAACAAAAGAAAGAAAAAGAAAAATACACACACCCACCCACCCACCCATCCACGTACCCACGTGGACACACACCAAAACGTTCCCTAATTAATTGCTTTTTTTTTTAAAGAAAATAATTATATAATTTATATGTATTTATTTTTCTTCCTCCGTGTTCCTATATGTATGTATGTATATATATATATATATATATATATGCATAAATTAATGTCACGCCTTCAATCTTATTTTTCCTCGGGTTAGCAGGGTACGATGAAGTGGGTGGCTGTTTCGCTGTGTTCGATTCTGTTGCTTCCGCTTCTCATCGTCAATGTCTGCGGTTCATCCCACGAAACATTGAAGATGGAGCTGATTCACCGGACAGCGCTTTCGGGTAGAATGCACAAAAAGCCGAGCATCCAGTGGATGAGGGAGGTCCTCCGCAGCGACCTGTTGCGGTGGCGCGCGACGTCGCAGAGGCTCGAGGGCCGTTCCCTGCGGTCGCAGACGGAGGAGGCGCAGGAGAGCAGAGGAGGCGACGAGGTGAGCCAAACGGGTCTGAGCTCGGCAATAGATTTCGGGGTGAGTCAGTACCTGGTTCGCCTTCGGGTTGGGACCCCGTCGCAGAAGGTGCACCTGATCCTGGACACCGGCAGCGAGCTAACGTGGATGAGCTGCTTGGAGAGGTGCACCCCCCAGAACTGCTCTCGCCGAAGGCCGTCGTCTCGCGGCCCGATGCGGCGGAAGCGATTCTTCCGCCCCGCCAACTCAACCTCGTTTCAGACCGTGCCGTGTGCCTCCAAACTTTGTGAGTTCGGGCTCGCCAACATGTTCTCCCTCGCTCACTGCCCCACCCAACTGACACCTTGTTCCTACTATTACAGGTTCTACTCTCTCTCTCTCTCTCTATATATATATATATAACCATTCCCCTGGTTTCGATCTATCACAATTGATGTGGTTTTGGTTTCGATTTAATGGATTTTTCGATTAGAAATGCTATATTTTAGTTTTTTTTTTTAACATTCTTCTTAGATCTTTTTTTTTCCCAAAACAAAAACAAAAACATTCATTTTCTTGCTTAATTAATTCATCCCCTCAGTTGTTTAGCCAATTCCCAGAATCAAATTTCATTAGGATTATTGGATTTCTATGTTTTTGTTTTTATTCATGTTGTTTTCATTTTTACATTACCACTATTCACTTCTAAGTCCGTGTTCTCCTTTCTGGGGGTTTTTAGATCTCTTTTTATTTTTTTTTATTTTTAAATATGAAGATTTTGTTTCCTCTGTAATTCCCGTAATCGAAGGGACTGACTACAAGATGCATTATGCAGCTAAGACATTTACTATAGACCCGCAAATCTTGGGTTTTGTTTGCCAACAGCTATTTCTTTCATGTGCCAGGTTTTAAATGTAAGAAAATGTCAACCAAACAGTAACCAATGCGATAAAATAAAATAACAAACTTCGGTTGACATATGCCATGGCCATTGGCCCATGCCCCCATAGTTTGCTTTCACAATTTTCTTTTTATTTATTAAATCGTCTTTTGTGTGCTGTTCAGTCACAACTGCTACCAATATCCAACACTGGCCTTAAATAGCAGTTATATAAAGCCAGACAAGCCCAGCCCCTTCACATGAAACACAGTTTTGTACTGTAAAGAAACAAACGTCCCTATCAAATCCCTGTCCAGTGTCCTCTGCATCATAATTTAATTAGGTTCAGTTGCAAGCCAACTGTCTTTCACTACTATGAAAATGGCGGCTAGTTGAGAGTGATTTCATCATGTTTTTAGTTAAATTGCAATTAGCACCCCCTTTTCTTATTTTTTCTTTCTTTTGCTTTTCGCCCCCATGGTGGTGTTCATGCTTAGTTGATTTCATGCACTGTAGTTACTTGGATGGGTCATCTTCGTCGGGGATATTTGCAAAGGAGTCGGTCAGGCTACAGCTAAGCGGCGGTGGTACGAGGAGGCTAAGTAATATGATTGTGGGTTGCAGCTACTCTTCCTCGGGGAACTCCTTCGTTGCGGCCGATGGGGTGCTGGGTTTGGGCTTCAGCGACTACTCTTTTGTTATATCAGCCGCTATAAGCTTTGGAAGCCAATTCTCCTACTGCTTAATGGACCATTGGAGTCCCAATAACGTGTCCAATTTCCTCACCTTTGGCAAAATCCCCAGCGAGGAAATGCCACCGTCAGGCAACATGCAATTCACCCCCCTGGTGCTTGGTGAGCTCTCCCCATTCTATGCCCTGAATTTGGTCGGCATGTCTGTGGGCGGTGTCCCATTGAACATTTCATCCCAAGTGTGGGCTGTGAGGAATGGTCCTACGCAAACGGGAACCATCCTAGATTCAGGCAGCTCCCTCACCTCCCTCCCTGAGCCAGCCTACAAGCCCCTCGTGGCGGCACTGAAACCAGCTTTGTCGAGATTTAAGAGACTACATCTAGACCTTGAACCCTTGGACTACTGCTTCGATGCCACTGGGTTTGACGAGTCAGTGATTCCCAGGCTAGCCATTCACTTTGCAGGGGGAGCTCACTTGGTGCCCCCTGTGAAGAGCTACATTATTGCTGCAGCTGATGGAGTGAGATGTTTGGGGATTATCTCGGGAGCCTGGCCTGGCATTTCTGTCATTGGCAACATTATGCAGCAAAACCATTTGTGGGTGTTTGACCTGCAAAGTAGTAAGTTGGGCTTCGTTTCCTCGGCCTGCTCCTGAGAATTTTCAACTCATTTAGGAGCAGCAATATTGTGAGATGACAGGGTTGCTTTTTTGTAGTTTTTACTTCTACAAATGTTGTAACTTTTTTTTTTCTTCATTTTTTCATCACCCTCATTTACATAATTTGTGTATTGTGTATGTTAACATTGTTTGAATTTCATAGTTGTAATGTCTCAAAGAACAGCATCCAAATAATACTTGTTTGACTCTATTTTTTCTTTTTCTTTTTTTCAATCTCATGAAGCAAAGTCAAATCGTTCCTACGGGATGTTTAATGTACTCTTAGAAAAGTGTGATTCAGCATTGTGGGTGACTCTCAGGCTCCTAACAAGTGAACAATTTTTTCTTTTGCACAAATATGGTTGCTTTTTTCTTTTCTTTTCTATGAACACCGGATAGTAAATAAAATTTGAAACTTGTAGAGCATTATAAAAATGGTAGGAATATGGAACCAACAAATATATGAGATTATTGAGTTGACTGGCATTTTGGGGGTTTTCTTTGCGCTGCATTTAATGTAATAATAGTTTTTATGGAGTTAGTGTGTCATTAAATAAGTAAAAGAAATATTAGAAATATTAATTATTTTTAAAAAAATTATCCAATCACGTGTTGATTAGTGATGTACTGTACACCACGTATTCGGTCTACATAGCTAATAAACTAATCCATCTCTCCCTCAACGCGGTCTTTTATGAGTGTGCGCGACAGCATAATTATACCTGCTATTTATAGGATTCATATTATCTAATAACAAAAGTATTAAACGGGTGCAATATTTTTAATGTCTAAATCTAAATTAACTTTAATCTAAACCGTTATATATATATATATATATATATATATATATATTCAATTATACATATTATAATTATGTAATATTTTTAATACTACATAAAATATGAATCCCCAAAAAATCACCGGAAAAGCTCCCAGTGAGAAAGCCAAACTACAATGCAATTATTAGAAATAGTAATTTTATCGATAAGGATATATATATATATATGAAAGGAGCCTTGCATTTAGACGATTGATTTGATGAGAATGTTCGGTTTAGGAGTGTGGACGGAACCAATCCAAAGTTTTTTGTAAAAAGGTGGACAGGCAAAATTAATACTCATTAATTATATGTCAATTTATATGCACCGTCAAATAGTCAATGCCCAATTAATAAATAATGATAATAAAACTTAAAATAAATAATTCTATATTCATACTTCACTCATTCAAAGCCCAAATGATTTTAATTTTATAAACGTTACATGACATGATGACAAATTGAGCAAAATAAAATGCAAAAACCAAATATATAGACATATTTTGAGACAGTCATATGAAAAACAAATTGAGCAAAACTAATTGTAATAAAAAAAATTCAATTTGAAAACTCTTAAACTAGCAATATTTAACAAAAATATAAATGTATAATAATTTAATTGAAACTAACTAATATGAGGCCTTGAGGTGGAAAAAGGTTTGTACTCATTGCATAATTTTTTAATCACTACTTACATAATTTTTTAGTTGCTAGTGGAGAAATTGTTAAAGATTTTAAAAAATTTCTTTCTTTAAATGTGGCGTGCTTTGATTATGAAATTTTGATTAAATTAATCTTCTTATATGCCTACTTTTTATCATATATTTTCCTTTTTTTCTTACAACTTTTAATTTAAAAAAGAAAATAGTTTTTGAGATATACAATTAAGTAAAATTTTCTTATAACTAATTAAAAAATAATAATACATACTTTATTAATTATTATTTTTAATTATCTTTCTACATTTAATTTAATTACATCAAAAAAATTATTGGCCAAGGCAGTCATTGGCCATGTAATCTGTCCTAGAGAGTGTATGTGCCATTTTAGGATTGCTTGGCATGTGTTTTTTTCATGATTTGAATTTTTATTATGGGGACCATGGGTGGTCATGGCCTCCTCTTCCATTGGGTTTTTTTATTGTTAAGAAATTTTCTTTTTTTAAGGTAGTCCACTAAGATTGACCTTTTTAGTCATTTAATACATATTTAATTATAGATAATTTCAGTAATATAAAAATGTAGCGACTTTTATTTTCTTTAAAAATTATATTGTAATAAATTTAAAATAATTATTTTATATTTTTTCTTTTGATTGAATTTTTTTATTATCAAATATTTTTCATCTTTCTAGTTATTAGTATTTTGAATTTTATTAACAAATGTACTATGTGCAAGTCGATATGCACACATATCGATATATGTGTTTTAAAATGAATGTCTTTCTAAAAATGAGTCTCACAAGAATTATATAAAAAGAATATGGTAGACCCATATAATAAAATAGAGAAAAGAAAAAAAAACTAAAAATAAATTATTGAATCTAACCATAAATTTGTAAGATAGTGATAAAAATTCTATGTGAATTGCATTGAAAATTATATTTCTGCATTACATTATATTGAATTGTAAAAGTTGAATTTTATTGATAAACCTCAAATCACTCTAAGAGACTCAAAAAGATGTGTACGAGCAACAGCTAGATGTTTTCGAAAAACAACTAAGGATACGATATATAATTCTATTATAAAATAAGCAAAGTGAGTGACGACCAAAGACTCAATATATAACTGAGAAGTCAGAATGTAATAGAAAGATTCGATATAAGACAAAGACTCGGTATAACTAAAAGACATTCGGTTTAAGTAAGTTTCTTATTCGAAAATTTTACTTACTTGGTCTAACCAAAAGACTGTTATTTTAAAAGACTCGGTATAAGGCAAAAACTTGGTATAACCAAGTAGTGTCGGTTTAACAAAATCCCTTATTTGATACTCATCAAGTCTCGGTATAACTCAAGCCCCAATTTAATCAAGCTATGTATTTGGCGTTCATTAATGCTTCAGATCATTCTCAAATTTCCAGTTTAAACCTAAAGGCCTGGTATAAGCAATTGAATCTTAGTTTAATCTTACAAGCTTGCTATAACTTCATAGGCTCAAAAATCTCTCTCACAGCTATGGTGTAAGCTGAGAGGCCCTTATAAATTCTAAAATGGTGGCTTACACGTGGATTACACAGATTGGATGACACAACCTTAATGCATGTTAGAATCATACAAAGCAAACGACAACTTAATACGTTATACATTCTCAACATCCACAAGTCATGTAACACAACTTACCAAGGAAACAATATTCTTTGTGTAGTTCTCTGATCAAAGACAAACCAAACAAGTTCCAAGGAGATGTTAAGATTAAGACTATATATATATATATATATATATATATATATATATATATATATATATATTGGAAAGCCAATGTAGAATTAGTGCTAACTTGTGCTTGAATTCATAATATTCTTTGTGTAATATTGAGTGTGCAATTTGTGAAAGAATTAAAACAATGTTAGAGTGTCTACTGTAAAACTATAGAGAAATTCTTTCAATAGATCAAGCGTGTTGTAAATAATGAGATTTGCTTTTGTATTGTTATAAATATCTTTTGATAATAAAATACCATACTTTCACTAGTTTTAATTTCTTATACATTGTTATTATCCTTATAACTAGTAACTAACTGCCTTGCAAAGTTATAAAAAAATTTCAGAGTCCTATTCATTATCCTCTAGGCTTTCAGGGACCAACATAAATAAATAAATAAATTTAGTATCATAAAAAATTAAATTTAGATTTAAAAATAGAAAAACTTAAAATTATTTTTAAAAATACCTACATTATTCAAATCAATATTTAAATAAAGTAACACTTTATTCGGATAATATGAGGCATTTGGTACATGTTTTTGTTTTTGTCACGCTTTGAAATCTCTCTACCGTGAAATCTCGCTTTGAAATCTCTCTACCATGAAATCTATTTGTGACTACCCATGCCCACACTCGGAAGGTTAAGGAGTTAGTGTAAAACACTTTAACGGGACTATAACACTGGTGTTATCCCAAGTTTACTTGTATAAATTGTATATAACAGAGATATACAATCGTTTACCCATATGATCACACACCATAAATTACAAATAAAAATCACAATCATCTAAATCTTTTTAGGGTAAACTCATTACAATCATAATTTATTTAATAAGCCAAGTCCAACTCTGGGTATTGCATCATTTCAAGTCTCAAATTGAATTACAAAGTAATAAAATAAAACATAAAAGAAGTAGGGTGTGTTCACCATGCAAAGCTCCACCTTAACTTGTTACTTAACTCTAGCTAGCACTCGAAACAGATTAATTCATGGCAGGGGTGAGCAAACCATAGCGCAATAGGGATTAAGTCTCCCAGGTCCATCCCATAACTCCTATAACACCACATGTTAAGTGTATTCTTATGCTTGTGTCGTGAAGAATACAATAAAACAATTACAATAATCAATCACATACCACAAGGCTACAATAGAATGTAAAGGACATCCCACCACCATGGCGACACTGTCATACTCTATTTAGGCGAATGTTGCATGTTCACTTATGCAACATTTTCCACCCAAGTCTGGCACCATGATTCTGAGTCCATAGATCATATCCCACACTTGGAAATGGGTGTAGACTTAGCCACCATCGTGAGGGATATACTATTTCACATAGGAGCTCAACAATCCTACTGGCCAATACACATAGACACAGTAATCCTATTGGCCATATCCCAATGCGTGGTAATCCTACTAGCCACCCCAAAGGCTCAAAAGTCCATTTGGCCGAATCACAATAATCAATACAATTCACTACTAATCACAAATTTTACAAGGTTATTTTAGGTAACATATTTAAGTGAAAAGAGTATTCACAACATAGTTCACAATATCAATGCTCATTAATAACACATAAGCAATACAATTAAATACAATTGTGCACAAAACACATCAGAAATCTCTCTTTTGGTCACTAGGGTCACCTATCTTTTTTCACAAACTAATCGTAGGCCCACTGTCAACAAAATTCTCTAACTAGGTATCTTAGTTAACTGCAAAGGGGAACCTACTCATGTCATAAACCCTAAAGCCCGTAGCTCGTAGCCCAGCCCACATTTGGAAAAATAATATGGCAAAGTGATGGCAGGAAGAATTAAACCCAAGACCTCCTTACAACAACAATAATGGTCTAACCACTAGGCTAGATGACTTTTGTTTATTATTTTCATGTAACCATAATATATATTTGATATACAGGCCATCTAGGTTACACCAATATATATATATATATATATATATAGTTATGATACATTGAGAACGTGAGGCCAGCCCTCTTAATGTGAGAACTCATATTACAGCCGTTAGATCTGTTAGCGTTAATAACATCCGTTGGATTAAAATTAAAAAAGAAGCCCTGCCTCTCTTGCGCGCGATCATCCCTTCGAGCGACAGAAAACTTCCTGCGTCCCGTCGCCGCCTCCTCCTCTGCAAACGTCTCTCCATCTTCGCCCAGCGACCGTCTCTCCTTCTCTCCATCTTCGCTGCCCCTCTTCCTCCATCGTCGCTCTGTCTCTCTGTCTCTCCAACGGAATCGCTCTGCCCATCGTCATCGCCCCGTCTCTCTGTCTCTCTAACGGATTCGCTCTGCCCATCGTCACTCTGACCTTCGTCATCGCCCCGTCACTCTGTCTCTCTGTCTCTCCAACGGCTTCGCTCTGCCCATCGTTGCCTCCACAGATTTTGGTATAATTTCTTGATTTATGTTTGTTATTGACTTTGATATGCTGGGTTTTTTTTTTCGCTTTGGTTTTAACATTACTTTGGTTGATTTTAATTTTTAAATTTTAGATTGATTTTAGAGGGTATCCCTGGTTTAATCTATTCAATTTGATATCTTTGGTTTTTTTCTTCTCCAAACGGTTCTTCAAAACTATTAAAAGACTATATTTTATGCTTTCTCCAAACTGTAGCTCAAACAGCATCCAAGGCAAATGCCGTGCTGGTGGTTGTACGCCTTGATTTAATGCATAAAAGTTTACTTGTTGAAGTGTTTAATTGAAGCATCTCATCGCCTCCTTGTCGCCTTGATTTTATGCTTTCTCCATCTTTGCCGCCCCCTCTTCGCCCAACGACCGTCTCTCCATCTCTCCATCTTCGCCCATCGTTGCTCCGTCCCTCTGTCTCTCTGAATCGGCTTCGCTCTGCCCATGTCGCCGCCACTTTGGTATAATTTCTTGATTTATATATGTTTGTTTAAATTTCAATCATTAATAGTTGTGATAAATTTCTCTACTCGTGTTGCGAATTTGAGATAAATCAAATTCATTTTATTCCCGCAGTCTAGCATATTCCCGCAGTCTAGCATATTCATGACACCATACTTCTTAATGGTAGTATAGATATTGGTATATGTAAATCAAAGTTTTTTTTTTGGTATTTATTAGCCCGTGAGCTTAATTAAATTGTTGGGTTCTAGATCCTCACCTCCTTTGCACCATTTCAAGAAGTAGATATAGAGATTGCCCGTTACTAGAATTCATCATATTAATGGTATAATGTCAATCATCTATTTATGTGCATGTGTTTCTTTAATTTAGATTTTTTTTCTTTAAATTGCAGATAAGAGCCTTTATACAGATGAGAACCAATCTTAAAATTGTAGACATTTTTGGGACATTCAAGGTTTGAACAGCAAGAAAGGTGTGAGACTGGGTGACACAATATTTGAAGTAAAGGAAGCATATGAGACATCATAATGTTCCTTCTTATGTATTGCGCATGGTTTATTCTATCTTATGTATCGTGTTGGTGAGGACAGTAACCATTGTCATATTTTAAGAGGCACAGTTCCTGCGAGACATCATGCTGTTCTTGCAGCTATAATAGCAGTTCTCTATGTACTCACAATAAAGAGGGCTATTTGGGTAGTTTTATAATTTTATTGTTGATGCCTGTACTTGTTCCATCAACTAAATGTTTTGATCATGTAATTGCCAGCCCAATTGAGGTGGTTGGAATACCCGTTGGGCAGGCACAGAACTAAAATGGCCATCCTTAGGTACACTTGTGTCAATGTCTGGTGTAACTTATTTTGTTTAATTATTTGTTTCAAATCATAACAAATAAGGAAACATTTGTGTTAGAAGTGCTAGATTAACTCTAATCAATATTCAGAACAGCTCTGGTGATATTGATGATCACATGGAGATTCAAGAAGGAAACATTTTGCAGCATGCATCATTACACTACAGAAGAGAACATGTGCGTGTTAGGTTTTCATAACAAATTTCAAGCATAAAGAATCAAGGTTTTCGATCAAAATTTTGTGCGTGTCAGGTTTTCAAAACAATGTACTTTTTTTTACACAGAGAACCTTCTCTATTTGATAATTGCTTTTTAAAATACATTGCATAGCTTTAAAAAAAACAAGTACATGTTTATATCTGAACTATCTATTTATTTTGTAAAGGAATTTTTTAATAATTGAATAGTCCTGAGGATTAAGTATGTATTAATTATAATCAATAGTAATAATATTCTTTTAAGTATGCTTTGCTATTTTTAATAAGACAGGCTCTGTGTGAATAGAAATTAAAATTGAAAAGAGATTCGGTGTGGGTCTAACTATCAATTTCTGATTGGCATGGGATTGTTTTTTAAGCCAATATCCAACTTTCCTTCAAAATAAAATTGAAAAGAAATGACGAAATGCTTATGCTGGTTATTTGTGGGTTAATTCACAGAATTGGAAATGACAAAATGCTTATGCTGGTTGAGTTTGGGCAATTAGCCAAGCCAGACATTACCTAGCTTAGAGACATGGGAATTCGGATGGAATTCATGTCCTAAATGTAATAAGACAGGCTGTGTGAATAGAAAATTGAGAGGAGATTCGGCATTTCGTTGTCATATCTAACACACAAATGACTTTTCATTAACCCCAATACATGATAAAATTATCCATTCATCCAAAGTCTTGTAGTTATGAAGTACAAAATATAAAACATTTTCTTCTTTAGTTCTTGGTCGTCTTCTTCGTGGCAGCAATTTGCACATGAAGGCTTTGTTTGTAAATCCAAAAAAATATCATTTCTTGAAGTACCACCATGATTCTGCAATTGAACACATATAAGAATACATTTATAATACATTAAGTGTGAAAATAAAAATATATACACAGCCTACAAATGATAATAATGCAGGATTATAGGAAGAGGATCCAGCCTGCAACAGTGTTACTCTGATAAAAACTGTCGATTTGTTAACCGTTGGATCAGCTTGAAATTTTGGGTACGTGTTCCTAGCTTATTTATCTACAATATGGACGGTTGGATCGTCGTTTTGAGATCTGGAAGAGAGCAGGTTTACAGAACTTCAGGGCTGGCAGTGTTGGATGGTATTGCTCTCTTCAAGACTAGCAGCGTTGAACTTCAACTTTTATTATACTGTAGATTAATAATATCTTCACCACTATAAACGTTCCATTGGCAATACTAGGAGAAGTACGTGATATGAAAAAAAATTCTAACACCCCAGATTCAGCGTCCTAAAAAAATTGATATGAAAATATATATAACAAATTTGCAATCACAAATACATTTACCAAATTGGAAACCATGTTTACCTTAATCATCCAAGACTTTTTATAATCTTCTTCGCTAGTCAAAACCTCTGCATAATATTATGATAAATTTATTATCAAATGTAAATAAATAATAAATTTATTAACAAACAAATAAATCTTTACCTGACCCATTACGTTCTTTGTGTATCATCCTCATCAACATCTATATTTGCTTCTGAATTATGGATAATTTTCTTCTTCAATGGGCACGTACGCTTATCATGATTGCTCATCTTTTTACAAAGATGACACAATCTCAATGGTTTGACAATTGCTTTCTCAATCCTTCCCTTAAATCTATTGCCACTTCCTTTAGTTTTTGACAAGTCAGGTGGATAAACTTCTATATTCAAAGGCAATTATCTTCCTTGAGGATTAATTAAGGAAGATGCAGCAACCTCCAATTCTTTCCGAACAGTGGACATCAAGTTATTTCCTAATGGAAGTAACTCTTTGGAAGAATTCACCATAGCCATTATCGCATGAACATTATTTGAGAAATTTACAATATCTTCATCTCGGGCCTTTCCATATGAGCCTCCAAGTATAACTCCATGACTATCGTATCCGATCTCATCCTTCACATTTTGAGTCCACCGCTTAGTTATATATAAAGGACAAAGATAGTCAATAAATTCATTTCTTAAAACCACAAACACATGGCGACATAACAACCCATCAAGCTCAAATTTCTTACAAGAACACATTGCTCTTTCTTCTTTTCCAAAGTATAACACTTCACGAGGACAATCAAAAATATCATCTCTTCCACGATCTCGTCTCACCAAATAGGTACGACAACTCTCCATATCACGTGTAACATTAGAGGCATAGTCATCACTCTGTTTGAACTCATCTTGTAATTTCTTGAAAATTGTTCCTCGTGTATAACTTAGACATTTGGCTCTCAATACCAATACTGGAGGCAAGTTGAGGGCTTTCATATAAGTCCTTATGTTGTGCTTCAAGTTCATTGTACCTTTGTTTTTTTAAAGCTCATCAAACCGCTGAACAAAAACACACAACGAATTCTTGTTGTCAACAAATCTATCAATAAAAGCATTGATACTTTCAGATCTTTGAGTAGTTCTAATGCCACATGTAAAGATATTTTTATCTTTACAGTATGCTGGTATCCACTGTTCACGAATTTGATAAATGGATTGAAGCCAAACATTATCCTTTAAATTATTTCTCATCATCACATCCTCCCATTTTGTCTCGAAATCACTTGGTGAGATAGCCTCCCAAACACAACTAAGAAAAGGAATACTAAAATTATTGTCAATAGCCAATTTACCTAACTTGTCACCGAGCTTTTTTAGAATGTGCCACATACAATACTGATGGATAGTTGTTGGAAGAGCAATATTAATTGCAGCTGTCATTGCAGGATCTTGATCTGTGATAATAACCCTAGGCGCATTTTCACCCATTGCACGCTTCCATGTCTCAAATAGCCATAAAAATGAATCTAATTTTTCATCTTTCAAAAAAACAGCACCAAAATTGCATGATTGTCCATGGTTATTCACACCAGTGAATGGAGCAAAAATCATTGCATATTTGTTTGTTCCATATGTTGTGTCAAAAACTAACACATCCCCAAAATTTTTATAATCTTTCCTTGCAATGCCATCCACCCATAAAACATGTGTAAGCTTATTCTGATCATCTACTTTGTATTCAAAGTAAAATGAAGGATTACATAACTTCTTCTCTTCAAAAAGTTCCAACAATATTTGTGCATCATATGCTTTCTCCGAGTCTTTTTCTTTCTGTAAAGCATTTCGAATATCTCTTTCTGTACATCCAATGTCACTATAATCTCCTCTTTCAATCTCTAATATTGACACTGCTTGTGATGTACGTAATTTTGCCTCTCCAAACATGTGCAAAAGATTTCGGTGTGATTTTCCCACTTCTCTATTTTGTATTAGAAATTGTCTCTTCCTTGGTGTGACACAAATATGACTATGCCCTTCTTCAAACTTTGTAATAGTCCACTTTCCATCACTATCTCTTTGTAATCGTATGCAAGCGTGACAATTTTCTCTTGTAGTTGGTCTCATCCTTGAATTCTTGACAATTCCATCATTTGATTTAGCTTTCGGTTCACCTTGTTTTGAACAAACAAGAAACTGTGAATATCTTATATTTGACTTGTCCAATTTGCTGCTTGATCTACGAACTTCAAAACCATGGGCTTTAGCATATGCTTTGTAAAAAATTTCACCTTCTTCAAAACTATTAAAAGACATTCCAACTTTCGGCAAATTGATTTCATTAACACATGAGCCTTCAACAGGATCAATAGCAGAAGTTGAGTTATTCATTTTACCTGCACAGAAATTTGAGAATGCACTACCTATCAACCATCCATACAAATGGACTAGAAGGCTGATTATATTCATGAGATATTTTTAAATCTGGGAAAGCACTACCTTAATTGATATATTGTAAAGCAAAATTAAACACTGCAACAAGTAAACTTTTATGCATTAAATCAAGGCGTACAACCACCAGCACGGCATTTGCCTTGGATGCTGTTTGAGCTACAGTTTGGAGAAAGCATAAAAGATAGTCTTTTAATAGTTTTGAAGAACCGTTTGGAGACGAAAAAAACCAGCATATCAAATTGAATAGATTAAACCAGTGTACCAGCCTCTAAAATCAATCTAAAATTTAAAAATTAAAATCAACCAAAGTAATGTTAAAACCAAAGCGAAAAAAAAAACCCAGCATATCAAAGTCAATAACAAACATAAATCAAGAAATTATACCAAAATCCGTGGAGGCAACGATGGGCAGAGCGAAGCCGATTTGGAGAGACAGAGAGGCAGAGCGACGATGGGCAGAGCGAAATTGGCAGCAAAGGCGAAGGTAGAGCTAACGAAGGTCAGAGTGACGATGGGCAGAGCGAATCCGTTAGAGAGACAGAGAGACGGGGCGATGACGATGGGCAGAGCGATTCCGTTGGAGAGACAGAGAGACAGAGCGACGATGGAGGAAGAGGGGCAGCGAAGATGGAGAGAAGGAGAGACGGTCGCTGGGCGAAGATGGAGAGACGTTTGCAGAGGAGGAGGCGACGGGACGCAGGAAGTTTTCTGTCGCTCGAAGGGATGATCGCGCGCAAGAGAGGCAGGGCTTCTTTTTTAATTTTAATCCAACGGATGTTATTAACGCTGACAGATCTAACGGCTGTAATATGAGTTCTCACATTAAGAGGGCTGGCCTCACGTTCTCAATGTATCATAACTCTCTCTCTCTCTCTCTCTCTCTCTCTCTCTCTCTATATATATATATATATATATATATATATATATATATATATATATATATATATATATATAAAAGCTCACATACACATGACAACATCATTTGTTTTATGGAATCTAAGTTTAAGATTATGCTAGAAACACGATTTCCTACCTGAAAAATGCTTAAAGTAGCAGTCTTGAATTCCCAAATCCAACAAGTCATCTCTTCGCTGCGTTCTTACGCCTCCAACATTCTCAAATTCTCTCATAACTACCAAAAACATGAAAAGAATGCTTTAGGATGCCTTTATAGAGTGAGAAGTCTTAGTTTCACCCTAATACTTATTTGTCCAATAAGTAAACCTTACCTACTCAAAGTTCTAGTCCAGTAAAACACCACTGACTTAGCTTTTAAGAAAACTCTTAATATAACAAAAATACTAAAAAGGTCCTTCATTAAAATTAATCTTGTTTTCCTTTTTCTATAGTAAAATATTTAATTAAATGAACTCAAAATGCCATTTAAAATGAATAAATTGTCCTTCGGGACCCTGAATTCCAAATTAAACCCAAATATAGTTAAAATTTTCCATTTAATGTGTACATTACCGTACAAATAGCCACTAACCAATATAAGACCTTTAACATAATTCTAACACCCGAAACCCACAAACACGAATCCTTATAGTTTTTGTGTTTTAATTCTATGGTTTGAATTTTTCTTGGATTTGAGTTTAAATTATGAATTTTGAAAACAAAATCTATTTTGTAGGAAAAAGAATGTGTTTTTAAAAAGCATGATTTTTAAAAAAATTGGGTCTGACAAAAATTAATAAAAAGTAAAATATGATAGTCTCAGATAATAAGGAAAAAAGATAAAAAAATGAATTAGATCTTCTTCTTTTTCTAAAATTTAAATTTAAAAACAGAAAATGCCATAAATTTATTTTCAAAAATAACTACTTAATTTATAAAATAAATATATCAAACACATTTTATTAGTCAAATTCTATTTTCAAAAACAGAATCACATTTTGAATATATGAAACCAAACAAAACTTAGGTGTATTAAAAAACTTTGTTAACCGGATTTTATTTTGGAAAACAAAGTTATGTTTCCAAAACTATGCCCCAGTCCAGGAAATTCTTATTGTGTGTTGATTTAAAAGAAAAGATAACATAAATCTTACATAATGGCAAACGAAATTTTCACTCTCAAAATGTTTTTAAATAAAAGAGAAATAGAAATGAGATCTATTGAACCAATCCAAGCTAATGTGTAATGAAACTCTATTGTTAAGGTTTGCGAGTCGTGTTTATAAATAAAGAAATATTTTTTGTGATTGGCTGGTGTGTCATTGTCACACAGTTAAATAATTTGACATTCATTCATGGGAAGCAATAAAGTATATTGCAACTTATAAATCAATAAATAAACATTATGTTTAGATGAATACGTGTTCAATCACCAAATAGCAATTATATATAGCAGAGCTATTATAAATATGCCTACAATAATTATTCCAAAAGTTTTGTCCACGTGGAGGGCAAACAATTCATTTATACATTATGGTTCATTTGTAAACAAATAGTTGTTCGACTATTTACTAGCCATATAAAACCTGTTTGCAACCTTATTAACAAATGAACCTATTGAAATTTTAATTTTAATTCTAACACTCTAATTTCAAACAATTAGTTAACAAATAACCATAAACTTAATTAATAATTGTCAGTGATAGGATTGAGGGTTTGGACCGTTTGGTGATGAGCCGGAAACCCGGTCACCTCATGAGATAAAGTTGCGAGAGAAATATAAAATTTAATGTTGTGGTGGATTATATTAAATACGATAATATTATATATTTAGCATGATATAAAAATATATGTGATTACTTATATTCCG
Source organism: Taxillus chinensis (assembly GCA_023512835.1). NCBI lineage: Eukaryota > Viridiplantae > Streptophyta > Magnoliopsida > Santalales > Loranthaceae > Taxillus > Taxillus chinensis. Next base: position 25,105,405 of record CM042089.1, read on the forward strand.
TAATAATAAATTATGCAATTTCAAAACTGTTGGCCATAAAATAGATAGAATATTATATTTTTATTAAAATATTATCACTTAATCTTTTGTAAATAGCTCATAATTAATAAATTTATTTAAATAATTGTCATTAAATAAATTTTAATTTGATTTATTATATTTGAAAATATATTTAAAATTTTGAAATTATAAGTTAATGATTAAATTTAGTTTAACATAAATAAAAACTTATTATATATGTTAAATAATATAACAAAGAAAGAAAAGAATTATTACTCTTCGAGAAATGTATAAAATAAGAATGAGTTTCACATGTTTTAATTTAACAATGAACCGTTTTAGGTATCATTTTAACTTATTTGAAATTTTGAATAGCTATCAAATATGATATACAAAATTATCAAGTTGATAAATTTATACTATTCCTATGTAATATGGTGCTTCATATAAACATAAGGGAAATTAAGGGGGAGACTTAGAGGAAGAAGAAGTTGCACACAGACTTGATTTATTCTTGATTAATTTTATGGATGCATAATTATTTCCCATATAAAGCCCTCCTTTACCAATTAAAATATTTATTTATTTATTAATAATTATTATACATATCAAAGGTAGCGTATAGTAATATATTGATGGGCTAGCCTCTATAGTTGTGTTTTGCAACTTCAATTCCATCCTCATTTGAAAGTCATCCAAAGACAATTCAACTAAAAACATCATAATAAAGGTAGGTAAAATTGGTCCTTATGTGCTGTATATTTGACCATAAAAATCTTTCCTAAAAATAGAACGTGAGCAACATTTATTGGAGCTTTTAGCATGATACATATAATTTTTGAAATTCAAATAATTTACAACGGACACATAATTAATGATCTTCATTTTCTATAAAAACACACTCAAAAATGAAGTTAATCGCAACCTCCATGTTTTCATCTTATTTTATATATCTCAAACTTACTTAAGTTTTTAAAACTTAAAGCCTGGAGGTGCCCTATATTTTGAACATGTAACGTACACTCTAACTTTCCTTGTCCCGCACTATTGACTATAACTTTACAATTTTGGGCCATTTACGATTTGTGAATGGGTGTGAGCTGGTAAAAGAGTCGTGCAAAATCATCTGAAGGGGCCTTCAACTTTTAGGTCATCTCACTATAAATTGCAGGACCGCCCTTTCTCTTGAAGTGGCGCCTAGGAGACCAAATAAGAGGGTGAAACCGTAGAGGAGAGAGAGAGGAGAAAAGAGAAGGGCCCATTCTCCCTAATTAATGAGTTTAATAAAATAGGCAGTACCGTTTTATTTTCAACAAACTTAAGTCCCATTTGAACATAATATTATTTTTAAAAATAAAATTATTTTTTAAAATAATAAATTCAATAAATTTAAACTGAGCTATGAAAATTAATCTTTTTTTAAAAACAGTTCTATTTTTAAGAATAATTATAATTTACCAAACAGGATCTTGTGTTTGATACTTATTTTGACGCCTGTATTATGTATTTATTGAAATTCATATTAAAATTTTAATTTAAAAATAATTTTTATTTAAGAGAAAAGAAAATATATTTTTTAACAAATGTTTTAAAAAAATTTAAATCTCATAAAAAAATAAAAATATAATATTATAAGCTTAAATAAAAAAATTCTTGCCAAAATTGTGATTAAATATAAAAATAAAAAATAATTTTTAAAAACAGTTATGCGCCTCACATGTCTAAAAAACATTAAAATTTAAATAATTTTAAAACTATCGACTATTTTTAAAAATAATCACAGAATAAACGCTTTAGATTTTGCAAAATTATTATTCTGAACATTGCTCTATTTCACAGCCAAAGCTTTTTATTAGGATCACGAGCTAGCGTCTGCGAATCAGAGATCATGATCTCCTGACAAAATCCATTGGACGTTCATTCAGCAGCGGATTCATCACCTGATCAGCTAATGGCAGACGCGTTCTTCAATGTTGGGGTTGTTATATTGTGAAGGCTACAGCTACAACTGCTGCCATTGCATTTTAGATGGCAGGGCTGCTGCAAGCCTACAACTATAATTTGAACAGATCACAGACACGATCTTCTTGACTGATGGGTTCAATGTACCAATTGCGTTGACTGCTGCCGGCAACTGCCGCAGCAGCCACATGTAAAATCTTGTTGTGATGCTCATACAGAGTCCTCCTATGTCCAACGCTTACATATGTTATCCCTGCAGCTCTAATCCGCTTGTACAGACAAGCCTGCAAAGGGAGCGGAGGGGTACACATCAAATCCTCATTGTTTGAGAGCCTGCTAATAAGCTCTTCCATGAATCAGGGGGCTACAGAATTATTGCCCTACTCTGTTTCTTGAAGCCCACAAAATTCAAATGCAAAAAACCAGAAAGATTATGAAATGCTATTTTGAGCATTTATTCGTGGGTGTTTTTCTATACAAAAATGCATGAAGTGGACACAAATGAATAGATGCAGCGGTAATGGGTAATACCTCATTAGCTTCATCTAGTGCACTGGTAGATTCATCCAGAAGGGCCAAATTTGGTTTTGACAGCAACAGTCGTGCGAATGCAACACGCTGCTGCTCACCAAGGGAAAGAACGCTAGACCACTCATGTGTAGAATCCAGACCATCAAATCGAGGCAGTATATAGCCAAGTTGAACCTCCTCTAAAACACGTATCAATTTTTCTGTGGTGGGCTTTGTTAAGTCTTTACCCTCAGATACGGAGTTTGATCCCCTCATCAGGAAAGGAAGTGGACCTATAATATAAAAGTAATCTTGCTCAATTGATAATGCAGGCAAGAAAATGTGTACATTGGCCAAGAGTAATCATATAATACCCTCATAATATATATATATATATAATATAAAGAGTAACCATATTATACAAACACAGAATAAATGGAATGATCCACTGTGTACAAGCTAATTAGCTCGCTTTGTGTATCAGTTACCACCATAACAAACAATATTGTTGCTACAGAAATAAAAAAACAAATAAAGATCATAAAACATAGAAATGAAAAATATTAATATAATTGACTTGTCTAAAATCAAAATAAACAGTGAACAAAACATCATTCCCCAGTGTATTTATCATCATTCCTGCAGAAATAAAAAAACAAGTAAAGATCATAAAACATAGAAATGAAAATATTAATATAATTGACATGTCTAAAATCAAAATAAACAGTGAAAAAAACATCATTCCCCAGTGTATTTATCATCTTTCTCCATTAGAGCATAGAACCTAGTATGTATGAAATAAGTACCCAATATAAATATGCTGCCCTTAGTGATATATCTGTGCATAATAGTAAAAAGCTTGGTATATACGTAAATTGATGCTTTCAGGAAATGTTGTCAAAAATATAAAACTCTGTACCAGCTCGTGTAGTACCATCTGATGCAGATACCACAGGTTCAGTCCATGTAGGGTAAAGCAACTGTTGGCGAAGTGTACCCAAAACCATATATGGTCTCTGAGGAAGGAAAAATATGGCCTTAAGTTTTTTAGGCTTTTGTGCTGCTTCCTCGTATAAAGAGTGTGTGGCAGTTGCTTCATCAGTAGACACGCCTGAACAATCAAGAGAGCAAGGATCTGATGCATCTCTCTCATAGAATGTAATTTTTCCCTTTCCAGAACTCCAGAGGCCAGCCATAGCTCTTAGCAGAGTAGTTTTGCCACTCCCACTGGGTCCTTTAATCTGCGAACACAATCTATCAAGCACATTCTGTAGCCTATAAAGACTGAACATTATGAATTATAACAATGGTTACAACAAGATCACTAACCAGCAAATGATCCTCACAATTGATCTCTAGCGACAAGTCCTGAATAAGATATGCTTTACTTGCTGGTGTCAGTAAGGTCAAATTTTCAATATTCACTAGGGGAAGGGGTGCACTGGATTCCAAGCAGATTGTTTTTGCATTGAAGTATGTCAGAGTAATTTCTTCTAAGGGATCAGACATACAATTAGATTCCCTGCTACTTAAAACATCATCAAATTCACCTGCATATCAGAAAGGCTAACTTAAAAGTCAATAAGAATAACAATCACTAAGTTTTTTTTTTTAACTGGCTTATCTGTTGTGAGACAAGCATTTATTCTATGAATTTAGTTAGTGCATCACAAGCATTGAAATCAAGCAAAGTAATTGGTCAACTTGTCTTGCGATTTTGTGAATCAAAAGCCTTGAACGAATTTTATGTCCCTTAAATTGACAAAGTGACCAACACCAGTTACATTTGAAAGTTTGATAACCAGGGAACATTGTCCTATTTCATTGCCTAAATCCACAAGCAACCAATGAGATAAAGAGGCCGAATTCAACATAATCTCCCAGCCCTGCACCTCTTTCCATCAATATTCCAGCACTTCAAAATTCCTATTAGCAATCCTAGTAAAACGCACTCCCTACTCAAATCAAAACCAACCACACAACTTAGCCATTCTGCAATACAGAACTGTTATTATATGCAATAATAATGTTATTCAATTCTATTACTGAGAGAGTATACATATATATGATTTGTATAGACTTAGGTCTAACTAAGCTATGATGCAACTTGGCACTAATACATATATAAAATGAAACTTCCTTTTAAGTTTAGTCATACATATCAAACAAACCTAATTTATTACAAATATAGGAAATACAACCATGCTTAAGAGGCCTGGTAAAAATGTTGGCTAGCTGATTTTTAGAACGTGGATGAAAGAGCTTAACATTCCCACTATGCACCTTAACCTCAATATGTTTCATTTATTTGAGAAAAATTGGATTGTTGGCAATATGGTTATCACTGACGAATTTTATTAATTCTCTGCAAATAATGAATTACATTCCCCCAAATATATAGGGCTGTGAATACATAGAGAAAAACAAAAGAAACGGAAACATAATTCCTTTAATTTAGGAATCCCACCAAGAAAGAAAAAACTGAAAATTAGGAAAGATGTCAAAATAATGACACCAAATCTATACTAAACAAGGAAAATAATAATAATGATAATAATAATAGTGACTTCCTAACCAAGACATCCAGATTTTATACACTTCCCCTCAAACTGGGTTGTATATATTATCAAATCTGACTCTTGGCAATGCTTTGGTGAGAATGCCAGCAACTTGAAGACTAATAGCTGAGTTGAACAATTCCGTTGTTGACTTCTTAAAGATAAAATGTCAATCTATCTCAATATGCTTTGTTCGATCATGACGGACAGGATTTTTTGCTATGCTAATGGCTGCTTGACTATCATTGAACATATTGATTGTGCCCCTTGTGACAATCTTAAGTTCCTTCAGAAGCCTTTGAAGCCACATTCCCTCACATATTCCTAGTGCAAGTGCATGATATTCTTATTCGGCACTGCGCCTAGAGATAACAGCTTGCTTTTTAATGCTCCAAGTGACAAGATTTTCCTAAACATATGAACAATAACCTATGGCTGACCTTCTATCAGTAACCTCTCTAGCCCAGCTAGCATTTGTGTATATTTCAATCTGACAGTTTTTAGACCTTTTAAAGAGCAAACCATGTCCTAGTGTCATCTTCAAATATTGCAAGATTCTATTCACTGCATTTAAATGATCTTTATTTGGATCATTTATGTGTTGACTCACTACCCCAACAAAGAATCCAATATCTGGTCTTGTGTGAGTGATAGGCAGATTAGTTTACCAACTAGTCTTTGGTATCTTCCTTTGTCAATTAGCATACTTTGTTCACCTCTGTTTAGTTTTTTGTTGGAATCCATGGGTGTGATAGTAGGTTTATGCCCAAGCAGCCTTATTTACTTTAATAAGTTTAGGATATATTTTATTTGGGATATAACAATTCCCTCTTTAGACCAAGCCACTTCCATTCCTAGGAAGTACCTAAGTATTCCGAGATTCTTAATCTCAAATTCTTTTGCAAGCATCCTTTTAAGCTCAGTAATTTATTTTGAATCATCACCTATCAAGATGATATCATTTATATAAACTATGAGAATAACTATTTTTCCAGTGGGATTAAATTTAACAGACTTTTTTGTGCTATTTCAACCCTTTTTCTCGAGTTCTCGGGGCCTGTGACAGGGGGACCCCTTGTTGCCTATGTTTGTTCTTGTTCTGGAGGGTTTCAGTCACATGGTAGGTAAGGCTTTTTTGACTGGTCTTCTTCCCGGCTTTTCGGTAGGTTGTTTGGGTAGGGGGTCACTCACAGTTTCTCATCTCCTGTTTGCCAATGCCACTCTTGTATTGTACGAGGTGGCTCAGGGTCATCTTTTCCATTTGCAGTCCATCCTTATATGGTTTGAAGCTGCTTCGGGCCTGCGGATTAATTTCAACAAATCTGTGTTGGTTCCTGTTGGCGAGATGCCTTCTTTGGGGGTACTGGCTGATATCTTAGGGTGCCAAACTGCCCAGCTCCTCCTCTTGTATTTGAGACTTCCCCTGGAGCCAGTTATGGAGCAAATGGAAAGGCGTTTGGCCGGTTGGAAGTGCATTTACCTCTCAAAAGGGGAGTCGGCTAACTTTGATTAGGAGCACCCTTTCCAGCTTGCCGACCTACTATCTTTCCTTGGTTCCTCTTCCTGTGGCTGTGGCTTCGCGTCTGGAGTGTATCCAGAAGCATTTCCTTTGGGGTTCCGAGGTTGGCGTGCCCAAGATTCCTTTGGTTAGATGGAAGGCGGTGTGTCGTCCTCTTTCTTATGGCAGTTTGGCCATCAAGAATTTGTGTCATTTTAACACTGCTCTCCTAGGGAAATAACTTTGGCGTTTTGGGGTAGAGCGGAAGGCACTGTGATGGGAGATTATTGCCATAAAGTATGGGGTCGCAGGTGGGGGATGGATCTCATTGGTGCCTCGCGGTTCTCATGGCATGGGGTTGTGGACATTCATCCATAAGAGGTAGGCTTCTTTCCCTCGGTTTGTAGTGTTCGAGTTAGGGGATGATGCTTTTATCCTTTTTTGGAATGATGTGTGGTGTGGTGACGGTGAGTCTTCCCTTAAGCTTGTATATCCTAAGTTGTTTCGGCTTGCATGCTCTCCTAAGACTTTTGTGGCGGATGTTTATTGTCTTCGGGGTTTTCACATGCAGTGAAAGGTATTGTTTTTGCGCGCTACACAGGATTGAGAGTTGAAAGCTTTATCCTCTTTTTTTGACACCTTATATTCAGTTCATCCAACGTGTCTTGCTACAGATAGGTTGTATTGGCGCCCCAATCGAGAGCGTGGGTACTTTGTCCGGAGTTTTTACTCCCTAATCGCTCATATTCAGACTGAGCATTTTCCTTGGCGAACCGTTTGGAAGGCAATGCCATCCCGGGTAGCCTTCTTTGCTTGGACTACTGTATTGGGAAAGATTTTGACTACCAATCATTTGAGGCGTCAGGGTTTTGTTTTGATTAGTCGATGTTACATGTGCAAGGCTTCGCCGAAGCATGTGGATTATCTTTTTCTTCATTGCCCTTATACCAGGAGGTTGTGGGATATGATTCTGGGCCTTTTTGGCATCCCGTGGGTGATGTCATCGTCTCTTCGCACGTTGTTTGCTTGTTGGCAGGACAGTGTGAGGCGACATTCGGCGGTGTGACAGGCTGTCCCTCATTGTATTCTTTGAAGTATTTAGCGAGAGAGAAATACGTGTGTGTTTGATGATCGGGAGAGGCCCACCGTTGAGCTCTATTGTATTTTTTTCGTTATTTGAGTGATTGGTTGTATGTTTCAGGCGGTGTTTGTTTTTCTTCCATTTGGGATGTTATCAATAATTGTTCCTTATGATCGGATTTCTGTTATAGCATTGTAATTTCGTATTTTTATACACTTCTTGTGTGCGATTTGCATCTAATAAATTATTTTTACTTATAAAAAAACAAGTATCACTCATGTGACCAAGTTTGTGGCAATGAGAACCATAAGGCCATATCTTAAATTACGACTTACGAGTATCATTACTCAAAGCTAAGAAAGCATGGCCTCAACTATGATCTTGTCCACAGCCACCTTGTGCAAATTGTAATGTTATGGTAGTAGTTTCTAGCAGAGATGGTGTAGGACCATGAGATGTGCATTGTTGGATGCAAGAAAAAACTTCATCAATAGAGTGAAGTTTATCCTGAAATTTAATTTGTTTCTGGAGTGAGGAAAAACCTAAACCCAAGCCCTTCAAAAATAAATAGCATATAACACATGTATTCATTCATTCTTATGTATTCGTAGAGATTATAAATAGATATATATATATATATATATATACAATTAACGACACCTAATTAGATAATAATCCTATTTAAGTAATCTAAATATCCACCCAAATAATTATAACTATTGATAACTAATTAATTGATAGCTCATTTCAATTATACGATTCGGCTCCTATGTTGTGTGGCGATATGAGCACTTTAGGATGGACGAAGTGGGAGCCTCATCCATGAACAAGAAAAAAAAGAGAAAATTATTAAAAATAGATGAAATAAAATATGAAAATTTAAAATCATACTAAACATATCAAATAAAGGCCCAGAATATTTAATAAATTAAGTTTTTCTAGTCATCCATCAAATCCAAATATTTAATAACACAAAATAACTCAAATAGGCAATTTAATATTCATCAAATATGGTACTGTCCCTCTCTAATAATCTAGTCCAATATAATCGGACCAAGCATATTGAATTTAGCAAGAATTATATCAAGAATAATCTAAATTCTAATATAATTAAGGTTTCATACATTAAAAGGGTGGATCATCATATGATGACTCATGTAACTATCAGTGTCAAATAAATTGTTTGTTCAGACCCCTCTCTTCCTTTAAATACATACTGTCACAAAAACACCTATACTTTTTTCTTAACACTGCATTTTCACTATTCATCACAATCTGGGCATGCTTAGGAATATCACCTCCTGAAATGCTTACATGTGTGCTAAATACGAATATTCCAGATACGAACACTAAAAATGTCTTCGTAATCTGAGCGTGTGGCCAATTAAAGTGCTCTGTGTCCAAATTTGCAGCAACACAGTCCAGATTTACTTCACAATTCTGTCTAAATTGATTTCATGTCTAGATTGACATCACAATTTTGTGTCCAAATTTACATCACAGTTGTATTCGAATTGATTTCATATCCAGATTAACTTCATAACACTGTCCAGATTGATTGTGTCCAAATTGTTCACACAACTTTGGCCTACGTGAACAATTACGGTGAAAAAGGTAGATAGTCATTTCATTCCTTAGAAGCTATAAGCAAAGATTATTGTTATTCACACGTGAACAATTGATTGATTTATTTACAAAATCTCTAGCAGTATCACAAGTAAAATATATTTATAAGTTAAGCATGATAAATATCCCACTAGAATAACTTTAAGGGGAGTATTAGAATATCTCAATAGAACATTATTAGATTTGGTAGAAAACTTGTGGTTGGTAACAAACAAATCAAGCTTTTATATACACACACTTTGTAATCATTTTTAATTAAGGAGAAAAGTGAATTCTTCTTTATTCTTCTAATTCAACGAATGCTAGGTATGGATGAGTAGCCAGGGTTTAGATAGGAATAGATATGGGCTAAAATTATAACCCTATCTTAAAATATTATTAAAACCAAATCAACTAGCCTTAATCCCAATAATATGACGTCGACTATATAAATCAAAACAGACAAAATTTATATTTAATTCAATACATGTGTTTTTTCTTCCAAATATTTTTATTAGCAACCTTTTTTTTTTAAATTGAGTTATTCCATATCCTTTGTTACCACCTTTATCAAAGTCATTTTTAATCTTTTCTTAATTTTTTTACCTTGTTCAATGTCAATCTATTCCACCGTCCTAACAGGTGCATCAATTGGCTTGCGTCTTAAATGATCAAACTAACGTAAGTGATTCTCTCACCTTATCTTCAATTAGAGTTATACCAACAACACAACAAATATTCTCATTTGTAAGCTTATTTATCCTAGTCTTATCAAACATTCATCTTAATATTTGCTTCTCAATGACACTGAGTTTTTATATATATTATTTCTTGTTAGCTAAGTAGTCCATTCTATATAACAAAGAAGATTTAATAACCGTTCTATAAAACTTTTTATTTAAACTCAGTGACATATTAAAACCACACAAAACTCTTATGACACTTCTCCACTTAAGCCCGGCTTTAATCCAATGGTTAACATCACCAATCTCTCTATTTCTATAAATTATTAACCCTAGGTACTTACATCCGTTAGTCATCAATTGCAATAACACTTTCCTTGTTATTTATTCATTTTCTGAAGTTACACTCCATATATTCAGTATTTGATCGGTTTAATCTAAATCCCTAAGCTTTAAGAGTTTATCTTCATAATTCTAATTTTTGATTAATCATTTCTTTAATCTTATTGGTTAAAATAATATTATCAGTGAACAATATATATCACATTATATCCTCACAAATTTTTTAAATAATGCAAATAAAAAATAATAATATCAATGATAATAATATATATATACTGATTACAAACTTTATATTATTAAATTAGGTTATAACAATAGTTAAGCAATAGAAAGTACAAACATTTGTGACACTTGACTTGTCACACTATCCCAAGTTCACCCATTATAATTCTAAATAACTGCTCCATTTGAATTTAATAAAGTTCAAATAGTGACAGCTCATTCTTCAAGCTACCAAGGGCATATTAGGGCATAACTAAGGTATGAATGGTGAGACAACATTCTTCTAGGTATGTGTAAATATTCAAAAGCTAATTCCTAAAACAAATATTAATTATGTGCAATAGATGATAAAAATATAGGGATTCCTGATCCTGCTAAACAATAAATATCGATAGCAAACATATCAAAAGCATCAGCCAAATATACCATTTAGTAGTTAGAGATTTTATAAATACAACTTCAAGAGTTAAAAATGTATGTAACATAGTTAGATTTTACTTTTTTATCTTTTGTCTACTCTCTCAATGGAAACCTTTTCCACGATCGGCCATAAAAATATCCTATTAACAAGTAAACTAACATAACAAGATTTAATTGCAAATACATACAACACAAGAATGGGCAAAAAAAAATGGTACCTAGCCGATCAACGACTGCTGAAAATGAACTGATTGCTTGAAATTGGTACACTAATAGGGAGAAATCTCCAAGGATATGATTAAAGGCAGATACAGATTGATTTATGACCCCGAACTCAATTTTTCCTGAAAAATACATTGGCGCAACAACAGCAGCAGGAAGAACTTGGATGAGGTATCGATAGCCACTAGTAAAAAACTCTAGATTCCGAGAAGCTATCAACAATTTCTGCACACAATAAACATGAAGAATACAAGAATAAAAAAAATCCAAAAGCAATAAATATCAGTAGCATTAGTGTGTTATTTAGAAAACAAAGTCTTTGAATAAAAATCATGTGTTGAGAAAAGTATCCACTGTTAGAGAGAAGAAATATCTCCAAATTATTTCATAAGCTAGCAGAAATCCATCCTTTATATGGATGATTTACATATTAAATAAAACAATCACAAAGAATTGTGGGAGCTTGCTGTCATGCCATGGTTTGTGGCAGAGGTAAAGCCTCATGCTGTCACATAAAGATCCACAGATCGAATCCAGTCATGTCATAGTTTGGGGCCAGGGGTTTTTGGAGAGGGATGGTTCCACCAAGAAACAAACATCAATAGAATTTATTTTAAAGAAAGGGAAAAATAAATAAACTACATGACATCTGAATAATGAATTCAGCTAAAGCAGAACCATGATCACTGTTTGTGAATTTCACCACTAAGTGCTATTCTAAAAACAGGGCAGTTATTTGTAGGTCAAGAAAACCAACTTGCCCAATTATTATCATAAAAGGATTACTGTCTACTGTAACAATCAAATCAGAATAAATTTACATTTGCAATGACTATTAAGAGTATAAAAAAATAAACACAAAGTGAATGAGACAATATGGACTCCTGCATCATCAGATCCCTTCGGAACGCAAAACTGAAGCATAAGTAATAGAGAGAGTAAAGTATATGGGCATACAGTTAGATTTCCAAAAGCTCCTCTAAAGCGCTGTAGCAGAAGTTGCAGTTCATTTTCTTCACCACCATAGAAAGCAATTGACTCAGCATTTTCTCGAACACGTACAAGTCCATAGCGAAAATCTGCTTCCTTTTTCTCTTGCAAGAAATTTAATGTTACCAGTCCCTGATATCATTAATTAAATTCCTCCCATCAACTGGATTGATCACCTTAAATCACATGAAACTGAACTGGAAACACAGGGATGGATTACGGAATAAAAGCCATTACCTTTCCAAGATAAATGCTAATAGCTGTTCCACCTATTGAATACACAAGAAGTACAACAAACAGTGGTGGATAGATACCATAGAGGATGTTACTAAATGATACCAAGTCTACAGCAGCATTGAAGAGTGTTAAGGAGAATGAAAGTGCTGTTCCTGTGAAGGAACTTAAATCATCAACAATCCGCTGATCTGGATTATCAATTACTGACTGAGACTGAATTTTGTAGAAACTTTGATTTTTCAAATAGCGTTCCATATAATAGCTTGTCATCCATGATCTCCATCTCAAAGCGAGAGTGTCTCTTGCATAATCTCTCAGCACAAAAAACTGCAGAATTGACAGTAAGTAGACATGAACAAGCAATGAGATTAACAATACATCATTGATATATTGACAAATAAGAACTATATGCATGGCCATGCATGCTAACGTAAGATAAACATGCAGTTTTAGATTTCAATGAATTCTAGAAAAACACATGGTAGAAGTAAAAGGGCAAGTTTGTTCAGCTCTGTAGCATAATGTAATGCAACAGTCACTTTGGTTTGTCGGGCAATGAATAGATGATATAAGTTGTCTAACAATGTGAGGGGAAAGGAAAACATTGGTTACCTAATAAAGTGCAGCAATGTATGTGCTCACCGGAATTCCTCCAGCAAAGCCACCGACATAGTACAACAGTTGCATTGTAAATCGTTCTTGGTCTTTGTCTTGCATGATTAAAAACAAGTTCAGCATATCAACACATTCACAGGGTCAGAACTTGCAATAGTTGCTATGGTATACACAACATAACACAACACATATTTTGACTAAAAAGAAAAAGGCGGACAGAAGAATCTCAATCTCACTGGCAAGAGCATTGTAGAAGTCACGGCCGAGGAAGTTGAATCCAACACTAATCCCAGTGGTGGCCAATGTGAGGGCAAACACAGCACCCAGTTGCATTCTGGCTTGGATTTTGTCATCGGAGGACCAGTACGGCGCAGCAACTTTCCAGAATCTCCTCAAAATGGTCTGCAGATCAGGGCTCCTCCTTTGTGCATCCTCCTAAAGTGAAATCCACAAATCCAAATCCAAAATTGCGAAAAACAAGCAAACAATCATTTAGCAGCGTTTTATTTTATTTTAATTTTTCCTGTTTTTCTGATAAATTCCCTAAAACATGCAAATCTGATTTCATTTTCGATATTGAAAGCCTGTTGGACTTGTTTTTCCAAAAAGGAGTTTAGAAAATGAAAAAACTTTAAACCAACATTTTAACTCTTTGATGTCATTGGCACAGCGCAGCTCCTGTATTTTCCTTTCTTGTTTAATATACTTACCTTTTTTCAAAAAATTACTTACCTTTGTTAAAAAAATAATTAATGTGATCTGGCTTTATAACTGTTGAATAGATGTTTTCCATAATTTGAACAGGCTTTACAATTGTTGAACATATGCTTTCATTCTTTGAACATTTGAAATCAAAATAAGACAAAACAAACGTAACAAAAAAATTTACTAAAAACGAAAACAAAAATAAAAATTTTAATGAAGAAATGAAAAACAAAAAGCACGAACCAAAACCTTTGGATTGGGTTTGGATGGGGGTTCGGCAGGGAGGGGCGCCGAATTGGGGGATGCGCCATTCTCTTCATCGTGAAGCGAGGAAGACGGTGACTTCGCGTGAAAGCGCCATAGGAACGGGAGACCGCTACGGCGGCGCATAATTCGGCGGCGAAGCTCGCCGGAGACGAAAGGAGGAGGCGGCGGCGGAGACCGGAATGACAGGAGGGTGATGGGACAGGAGAAGAAAGAGGAGGAGGAGGAGGAGACGGGACAGTTGGGCGTGGGCGTTACTGCTGTTGCTGCTGGTGTGTGGGTATGAAGAAGAAGAAGAAGAAGAACCGTCATTGTTTTATAATCGTTATGATTAATCAATCAATCGTATTGCTGGTATAACGGGCTCTATGGCGGTGGGTTGATGTATGTAACTGTCTGCGGGCTTGGCTTTCGGCTTCGGCTTCGATTTGTTTTGTTGGAGTGATATAGAGACGGTTATTGCTCCTCCCCCTCCACTTCAATTCACCACCTCGGCCATCCGGTCCATTTCTGCCACCCGTTGCCTACCCACATTTTTTCTCACCCAGCCAACTTAGAAATAAACATAATTATTTAATTTTTATCTAATGAAAATACCAAAATCAAAAACATAAGCATTAAAATAAAATAAATAAATAAATAAAAGGATGTTTTGCTCTTTACCAAAAGCGTGCTTTGTTTTATAAAGTTTTTGTCTTTTTGAGAGTTTCTGATCTTTTTTCTTATATATTTTTAATATATATGTATATATATATGTTATAACCATTTTTTAATAATAAATATTATATTATATTATTTTTAAATATTTTATCAATATATTCTATGAAAATTTCAGACAATTAACACACATATGTTACATGTTACGCATGCACAATAATAGGTTAATCGTTTATATTTATTTCAAAATCTCATTAAATTAAATATCCATATAGTGTTTATCATGCTTTTGTAAATTTTATTATAAGCTGATGATTGATTTTTATTCAAATTTAATTTAAAAAAATTGAAAGATAAATCAATATTATTATAAATATTTTTTAATAATAAATATTATTTTATTTTATTTTTAAATAATTTATCAATATTTTCTGTGAAAATTTCAGACAACTAAGATGCATATGTCATGCAAGCACAATATCGTTTATATTTATTTTAATCCATGTAATATTTATAAAATTTTATTGAAATCTGATGATTGATTTTTACTCAAATTCAATTGAAAAATTTGAAAGATAAATCAATAAAAAACTATAAATTATAAAAACTACATCGAGGTTGGTCCTTACTAATTCGATAGGCTTTTGGCATGATTGAAGAGCTTCATCACTGGAGAGGGGGCAAGGGGCGGCATGCACACATGCCCCCTGTGCTCGTGACATGGTGCCACAGGAATTTTGCTACTAATGCTCTAAGTATTATTATTATCTTATTATTATTATTTTATATTTAAATTTATATTTTATTTTCTTATTAGTGTTATTCAAATTTCATAATGTGAGTTATTTCTTTTCAATTTAAGTAATCAATGGGATAAACTTCCAATGTATGTACTTTAATTACTCGAACCGGCATCAATTATAACATGAGTTATTAATTAGCCTTGTTTTAAATATTGTTACACCCATCAAATTTTATTTTCTAAATGACATTGCTTTTTAAAACATTGATGGAGATTTTTTACCACATTTTTAAGGTCACTTTAGGTACATTTTTATACTTTGTTACTTTATTTATTGCTCAAATATGCTACATTATAACATTTTCATGAGTTAACTCATAACAAAGGATTTCTTGAATTTTGTGGTATTTTTGCTATATTTTAACAGATATCCAAGAATTAAAACTGAATTTACCAAACATCATAAGGAAATTGACTTTCTCTCTACTTTAGAAAGTGCTTTCTATCTCTCACATTTCTTAAAACAAATTGTTTAAAGTTAGTTGTTTGTTTATAATATTTCAATCAAAATCACCTTTTAAAGCTAGTTTAAAATCAAACTTAAAATCTACTTATTACTTATAACGATTCGTACACTTGTAATTCACCGATCAAATACCTTTTTATCATAACCACCTTTGTAACGTTTTCTAAAATTTCTTATTTCTTATTTTCATTTTTTTAAACTCTTGCCACAAAGAACCCAATGGTTATGGGGGCTTTGCCAAGGAAATTGGGACGACTCATTCCTTGGCCTTTCTTGAAAGCGCTCAGAAAATTTTATCGAAGGAAGTAGGATTTAAAAGACTTTTGTCCTCTAATATTTCCTGAGAATTTTCTAATGGCTGGACTCTACACTTTCTTTCTTTAGCTATTTTTTTAAACACACTAACATCTTCCATTTTAAAATAGGTACCAAATTTGAGCATTATGGGGATGCTAAGGTGTTATTTGGTTAATTTTTTTCTATATTCAAATACAGAAAACACCCTCCTCGGGTTGTTTGGCACATGTTTTTTTTTTTTGAAAACAAACTATTTTCAAATACGGTAAAATGAAAATATATTTAACATGTTTTCTAATTCTTGTTTTCTGTTTTCATGTATTTTCTAGGGAGTCCGCTGCCGCCCCCAGCGACCTTCCCCCCTTGTTTCTTCTTGTTTTCTCTGGCATGAGAATGAGAAAGAGAGCACCAGCAAAGTGAGGAAAAATAATTTGCAAAATTGAGGATTTGTGTATTAGAAATATATATATATATATATATATATATATATATATATATATATATATATATATATATGATTGTATTGGTACCAAGTACCAACAAGCTCCTGCACGGTTGAGGATAACTTGGTGCTGGATGTAGAATAGGATGACGCTTGCAAGGTGGGATGTCGTGGTTGCAAAGGGCTGTCGAAAACATTTTTGGCATGGCTTTTTAGAGAATATGTTATTTATGCCATGTCAGGAATTTGTAGATTTAACAATCAACAATAATAACTTAGATTTAAAAAAATGATAGTGTGTCACCAATTAAAATTTTGCATCCACTCTTCAGTCCAAAACGGTAATGACGCCCAAGAAACACAAACGCGAGATGAGTAATACAAGTGAGGGGAAAAAAGTCTAGAAATTCAAGGGAAAGTTCAGAGATTATTTGCAAATACTGAAACTTGTTTGCTTTATTCATTTATTATTATTATTGCAATGATTTACCATTGCAAACGTAATGCTTAACAAGCAGAAGGGCAATCTAATAATGTTCTTCAGTTGGTTACTGACCCCATGTACAACCAATACTGTTACTGGAAGTTCTTCAAAGCTTTGATTTATAAGGCAGTCTTACTCTGAGGTCCATAGCCACAGCATCAATAAACTCTTCGGCATTCAAATACCATGATCTAGTAACCCTATATCAATCAAAAATGGAAATTTCGGTGAGCCTTGAGTTTGAATGGCAAATGAAAATGGAGGAAATGCCTTTAACATGCTTTACTTGGACCCGTAGATAAGAAGTACAAGATCCTTGGTCATCTTCCTTGATTACACGATTGCAACACAGGCCGCTTCAAGTTTCCCAGTGAAGTCCAATAGATTAGGTTTTCCATCCAATGTTGCCTGGTTAACATCCACTTAAATTTTATATTTATCTAGAGGATGACTTGCCTTGAGCATTGTGCCTTTGTGTGCAAAATTGGGATTTACAGACAAATATTACCTATAAGCAAGGCCTTGGGACCAAGCAAAAATGGATGCTATGCTGTTCGTGCTTGTTTCACCCACTTTTTGATGAACTCGGTAATGCTGGGTTACAGTTTCATGGACTGCTTCAGCTTCAATGGTTTTTCCATATGGGCACACCTAAGTTTTCAAAAAAAAAAAACATGAAAAAACAAAAAAGGAAGAAAAATGGATAAAAACAAAAGAAAAAGAGATAAAAAATCACTGAAGTAGACAGACCAAAATAGAAGTCATCAACCCAAGAGATTCGAATCCTGTGGCATTAGAGGGAAAAGGAGGATAAGAAACAAGGTGATTGAAAACGGTGGAGGAGAAAGGAAGATCAATAGTTATTTTCATCCATCTCCGAAACAGTGGGAACACATTACACAGATAATATGAAACCACATCAAATTTAGAGAAAACCTTGAGCAAGAAAATCACTCTGCACATCTCCATCATAAATCTTGCATGCCCATACATAACCTCCTTCACTCTTAAGAGTATAGGCTACCATATCATCAATGATACGGTGTTCATACCTATCAACTTGAAACAGATATTTATAAATAAATAAATAAATGGAAGAGAAAGCAGCCAAAAAGTTGGAGTAATACTCTCACCATATGCCTGCATCCTCAAACTCGGATCGCCAACAAGTTTTATAAACCTCTTGGAATGTGTCCTTGAATCTTAAATAAGGCCAATAAAGGAGAAACAGAAAGCCATTATAACAAAACAGACCTAGGCTTCTCAATAAGAAAGAAATTAAAACCATAGATAAATGCAGACCTTCCATCATATGTCTTGAGAATGGTATTCTTTGCGCTCAGATAAAGTACCACTTTTTATGGTAAGTAGTGTTCATTGAAGCCTCAGCAAAGGCACAAATGGACTGTAATTGAAGTTTTAAATAGAAAAATGTAATTTACGAGTTAGAGTTAATGAAAATGTAGAGAATACTCAAGTTGATATGAAACAATGAAAGGAAAATCAGCAGCATCAAAACCTCATTGGTGTTATACATGGCCATTGCCACTCCCCCATCACCATAAAAGTTAAAAACCTCCACCTCTATCTCATCATTTTGTCCAGTGGGTACTGTAATTGTAACGCCCCCAAATCTAGACTTCCAGACCGGGTGCGTTAGACAAATAAGATATTACAATTATATTAATAGTAATCTATTGTTCAACATAAATTTGATGGTTTATTAATTACATCAAGACTCATCACAAGATCTCTAAGGTTTTAACGTTTAGAGACTAGGTGTTGATAACCCATTATAGTTTTACATGACATATAAATACTACATGCATAAACTTCTTATGATGTTATTCCAAGCATTCTGGATACCATTATCCTAGCATCCTTGCTTTCTCCTAGTTCCCTGGGGTTGAAAGAAAACATGAAGGAAATTAGCTCAAATAGCCCAATAAGGTTAAAAGTAAGGGATAATATATGGAGAATAATCAACTCATGGAAAAATAAGAATATCTTCTTATCTAGGTTCACCACCTAGATATCTTGCATAACTTGTTATCAACTGGATTGACACTCTCCAGTGATGTTCTTTACCCAATGCATTGGAGGTCTTTCTGGAACCACCCATAAACATATTACCAAACATAAAACATATCTTCATAAATTTTCAAATAATCACATCCATGGTAAATTTCAACGTAAAGGAAGGTCTTGCAATAATAGCCCCAATAAGTAAAAGGGTTATTCATCATTCAATAAATTAGATTACCAAATTCCCAAGAAGTGCTAAAGAAAGTTAATTCTTCTTAAAATAATATTATGAGGAGAAATCTTGAGATAGAAATATAGAGAAGAAATAGGAAATGAATTTCCACATCGGAGATCGTGGTAAGGAAAGGGAGAGAGGATCCTTACAGTCTTTTTGTCTTCCGCGTTTATAAACCTTGAAACAAAATTTAAAAGTTAATATTTTAGTTTTAATAATAATAGTATATTCATAAATAATATATTGAGGGACATATATAAGTATATTATGGTGGAAAAACTTCTCATGATAATAATAATCTTTACTTATACATATACCTATATAATATATGTATATAATATACAATATACATATATATATTGAGGGGCAAAGCCATCCATAATATATATATGTATGAGGAGACTTAGCCTTCCATGGAATAATAATCTATATATACACATATACGTATCATATACATATATATATATATATCGAGGGGCAAAGCCATCCATAATATATATATGTATGAGGAGGCTTAGCCTTCCATGGAATAATAATAATATATATACACATATACATATTATTTAATAAATATACATATATATATTGAGGGGCAATGCCATCCATAATATATATACGTATGAGGAGGATTAGCCTTCCAAGAACATGATTAATATATGCTTGAAATATTTACCTTTTGGAACTTCCAACGGTGAGAGGAAGATTGAGAGAAGAGAAAGCTTGGAGGACTATTTGGGTGTTAATAGAACTTTTTGGAGAGTATTTGGAGGAGAGTTTTGTGGCTTATTTGAATGGAAAGAGTGCTTGAGAAGGGAAGTGAGACATGTTATTTATAGGTAAGGTGGGAGGTATAATAGTGTGAAAAATAGTGTACGAATTTGACTGTGGCATTAAATTAAATTATTTAAAATATATATAATACTTTATTTTCCTCATATTATCTCTTATTAAAAATGTGGTTATCTCCTCCTACCATTTAAAAATGTTTTAAGACTTTTAAACCTAGAAGGTTCCTTTGGCATCAAAAGTCCACATTGGTGTACTCCCTACTAATTCAATTATAACGTTTTTAATTTTGTAGTTTTTGACAAATGGCCAATTGTATTGAATTACTAACTCAAATATCTACAAATGGGTATCAATTTTATAATTTTTACATATGTATAACAAAAGTTATTGAATTTTAAAGTCATATTAAAATGTTTACCCGTTCATACTGAACCTATGTGTAGTATTTTAACTTCTGGAATTGATTGGTTTCATATTAAATTCTGAAATTTTTACACGTTTTAGATAAGTCATAAATGAACAAATGGGCTTTGGTTTCATATCAATTGGATCTGTATAACTCAAGTTATGGATTTTTGAATGGGACCTCCAGAATCTGCCTTATTCAAATTTTTGGGTCTTACCTATATTTTATACTTTTGGTAAAGTTAAGGCTTGTAATACTTACTTACCCATAGTAATTTGGTTTAAGAAACTAAATGACATAATATATAGCATCTAAACTTTTTATGACATATAAGAAATTATTTTATTTTTATAACGTATTTAATATTAATACGGATAAAATAATATAATTGCGTAATCAATAAACAATAAAGTAAAATAACATTATATTCCATGACTTCTTACTTTATAAACCTATAAAGTATAATATTATAAAACATTATTACATACACATACCTATTTATAACAATTCAAACGGATACTATTCATAACGGTTAGTTACTATTCTAACGGCTACTTACTAGTCACATTCTACTTAAATGACTATATTGAGTATTTATTTTTATTGTGATAATATCTAAAATATTCTTTCTAACTATTTTTAGTAATGACATTATTATTATTACTATTTAAGGAAGAGCTTAAATTTTTGCGGGTCTTACAGTAATGCTTTGCAGGATTAGAGAGGAAACGGAGAGAGAGAGAAAGAGGCACTATAATAGCTATGTAATTGGTGTAAGATTTTACCAAACACCATTTTGAGTTTTACAGGCCCATGGACAACTATTTCAGATGCTCGGTATTGGTCTCTAAAGGCATGCCTTCTAATGCATATCGGCTTTGTCCAGCCTAATACAAATGAAAATTTATATAATTTTATCAAATCATTAAAGTAACTGCACAATGGTAATTACAAACCAATGACCATTTCCCCCTTTTTGTGAGGAGCAAACCTAGTATAAGCCTAGGGACATTTTTGCAGATAATCGGCTCTCTAAAAACTATACCTGTGGCAAGTTAAAATTATATAGTCACATTCTTGATAACTTATCAGGCCATAGGAAAAGACTATGGAGAAGGTTTATTACCATTTAAGATGTTCCGAATGGTCCCATTGGGACTCTTCCACATGTTTTTCAGGCTAAATTATTTAACACGAGCTTCGTCTGCCAGTTAAAAAGCTAAATATATGTTTACAGGGTTGAAAGAGTTTAAAGCCATTAAGTTAAGTTATTTTTAAATAGAATAATTGCACCAGACCCAAACAATAAAAAAAAAGTATACTTGGAGTTATAGCTACACACTTAATTACCACATTGTACCTAAAGAAGAAAGTATCATAACATTGAAAACAAAATGCTTATGTAAGTACTAGTAATGGTGCTAAAGCTAGTAATAATAATTGAAACAACAACTCCATAAACTAAAATAATAATGACAATACTTCAGCACATACTTTAGAGTTGCTTTTGCACTTTCGTTTGTAACATTATCATCTGTGGCATCACGATTAGAGAGGCCAAGGTCGAAGTACTTTATATTCAACTCCAAGAAGGGAAAGATTAGCTAAAAGATGTCATAACATTTAAAAACGAAATAAGTCATTGACTTCTCAAAGATGAAAATTGAAAATGAAATTGTATATACATAGTGGAGGAGCAATTGCCTTATCCTTTATTAGCTTCCAAAATACCAGAGTCATTTCATCTCATACACTACGAAAATATTGACTTACAAGTTGAATCATGGAAAAAGTATACTTTTATTATAAAGATAATGAACAAAAAATCAGATGCTAACACTACAATTAACAAACAACTCCATTATAGTTTGTTGAATTTCCTAAGCCCATCCAATGTCTTTTTGGAATCTCTGAAAAACAGTGATTAGAATTCAAAATTTTGATGAGGGATTGTCTGTTACTGTGGTCAGAAAGCACAGGTGCCTTCACTTCACAGCTTAAATTATAAAAATGAAAACTCGAAACCATACAAGAAACTAGTTCATCAAGAATTCTATATGACAGTGCTACCAAACTAATAAAAAATAAAAAATCTCCTCAATGTTTAAAGAAACAAAAAACAATGAGGTTCGAAGCCTCTCTCCCAACATGTAAAAGTGTTACCAACTAGGGTAAAGCGAATTGATTCCTTAATGTTTCAAATCTATTATACCATCTAAAAGCATAAATACAATACAATTATAAACTGAAACTAACTTTACGGGTATAAATTACAATATTCACTTCTCAAAAAAGATAGTGGAGTTATTAAAGTTTCAGCAAACAGAAAAAAATTGTAAAACAAACAACAGGAAGTGAGTTTACATTTATTTTTCTTTCTTTCTTTCATTTCTTTTCGTCTTTTTTCCAAAAGTTTGTTCTGATTAGTAGTTCCTCCTTGCACAATTTACTCAGTCATCCCAAATATATACTTTGAAAGGAAGGCTGCATAATTTTTCATAATGTCATATCATTCAAAACATCAGCCATGCATACACATGAATAGGATTTAAATTCCTTAACAAAGTTTAATTAGTAGATGCAGTTTAATTATCACTTATCACCCATATATACAATTCTTAAAAAATAAAGAAAAAAACAATTACGGCCCAAAAATGCTCCACAGGATTATATCAAATTTATCAATCATAATCAATATCAAACGTTGTGGACAAGCCTAGAAGTTTTGATGCAAGCGCATAAGAGGTGGACAGTGTAAGAGGAAAAGCTATGACTGGGGATTTAAGACAGTTCTCTGCATTTGGATACTTAGTAACAAAATCACAGCTTGGGAACTGTTCAAAATCAAGTAACAATTATGTTTGAAAACAAAAGCTTTAAAATTTTAAATTGTTTAAAAAAAACATGAATCGAAATGTCCAAACAAACAGAGGAACAAAGTTATAAATTGATGAATCGACATTAAGGGCCAATAAGAAGACCCAACCATCCATCTCGACGATGGGGTTGGAAACCTTAATCTTCTCGAATTTCATTTCTGATTCCTCTGATGTGGTGTGCGAAGAAGACAACTCCGTGCGCAGCACCAACCTAGCCCGGCGGCGCCACGTCCCCGAATCGTTATTTATGCATGGAACAGTACTTGTGGGATCCCATCGATGTTTTTTAGTAGGAAGCTAGACGAGTGAGTTCAACCAGGAGCTCCCGTATCTAACATTGGACCCGATCCAAACGGACCAAGCCAGATGTTGTATAGGTACATGCCCCACATTTTTTTAACACTTTTTTGCAAGTAATGTATAAATTAATGTTTTTCAATATTTTGTTTTTCTATTTTCATTATTAAAATATCATAATTATATTTTAATAAAAATAAAAAAATCATTTTTAGCCCTTAAAAAAACTGCTATCATTAAGTATACTCCCGATTAGATTTCTATCTTTTTTTAAATTTATATATTTAAATTATTTTTATTTCTTTATCTAAATATATATCAAAATAAATTTTATAAATTATTTTTATATTATTATTTTAATAATATATTTTTTATAAATTTAATATAAAATAAAATTAAAAGTTAAGAGAAATAAGAGATTTTTTATATAATTTAATGATAATAATTAATGAATTGTATTTTTTAATATTTATATAAATTTTATGGAAAAAATTAAATATAGGAAAAGGAGGAAAAAAAAAAGTGAAAGAAACGTGAGAGTTCTGGTGAATTGAGTAGGGTTTCCAACATCCAACCCAAACCCTGGGCAGTCGGTGTCTGGCGGTGCTGGTCGAAAGAGAGGTTTTCATTCATGGCGAAGCAGCTGTACGGCTATAGCCCCAGCTACGGAGGACCAGGAGCCACAAATCTCTCCGCCGTCTACGCTTCCAAACCCATACCCTCCGTCGCCGATTCCTACCTCTCCTCCTCCGCCCCCTCCTCCGCCTATTCCTCAGCTGCGGCCGCCGCCGAGCGCGTCTCCTCTTTTCTCCTCAACAAGACCGCCTCCGACGCCGGATACGCTTCCTGGGCTGCTGGTGCCGACGATCCCGGCGTTCCTGGATTGAAGCGCCCCAGCGAAGGTGAGGGGTTTCCGAGATTCACCTTTTTCACTTTTTTTTTTAAATTTTCTAATGTCCTCCGGTGTTTCCTATGTAATGGTGCTTGTTAGGGTCTGGGATTGTGGGTATTTCATGTCCCTGCTATTTTTATCTTTATTGTTGTCAGTGTCGACAGTTGTGATGCATTATCAAATTGGTGTAGGGAAGCGATGCCAATTAGGGTATTGTGATTTAATAATCAGTACGGATGATGAAGCCTATCTATATAGTTAAGGCGTTAAACTCTTAAATACTTGGGGATTTGTTTGTTAAACACTAGAACCGTTGGTTGTTGATGTGTTCCTACAATAATTGTTTCAAATTTTATTTTGGCGATTTTCTTGCTGTTATATCATGGATAAACAGTGAGAAATACTTTCCAATCCATGTATGTTTCTTTAATCCTTCTCAATCAGCGTCTACTATTTGTTACAAAGTGTTGACTTGTTCTCTACAATAGCCTGCTATAAAGGATTTTCGAAAGCTGCACTATGGGAATGCTTTGATTACTTTCAAAGGTTTTCTAGACAAGGCCATGCTCTACTTCATCAACGACTACTCTCTGCACTTTTAATCGGCATTCATTCAATAGAATGAATCATTCCAATTAACACCATATGTGCATATACGATTTATGAAAGCATACATGTAATTTATGAAAAATCCTCATATCTTGTATATAATCATAGTTATTAGAGTATGTTATACATTATTTCATGTTAATAATCACTGTTTACCATGCAACTACTAGTTTTAGCAGTTGTCCAATGGATAGCTATCAATGCCAAGTATTTTGCTAATGCTTACCAAATTAATTAAGGGTCAAATTTCTACGGCACAATAAACAAACTACTAAACAAATGCAAAAAGCTTGCAAATAAATAACAATATCTAGAAGTTGGCTTTAATGAATTTTAAAGTCTTTCTTCTTGTTCTATCTTTCACTGCACTGTATTTACATATTATTACTTTTTATTTTATTACTACGGCACTACTTTAAAGTTATAGTTATTTTAGTAACATGTACATTTTCCTTGGTTTTCTTGTTTATTCTTGTCTATTATCCACTATAGCGCTCTACCACCAGACTGTTATGGGTGCCTATAACACTATTGAGCAAAGTGAAGCTTGGTTTTCTTCCAACACTTTAGCCAAGCGCACTAGACTTGAGAGTGCGGGAAATTTTCCTATTTATCCACAGAGGCCAGGGGAGAAGGACTGTGCCCACTATATGCAAACAAGAACCTGTAAATTTGGAGATATGTGCAAGTATGACCATCCTATTTGGGTTCCTGAGGGTGGAATTCCAGATTGGAAAGAGGTGACCATTCACTATGAACTGAAAATTTATTTTTAATGATAATAAGACAAGGCTATACATTTATTATGATAATAACACTTCACAATGGCCTTTTATATTTATATATTTTTTAGTACATGTATTATGATCTTTGAGTCAAGCTTATTATCTAAAATATGTGCATCCTACGAGATTTACAGCTGTTATATGATGTGTAAATAACTTTACTACAATATTTACTTCATTATTACTGTAGTTTGTACCATTGGGGGGGGGGGTTATGTATTTATAGCTCCTATTTCTTAGTATTTATTTGTTATTAGATTTTAATTCCCTTACATTATGATTAACTCTGGGTTACTTTGCCATGGGTCTGTGTCCCATATGTACGAGAAATGAATATGGAGGGAATTCATCCCTATACATGGACATGTACCTTTTCCTAAAATAATTGTTTCAACGGATGTGTTGGTGCATTGGTGCGACACATCCTCTCCCTTCTTGTCTCATAACTCTATTCTATTCACCGTTGCTGATGCTGCAGTTCTTACTGTTGCAATCACTTCCTCTCCAAGAGAAGTTTTCACAATGGAAGTTGCAGAAAGAGAGAAAAGGTGGAAAGGGGGGTAGGAATGGCTGCTGAGGGGAGGATGGGAATGACTAAGTCAGCTTCTGAGGGAAGATGGATTGGAGTGTGAGTGTGTGTGTTAGAGAGTGATCTGGGATGAAAAAGCAAGATTTTCTTCTTTCTTGGACAACAGAGACACTGTAAAACAACTGTAAATAAAAGAGGCTTAAAATTTGTTTGTGAGTTCCAAATGCATGTTCTGCAGCAGTTGCAGTTCCCTTCAGAAAAACATAAAAGCAACAAAAAATAAAAAAATTAAAGTGAACGGGCACATGGTTGATTGTGCATTCAAGGGTACAACCAGACCTTGTATTTGCTCTCTCTCTCTCTCTCTCTCTATACACCCACGCACACATATATTCCATTTGGTCCCATACAAGGACCAGCTTGCAAGAAGATCCCTACATATGGGAAAAAAATTTCTATTCTTGTAATAAAAAGGATTCACTACTGCTTTGAACAAATCTAAATCGTTTTGTCTTAGATATTTTCCCATTTACCCTGTAATTTCACCTGCACCCTTCCCTTTCCACTTCTGAAATTCACAAATCTCAGCCTCCTGAAGTCGCAACAGTCTATATCCCTACCCTCCCAGCATCCTAATACTGCAGCAGTTCATTGTCTCATTCTGAAATTGCACCATTTCATAGCCAGACACACTCATCTCACAGCAGTTTATATCCAGACACACTCATATCACAGCAGTTTATATCCAGACACTCATCTCGCAGCAGTTTATATCCAGACACACTCATCTCACAGCAGTTTATATCCAGACATTCATCTTGCAGAAGTTTATATCATTATCCGGACACGCATCTTGCAGCAGTTTTTTAAAAGTTAGTTTAATCTAGAAGTTGACGGATTGGGCTGGGCCAGCTCAACCTGCCTGGGTCTGGTTTTTAGACGGGTTTAAACTTCCTAGCCCAGCCCAACCGCTTACGAGCCAGGCTGGCTTGTGGGCTGGACCATTTTTCAAAACAAAAATTCAAAAATCTATTAATATCATATTCCTAAACATTAAATATCAAATGCTTTAAAAATAACAAAATTACAAGAATTCACAATATTATTATAGTTTATAGCAACAATACATATTCATTAACCATCCATCAAGCCAAGCATACCCTGAAACAGTATTTTGAGCATATCTAGGAATGGTAATGTCCTGGCAATGGGCCCATGATGGGAGAAGAGACAGCAGAGTTGTAGAGGGGACGTCGGAGATGGGCCGCTAGTTGTTGGATGGGCGTCGAGGAGGGGACGACTGGGACGGGTTGTACTATGCGGCGCTGCCCTATGTTATTACAGCTTGCGTTAGTCAGTTTAGGCTAGGGTTGGGAAAGAAAAATAGAAAATGGAATTAGAGAATAAGATATTATATAGGGAATTAGGTAATTTAGGGTAGGCTAGTGGCAGGCTTTGCACAAGGCACCTACGATGCTTGTTCGGGACTTGGGCTGGGCTTGGCGACCTCCTTGATGGGACGGATTGGGTTTGGGTAGTAGCCTGTCGGCTGGCTCATAACCATACGAGAGTCACAATCCGTTTAGTTTTGTTTTTGAACGGGCCAAAATTAACAAGCCTGGCCCACCTACAAATGAGGGCCAGCCCGCGTGGCTTGTTTAACACCCTTAAGTCTCTTACGCAGTCAAAGCCCTTTGTCGTATCTTCGTGCGCATACATAGCCAAAGCTGTTTGTTGCATCTTCTTATTCATATGACACCAAGTCAGTGCTGCATCTTCTTTTGCAGCCTAGGGTTGATTCTCTCTCTTATCTTCAATTTTCTCTCCCTAGAAGCAAAATCAATGTCGTCTGCCCACTCACCATTGCTAGTAGCATTGCCAATGCATCATCATCAAAATCAATGTTGCTCGCACAATCGCCGTCATTGTCGCTGGCCACTCATGCCCAATCTCCATTGCCATTGCTAGCCACTGATGCCTAGTCTATGTTGCTCAGTTTTTGTGTTCCATGACCCGTGTTTAAGTATAACTGTGAAAGTGTAAATTTAATTTAATTTAATTAGATTTTATGTACTGAATAAAATTAAATTAGTTTATTAACTTTGTTGAAGGTTATTTTTATTGTTCATTGGTTTAAGTAAAATAAGTATTTATACTTATAAAAAGTAAAATAAATATTTTTGAATAGACTTATGTTAAATTTGTTATATTTATCGATTCCTGCATTGCATTTATAATTTCTACATTATGAAATTCTTCTTATATAAAATAAATATATTATAAACGTCTAGACCACCTAATTGAAAACCCTAATTGATGAGTTTGATTCCTCCTCCTTCCCTTTGTTTGATTCCTCCTTCCTCCTGTGATTCCTGCTTGTGATTGCTATTCTTTCTCGATCCATTTTTCTTTCTTTCTCTCTTACGTAGGATACTTATGGTGGAATAGCCAAATATTTCAATAAATTTATTTATATAAAGTAATATTAATCATAAATTTGACTCGAAATATATGTCGCAGTTAAAAATTTCATTAAATACCAAACTTCTAGGTATTGGTTAGCCAATATTACTCTATGAAGGCAAATTTGTTAAAATATTTGACTATTTTACTGTGAGTGCTCATAGGAAAGCTTGTTTTGGCCAAAACATTTATTGTATTTTACCGTTTTGAGGTTCAATTTACATTAATTTTTATACATTGCGTGTCTAATCTTTGATAAATTGTGCATCTTGGACCAGCAATGCAACCCCCTTGGCCTTGGGTACTCCTTTGCCTTTGACATCTATTTGCTAGTGAAGGCCATAACTTCATCTTCTATTTTACTTCTCATTGTTTTAAAAGAATAGTGTTGTACTTTTGTTTATTGAAAAGGTCTGTCGACTCACTTCTATGTATCTATTAGTGGTAACAACTTACATAATTGCATCTTCTGTTTTGCATCTCATTCTTTTAAAAGAGAGTAGTGTTGTAATTTTCTTTGCCAAAGGTCTGTCATCTTTGTATCTGTTAATACTATTAACTTATTTTATAGTGGTTTTTTGTTGATGCTTTTGAGTTGTTTTGGCCTGTTCGTATCTCTATCCAGTTGAATCCTCCAAATATTTCCTCTTCTGTTCTTAGAAGTGCAGTAGCATGAGTTATTCTTTTTGAAGGTCCCGCTTGCTGCCACTAGTGAATACCTTCCTGAGAGGCCTGGAGAGCTAGATTGTCCAGTAAGCAGACATTTAATCTATTTTACTTTTTTCATGGTAACATCAAAAATTTCATTGCCTTTGTTGCTAGCCATATATCCAGTCTAAAGTGTGCCCCTGTGTATTTCAGTATTTTCTGAAGACCCAAAAATGTAAATTTGGCTTGAAATGCAAGTTTAACCATCCAAAAGATGTGTTGGTCTCCTCGGTAGGTGGTACAAGTGTTATTTGAGGTTTCCAGTCTTTTAATTATACATTAGCAGTCTGTTACAATTTTTAAAATTATAAATATCTGTTTATCTGATGATTTTCTTTGACCTCAGGCCACTTTTGGAGATGTTGATGCAACTTCTCTACCCGAGAGGCCATCTGAGCCCCCATGTTCTGTAAGCTATATCCCCCCTCTGCTTCATCTGCTGTATTTTTTTTTTTGGTTAAATTGTGCTTATTTTACTATAAATTGTTATAGTTCTACATGAAGACTGGCAAGTGTAAGTACGGTGGAACATGCAAATTTCATCATCCCAAAGATATCCTGGCATCATCAACTGGACTAGATAATGACAGTGGCTCACAGTCAGCATCATTAATGG
>CM042089.1:25136199-25164510 GCA_023512835.1 Taxillus chinensis
TGTCACGCCCGGATTTCCAACCCGAGGAAACCGGTACGTGACTCCCCTTTTCCCACACGGAGGGCAAAGGGGTAGGATACAAAACAAGAATTTAACATTTTAAACATCCACAACATTCAAGAAAGTAATATTCATTAAAAGCAATCCGATCCAGCTTTATTACAACAAAATCCTTTCCCCACCGGGGTTACATCGATTCTCATAATAAAAATAACATAAACAAATTAAATAAATAAGGTCTTCCACCTTGGGGTCCCACCTAACGCCTGGTAGGTTCCTGAAAAGAAAACAACATGGTAGGAGGGTGAGCAACCACGCCTCGCAGGGATCATGTCTCCCCAACCCATCCCATGCCCTAGTATCTACATGCCTTGTGTACAAGTGTCGTGTCGTGATACAATTATCCCACCAGATATGGTTACAAGCTATAACAAGAAACACAATCATACATGGGCTAGTACATAAACACTCCCTGGGCTTCCACAACCACCGGGTTTCAAGAACAGTCCCGGGCTTCCACAACCACCGGGTTCCACAAAACAGTCCCGGGCTTCCACACCACCGGGTTCCACAAAACAGCCCTGGGCTTCCACACCACCGGGTTCCACAAAACAGTCCCAGGCCCACGACCACCGGGTGTACAAGCAAACACGCAAGCACACATGGCCATACAGCATAACATCAAACACTAAGTATGCTTAGTCACACAGAATAACCTCGAACACTTAGCATGCATATATCCACAAGCTCACAAACCCAAACCACACAGGCATTTCCACAAACACATAACATGCACGCCTCAGGGCATAATTTCAAACACTTGGCAGCATATACACATAACTATATTCACACAAGCTTTTCATCAAACATATAGCATATAGATCACGGAACCACACCAAAATGCCATCAAGGCCAACATTCATATAGGAGATCACACCTATATGAATTTACATATATATATATAAACAGATACAACCTGAGTCTGCCCTAGGACCCTAGGACAGGAGGGTTTAGGAAGAACCAACCCCTACCTTAAAGCGGATCTTCCTTGCTCCCGCGCCAAACGCCGTCCCTCCCCACGCAAGATGCTCCGGCAGCAACCAAGAACTCCCCTTCCCTCTCTCTCTCTAGCTCTCTCTCTCTCAGCAAGAAATGCAAGCAAAGGAACACAAGAACCCTAACTCAAACTCAAGCCCCCCTTATATAGACACCATTCACATCAAAACGACGTAGTTTTGATTAAGTAAACCCAGGATCAAAACGACGTAGTTTTGATTACACAAGCTACAACCTTTCCGCATCCATACACACCAAAATATTCGGAATTTCAACATGGTCCTTTGGAGAAAGTTCCTTAGAATGCCAAAACCAAGGGACCCATGCAAAAATATGCCCGCACGCCAATTTGCACGTGAATTCCCAATTCACGTGCAACTCCATATGAACTCCAAATGCTTTCAAACTTCACCCCTAGCCTCCTTGCATCATTTGGAAGACAATTACACTTGCACGTGAATTGGACCCATATCACGTGCACCTCACATACATGTCCATTTGGTCCGAAACTTCGTGGTAGATAGAGGACATCATTCTAAGCATCTTTCCTTTTGCACGTGAATTCATTGGAGTCCAACTACTAGGTCAAAATCTAGAAAAACTCTACTCGGGAGGCAAACCGACTAACTCAAGGTACGGGTCCTTACATCCTCTCCCCCTTAAGACTTTTCGTCCTCGAAAAGAAATGACATACGAGGAAAACAACCACAAACTACCCATTTGCCACCCGGCAAGCCACCACACCCAAATGGGTCATACACCACACACAAGACAACAAAGACATAACAGCACCACCATAATCCATAACCACAATAATGCACGGAACACATGTCCACATGGCACGAATACACATTTCAAAGCACATCACAAATAAGAACACATGTCTTTAAAAGACAATACAAATACATCAACTAATACAAGAAAACACATCACAAGGAAACATCACTATCCCCTCGCCAACACCACCTCCCACGCTTAAGATTGTTCGTCCTCGAACAAGTCCGGGGTGCCGCTCCCGCATCACGGACTCCCGTTCCCATGTCTCCTCCTCAATGCCACGGTGCCGCCACGAGCACGCGAACCAAAGGAATAAGACGACCACGCAAAAGTTTCTCTTGCCGATCTAGGATACGGATAGGGCCTCAATGACGGACATGTCATCCTCAATGTCCAACGTCCCCCCAATCAATCACATGAGTGGGGTCAGGGTGATACTTCCTCAACCGGGACACGTGAAACACGTTGTGCACTCGACTCGACCGCGGTGGTAACGCTAACCGGAGGCGACAGGCCCTACACGATCCGGAATCTCAAAAGGGCCAATAAACCGCGGAGATAGCTTGGAACCTCGCCCAAACCGTCGATGTCCACGGCGTGGAGAGACACGAAGGAACACATGATCACCAACGAGAAAACTCCAAAGGTCGCCGCCGCTGATCCGCATAAGATTTCTGCCGACTCGAGCCGACAACAAACGCCGACGAATCAACTTGACCTTCTCGGTAGCCTCTTGAACCAATCGTGGCCCCAAGAGGGCTGCCTCTCCTACCTCGGTCCAACACAAGGGTGATCGACACGGCCGTCCGTACAACGCCTCAAAAGGAGCCATCCCAATGGATGCCCGATACTGTTGTTGTAGGCAAACTCCACCAAAGGAAGGTGAGTTGCCCACGAACCCCCGAAATCTAACACACAGGCCCGTAACATGTCCTCCATGGTCCGATTCGTCCGCTCGACCGACCGTCCGTCTCAGGGTGAAAGGCTGTACTCAAGTGAAGCTTGGTTCCCATAGCCTCCTGCAAACCGGCCCGAAACGGGAAGCGAACCTCGAATCCCGGTCGAGACAACCGATGATGGTACCCCATGCAGTCTCACAATCTCGTTCATGTACACTGACTCAAAGTCCCAATGGAGTCCCGCTCGCGAAGCAGCAAGAAAATGGGCCGACTTTGTGAGTCGATCCACAATCACCCAAATCATGTCCTTCCTCCCGGTGGTGGGTGGAAGACCACCACAAAGTCCATCGCGATATGGTCCCACTTCCACTCCGCTATGGGCAAGGGGCAGTAACATGCCCGCCGGCCGCCGATGCTCGGCCTTCACCTGCCGACACGTGAGGCACCGCGAAACAAAGGCAGCCACATCGCGTTTCATCCCAAGGCCACCAAAAATGTCCGCGAAGCGCATGGTACATCTTCGTACCCCCTGGATGCACAGCAACCCTAGATTGGTGAAACTCCCCTCATCACCTCATCCCTGAGGGAAGAAGCTACTACCAACCGCCCCTGAAATGACAACTCATGCTCAGGACCCTCTGTCCGGTCCCCTAGATAGCTCCCCGGCCTCAATACGGGCACGGAGAACCTCACACTCAATGTCACCCAATTGTTCCTCCCGGACGCGCCGGTACAACTCAGGCACTACCACCAAAGGACGCAGGACTGTCCCACCATCACGAACAAAGCCGCAGCCGCAACGTCGCCAACCGCTCCATCGCCTTCCACTCCCTCACGGCCACCTCGGCTTTCCCTTTTCTCGCTCAATGCATCGCCCACAACATTACCCTTGCCCGGGTATAGGCAAGAGTAAAATCAAAGGTCCGCAAATACTCCACCCATCTCCTTTGCCTCAAATTCAAGTCCTTCCGAGTAAAGATGTATCGAAGGCTCTTGTGATCCGAGAACACCACAAACTTTTCCCCCAAGAGGTAGTGCCGCCAACTCTTCAGGGCGAAGATGACAGCAGACTAACTCAAGGTCATGAGTAGGATAATCCTGCTCATGAGGCTTCACTGCCTTGACCCATAAGCTACCACACCGTGCCCCCGCATAAGCACACACCCCAAACCAACCCTGGACGCATCACAAGACACCTCATACGGAATATCCTCCCTAGGCAACCTCAACACAGGCGCAGTGGTCAAACGGGTTTTGAGAGTCTCAAACGCTCGCCTGGCACTTGTCCGTCCACTCAAACTTCACGCCCTTCCGAGTCAACGCCGTCATAGGCGCCGCCAAACGGGAGAACCCCTCTACAAAACGACGATAGTACCCCGCCAAGCCAAGAAAACTACGGATCTCAAAAACGTTGGTTGGCCTTGCCCACGATGCCACGGCCTCAATCTTGGCCGGGTCCACCCTAACTCCCTCACTGACACCACATGGCCAAGAAAGTGAACCTCCCGCAGCCAAAACTCACACTTGCTAAACTTAGCAAACAGTCGCTGGTCCCTCAAGGTTTGCAACACCGTTGCCAAGTGCTCCACGTGCTCCCTCTCGGTCTTGGAATACACCAAGATGTCGTCGATAAACACCACCACGAACGAGTCTAAGTATGGGGCAAAGACTTGGTTCATCAAATGCATGAACACCGCTGGCGCATTAGTGAGCCCGAAAGGCATCACTACCCACTCATAATGCCCATACCGCACCGAAAAGCCGTCTTAGGGATGTCCTCCTCCCTAACCCCGAGCCGGTGATACCCCGACCGTAAATCTATCTTGGAAAACCACTTGGGCCCCACTCAATTGGTCAAACAGTCATCTATCCGAGGCAACGGGTACTTGTTCTTCACAATCCACCGACCAACTCTCCGTAGTCGATGCAGAGACGAAGCGTGCCATCACCTTCTTAGCAAAGAGCACCGGAGCACCCCAAGGTGAGGTACTTGGTCCGATATACCCCTGGCCCACCAACTCCTCGATTTGCCCCTGAAGCTCCCTCGCCTGGCTGGCCCCATACGATACGCTACTTGG
Organism: Taxillus chinensis; assembly: GCA_023512835.1. Classification (NCBI taxonomy): domain Eukaryota; kingdom Viridiplantae; phylum Streptophyta; class Magnoliopsida; order Santalales; family Loranthaceae; genus Taxillus; species Taxillus chinensis. Next base: position 25,141,010 of record CM042089.1, read on the forward strand.
GAAATTGGACCTGTCCCCGGCACCAACTCGATGGTGAACTCCACACTCCTCTTAGGTGGCAAACTCCTCAACTCGCTCAGAAAAACATCCCGAAATTGGTCCACAACAGCGGGCCACACCCTCTTTTCCACCTTACCCTCCTCAAGAAAGGTCAGGCTGCCAACCTGTGGGTAATGGCACCCCACTGGTCCAACATCGGCCCCGGCCCGACTCGCCTCACAATCCCACTCCCCCCGCAGGGTGCAAGAGGTCCCTGCAGGTGTCACAAAGGACACACGCCGCCGATAACAATCTATCTTGGCCTGGAAAGCCATAAGCCAATCCATACCCAAGATCAGGTCAAACGCCCTCAAAGGCATCACATGCAAGTCAAAACGCAGCCTCCACCTCTCCTATGGTTAACACACGGTCACGACACACTCGTCGTACCTCTATCATGCCTCCCACCGGAGACTCCACAACTAGGGGCCTCGCGGCCTCCACACAAGCTAACCCCAAACTATCTATCACAAGCTCAAGAACAAACGAACACGATGCACCCGTATCGAAAAGAACAAGCTAAGGTACGGGAGATCAAGAGGGTACCTCTAACCACCGATGGTCCTGCTCCACCCTCACCTGGTGGGGGTGGTAGCTCGGCCTCCTCCTGGTATGTCGCCTCCAGCGCAAACACCCTTCCTTGGCCCGTGCCACTAGTCGGCTCACTCACCGGACGCTTCCCGCTAAGGTTGCCTCCGGCCTCGGTCCGTCGCCGCTCCGGCCTCCCCCCGAGGTCGGGTCCGACCGGATCCTGCTTGGCCGGCCCGCCACCGACGAGCTGGTCTCTCACCTGGTGCACGAAAACCGGCATCACTCCTTGTGCCGGATGTCATGCCTCCCACTCCCCTCGTTGCCACTCCGGCAAACCCGGCTCAGATGGCCCTCTCGTCCACATCTATGGCATTTCCGGTCCCTCTTTGGACACTCCTTCCTCAAGTGGCCTTGCTCCCCACAGCAGAAACAACCGCCGGGGGAGACCCCCGCTGGACCGCCCGTCTGCCACCGCCAAAGCTAGACCTCCCTGGGTTCGCCAATGTCTGTCCCCTGCGCTGGCGGAAGGAACCTGCTATCCCTCTCCTCCGTCTTGAGCCTCTTGGACCCTGCATCTCGATCAGGCCCACTCGCAACCGGCGCCCCCGATGGGCCTCGCCTCCCATCATCCAGTTCCCTCTCGCCTATACGGGCCGTCTCCACGGTCTCAAGATAGGTCCTCAAGCGTAGAATCGCCACCCTCTCCCTAAGGGCTGGCCCGAGACCCAAGGTGAACTTGTGGGCCTTCGGTCCTCCCTTACCACGGTCTCAGGAGCAAACCTACTCAATCTCCGGAACTCCCGCTCATATCCAGTACCGTCTTGGATCCCTGTCAAGCCGCCAAATTCTTCCCTCTTTTGCCATCTCACCGATTCGGGAAGAACTCATCTTGGAAGAGTTGCAAGAACTCCTCCCAAAACATGAGTTGCACCGCACGGCTCCCCGTAACACTCGTCCACCACTCCAAAGCGTCCCCCTCCACCGCCGAATTGCTGGCCGCACCTTATCCTCCTCCCGGGCAGGAGAAAGGAGAACACGTGCTCAATCCGCCTCAACCACCGCTCGCCTACCACAGGATCTTCTCCCCCCTTAAATCGCGGAGGTTGTTCCTTTCGGAACCGTGTCACCACGTCATCCTCTCGCACGGGTCGGTACACCACCCGGCGAACTCTCACGCTCACGAGGCAGCTCTCGTGACCGGTGGTGGTGGTGGTGGCACCACTTGTCGTGCCGCCATCTCACGGCGCACCTCCTCCCGAACGTCCCCGCCGGAGTCCCTCCCGTAGCTCTCGTACCTCCAGCCGGATGCCTTCTTGCAGCTGTGCCAGGAACAACGCATGCCCTCCAACGGATGGTCCCGCACCCGGACCCTCATGGGCAGATGACTCATCGACCATCGCCCCGGACGCACGTGTCACTCTCCTCGGCGGCATTCTTACTACACGAAGTAAGAAGCACAACGTCAAAAAAATTTTATAATCTATCGCGTCACTACCTCTACCCCCCACCGATCAATTCCACTATCACGTGATGTTACACACATACATTGCATCAATCACATTGCACAGCTCAAGACACATTGCCAAACAAATCGAGTTGCACATTTCACTTAATCATATGATTTTATCCACGGTTTAGCATACATTCACAACAAATGCAACTAGTGCCCTAATGCCAATGCATGCAAATCCTACTACAAGACCGGACTACCCCAAGTACACCTTGGAGGCTCAAAGAGGACCATGTTGATCAGGCATGTCCCTCCAGGCTCCTCCAAAGGACTCAAGATAACCAAGTCCGCCCACTACCCTAGGCCAACTAGACCATGCTCGATACCATATTGTCACGCCCGGATTTCCAACCCGAGGAAACCGGTACGTGACTCCCCTTTTTCCCACACGGAGGGCAAAGGGGTAGGATACAAAACAAGAATTTAACATTTTAAACATCCACAACATTCAAGAAAGTAATATTCATTAAAAGCAATCCGATCCAGTTTATTACAACAAAATCCTTTCCCACCTGGGGTTACATCGATTCTCATAATAAAAATAACATAAACAAATTAAATAAATAAGGTCTTCCACCTTGGGGTCCCACCTAACGCCTGTAGGTTCCTGAAAAGAAAACAACATGGTAGGAGGGGTGAGCAACCACGACTCGCAGGGATCATGTCTCCCCAACCCATCCCATGCCCCTAGTATCTACATGCCTTGTGTACAAGTGTCGTGTCGTGATACAATTATCCCACCAGATATGGTTACAGCTATAACAAAGAAACACAATCATACATGGGCTAGTACATAAACACTCCCGGGCTTCCATAACCACCGGGTTTCAAGAACATCCCGGGCTTCCACACCCACCGGGTTCCACAAAACGGTCCCAGGCTTCCACGCCCACCGGGTTCCACAAAACAGCCCCGGGCTTTCCACGCCACCGGGTTCCACAAAACAGTCCCGGCTTCCACGGCCACCGGGTGTACAAGCAAACACGCAAAGACACATGGCCATACAGGCATAACATCAAACACTAAGTATGCTTAGTCACACAGGAATAACCTCGAACACTTAGCATGCATATATCCACAAGCTCACAAACCCACCACACAGGCATTTCCACAAACACATAACATGCACACCTCACAGGCATAATTTCAAACACTTGGCAGCATATACACATAACTATATTCACACAGGCTTTTCATCAAACATATAGCATATAGATCACGTAACCACACCAAAATGCCATCGAAGGCCAACATTCATATAGGAGATCACACCTATATGAATTTACATATATATATATAAACAGATATACGACCAGAATCCGCCCTAGGACCCTAGGACAGGAGGGTTTAGGAAGAACAGAACCCCTACCTTAAAGCGGATCTTCCTTGCTCCCGCGCCAAACGCCGTCCTCCCCACGCAAGATGCTCCGCGAAGAACCAAAGAACTCCCCTTCCCTCTCTCTCTCCAGCTCTCTCTCTCTCAGCAAGTGCAAGAAAGGAACACAAGAACCCTAACTCAAACTCAAGCCCCCCTTATATAGACACCATTCACATCAAAACGACGTAGTTTTGATTAAGTAAAACCCAGGATCAAAACGACGTAGTTTTGATTACACAAGCTACAACCTTTCCGCATCCATACACACCAAAATATTCAGAATTTCAACATGGTCCTTTGGAGAAAGTTCCTTAGAATGCCAAAACCAAGGGACCCATGCAAAAATATGCTCGCACGCCAATTTGCACGTGAATTCCCAATTCACGTGCAACTCCATATGAACTCCAAATGCTTTCAAACTTCACCCCTAGCCTCCTTGCATCATTTGGAAGACAATTACACTTGCACGTGAATTGGACCCATATCACGTGCACCTCACATACATGTCCATTTGGTCCGAAACCTGTGGTAGATAGAGGACATCATTCTAAGCATCTTTCCTTTTGCACGTGAATTCATTGGAGTCCAACTACTAGGTCAAAATCTAGAAAAACTCTACTCAGGAGGCAAACCGACTAACTCAAGGTACGGGTCCTTACGGTGCAAAAGAAGCACGCCCAAGGACCAACTCGGGAGCTTTGGAGGACTCCCCCGCATGAACAGGAGCAGAAGTGCGCCTGGCAAGGCAGGAGTCCGCAGGAGTATCGCAGAACAAGAAGAAGAGGGCATCCGGAGCAAGAGAGGCATCCGGAGTAGCGGACCCGCTTTGACCGGATAAGTCAACAACGGGAATGGCGTCGTAGGAGAAGAAGGTCCAACCTTGAGGGGAGGTGAATGGTTAGCCATGAAATAGATGAGACCTTTTTCCTTTTTCTCCTCATTAGATGACTCTTCTTCCTCCTAGGTTTCACTATTAAAATTGTTGGTGACAAGAGCCTTCTTCCTCTTGTCATCCTTTTCGCTTGAGGAGCCTTTGGTCTTCTTCTTCTGCTTCACCGCCTCCTTTTTCTCCCTCTTCGACTTATAACGATCAAGAGCGAAATGGCCAGGCTTGTTGCGGTGATAACATTACAACTTGTCCTTATCTTTTCCCTTAGAGAAAGATGAGGAAGACCGCCTTGCTTTCCTTCTATAGTTCCCCCTTCTCTTGACAGTTTCTTGATCGGAAATGCCACTTCTTCATCCCGAGGCACTATCCGAACCAAGTTCATCGCCTTCATCTTCTTCCTCTTCGAAGACGGTTCCCGTGGTTCCAGCAGCCACCTTAAAGGCAACAGACTTCTCCTTTTTCTTGGAAGGATTCTCAAATGCCTCAAGTTCTTCCTTTTGCATTTCGAACATCTTGAGGTCTCCGTATAATGCTTCCAAGGCACAAGTCTTCCATTCCTTCAAAGTGACGGATGGTGATGTCTTTATTAACGATCTCAAGGGTAGAGATCTCGTAAATTTGTCATTTTTGTCCTTTTGAGAGATCTCAACATTGTAAGTCTTCATCCATTGAATCAAACCTATGAACCGTTTGTAGATACTGTCCAATGACTCTTTTGGTTCACATCTAAAGGCTTCATACTCTTGTTTGAGCATGGAGATCTTGTTGTCCTGTATTTGCTCATCTCCTTCATAGATGAGACAGAGTTTGTCCCATACCTCTTTAGCAGTCTCAAGATCTTGCACATCCATGAACATGTCATCATCGAGTGCAAAGAAAAGTATGGCTTTTGCCTTGAAGCCGAGCTTTACTTTCCTCTGCTCCACCTTAGACCAACTGTTCGGGTCTTTCATCATTAGCCGACCTCTCTGCATACTCTTTGGTGTGAAAGGTCCATTCTTTATTGTTTCCCAGAGATAGGTGTCGAGCATGTCTAGGTGTGCTCTCATTCTCACTTTCCACTTGGAAAAGCGCGCGGGTGTGCACATAGGTACTTGGGAGGATGAGCCAGGAAAAACATCATAGAAGTCTTCTTGTTCTTTCTTATTGCTGCTGGTACTCGGTTCTTCCTGCTCTTGGTCTCCAGTCGCTCCTTCCTCTGGAACACGACCGGCTTCAAGTTCCTCAATAGGAGCCGGAGCTTGCTCGGGAGCCGGAGCCGCACCTTCTTGGAATCCATGTCGGCCAATAGGGATCTCTACGGGGGATGGGTTGACTCGCTTTGATTTGCAGATCAGATGCCCATACTACGTATTTGGCATGTAGTCGATCTTGGCCGTTCATCCGTGTAAGGACCCGTACCTTGAGTTAGTCAGTTTTGCCTCCTGAGTAGAGTTTTTCTAGATTTTGACCTAGTAAATGGACTCCAATGAATTCACGTGCAAAAGGAAAGATGCTTAGAATGGTGTCCTCTATCTACCACAAAAGTTTCAGGCCAAATGGACATGTATGTGAGGTGCACGTGATATGGGTCCAATTCACGTGCAAGTGTGGTTGACTTCTAAATGATGCAAGGAGGCTAGGGGTGAAGTTTGAGAGCATTTGGAGTCCATATGGAGGTGCACGTGAATTCGGAATTCACGTGCAAATTGGCGTGCAGCCATATTTTTGCATGGTTCCCTTGGTTTTGTCATTCTAAGGAACTTTCTCCAAAGGACCATGTTGAAATTCTGAGTATTTTGGCCTTTATGGGTGCGGAAAGGTGCTAACTTGTGTGATCAAAACTACGTCGTTTTGATGTTGTGTTGGCTATAAAAGGAGGAGAAGCCCTCTGTTTTAGGTTTAGGGTTCTCTTCGATTCTTTGCAAAGCGTCAGAGAGAGAGAGAGAGAGAGAGAGAGAGAGCTAGAGAGAGAAGGAAGGGGAGTTGTTGGTTGCTGCCGGGCCGGAGCATCTTGCGTGGGGAGGACGGCGTTTAGTGCGGGAGCAGGGAAGATCTGTTTTAAGGTAGGGATTCTGTTCTTCCTAAGTCCTCCTCTGTCCTAGGGTCCTAGGGCAGAATATGAGTTATATCTGTTATACTATTTATATGTAAATTCATATAGGTGTGACCTCCTATATGAATGTTGGCCTTCAGTGGCGTTTTGGTGTGATTTCTGAGATTGGGTGGTTGGTGCATGTGAAGTGTTTGATAAAATGCCGGTGTGGATATGCCTGTATGAATATGCCTGTGTGTATGCTCGAACGTGTTTGAAATAATGCCCATGAGGCTACGCATATTATGTGTTTGGAATAATATTTGTGTGGTGGGTTTGTGAGACTGTGAATATATGCATGCTAAGTGTTCGACGTTATTTCCGTGTGACTAAGCATATTAAGTGTTTGATGTTATGCCTGTATGGCCTTATGTCTTTGCGTGTTTGCTTGTACACCCGGTGGCGTGGAAGCCCGGGACATTTTGTGGAACCCGGTGGTGTGGAAGCCCGGGATCGTTCTTGGGACCCGGTGGTTGTGGAAGCCCTGGGAGTGTTTATGTACCAGCCTATGTATGATTATATTTGCTTTATAGCCTGTAATACATCTGGTGGAATGATTGTATCACGACACGGCACTTGTACACAAGGCATGTAGATGTTAGGTGCATGGGATGGGTTGGGGAGACATGATCCCTATGAAATTGTGGTTGCTCACCCCTCCTACCATGTTGTTTTCTTTACAGGAACCTACAAGCGTTAGGTGGGACTCCAAGGTGGAAGGCCTTATTTACTTTACTGTTTATGTTATTTTTATGGGAACTGATGTAACCCCAATGGGGATGGATTGAAAAGAGGACTTTGTAATAAAGACTGATTTGGTTTGTGGACTGCTTTGGTGGACTTTATTTCTCTTGAATGTGTTGTGAATGTTTAAAATGTTAAATTCTTAATTTGTATCTTAACCCCTTTGCCCTCCGTGTGGGAAAAAGGGGAGTCACGTACCGGTTTCCTCGGGTTGGAAATCCGGGGCGTGACAATATGGTATCAGAGCATGGTCTAGTTAGCCTAGGGTAGTGGGCGGACTTGGTTATCTTGAGTCCTTTGGAGGAGCCTGGAGGGACATGCCTGATCAACATGGTCCTCTTTGAGCCTCCAAGGTGTACTTGGGGTAGTCCAGTCTTGTGGTAGGATTTGCATGCATTGGCATTAGGGCACTAGTTGCATTTGTTGTCATGTGTGAAGGATGTGCATAACATGATTATGTGTGAACTGTGCAACTCTGAATATTCTTGGAATGCCTTGGGTATGACTACAATGTGGACTGTGCTGTGTGCAATATTGTTAATGCAATGGTTAAAATATGTGTAATGCCATGTACGGCTTGACTTGATAATGGGGTAAAGGTAGTCAACTTGTTAGTAGTCAAACGCGTTCGACGTTTGTGCATCTTACTTCATGTAGTAAGAATGCCACCGAGGGAGAGTGACACGTGCGTCCAGGGCGGTGGGCGATGAGTCATCCGCCCATGGGGGTCCGGGTGCGGGACCATCCGTTGGAGGGCATGCGTTGCTACCGGCACAGCTACAAGAAGGCATCCGGCTAAAGGTACAAGAGCTACGGGAGGGACTCCTGGCAAGACGTTCGGGAGGAGGTGCGCCGTGAGATGGCGACAGCAGGTGGTGCCACCACCACCACCACCGAGGAGAGAGCCGCCTCGTGAGCGTGAGAGTTCGGCTGGGTGGTGTACCGACCCGTGCGAGAGGATGACGTGGTGACACGGTTCCGAAAGGAACAACCTCCGCGATTTAAGGGGGGAAGATCCTGTGGTAGCCGAGCAGTGGTTGAGGCAGATTGAGCATGTGTTCTCCTTTCTCCTGCCCCGGGAGGAGGATAAAGTGTGGACCGGCAATTCGGCAGCTGGAGGGGGACGCTTTGGAGTGGTGGACGAGTGTTGCGGGAAGCCGTGCGGTGCAACTCATGTTTTGGGAGGAGTTCTTGCAACTCTTCCAAGATGAGTTCTTCCCGGAATCGGTGAGATGGCAGAAGAGGGAATAATTTGGCAGCTTAAAGCAGGGATCCAAGACGGTACCCGAGTATGAGCGGGAGTTCCGGAGATTGAGTGGGTTTGCTCTCGAGATCGTGGTAAGGGAGGACCGAAGGCCCACAAGTTCACCTTGGGTCTCAGGCCGCCCTTAGGGAGAGGGTGGCAATTCTACGCTTGAGGACCTATGCCGAGGCCGTGGAGACGGCCCGTATAGCCGAGAGAGAACGGATGATGGGAGGCGGCCCATCGGGGGCGCCGGTTGCAGAGTGGGCCTGATCGAGATGCAGGGTCCAAGAGGCTCAAGACGGAGGAGAGGGATAGCGATTCTTTTTCGCATGGGGTCGGACATTGGTGAACCCGGGGAGGTCTAGCTTTGGCGGTGGCGACATGGGCGGTCCAGCAGGGGTCTCCCCAGCGGTTATTCCGCTGTGGGGAGCAAGGCCACTTGAGAAAGGAGTGTCCAAAGAGGGACCGGAAATGCCATAGATGTGGACGAGAGGGCCATCCGAGCCGGGTTTGCGGAGTAAAGACAAGGAGTTGGAGGCATGACATCCAGGCACAAGGAGTGATGCCGTTTTGTGCACCAGCAGAGAGACCGGCTCGTCGGTGGCCGGCTAGTCGGCAGGATCGAATCGGACCCGACCTCGGGGGAGGCTGGAGCGGCAAGAGACCGGGCCGGAGGCAACCTGGCGGGAAGCGCCCGATGAGTGAGCCGACCAGCGGCACGGGCCAAGGGGGAGGGTGTTTGCGGCTGGAGGCGACGTACCAGGAGGAGGCCGAGTTACCACCCCCACCACCTGGAGGGTGGAGCAGACCATCGGTGGTTAGAGGTACCCTCTTGATCTCCCGTACCTTAGCTTCGTACTTTTCGATACGGGTGCATCGTGTTCGTTTGTTGCCGAGCTTGTAATAGACGGCTTGGGGTTAGCTTGTGTGGAGGCCGCAAGGCCCCTAGTTGTGGAGTCTCCGGTAGGAGGCATGATTGAGGTACGGCGAGTGCGTCGTGGATCGTGTGTTAACCATAGGCGAGGTGGAGCCGAGTTTTGACTTACATGTGATGCCTTTGAGGACGTTCGACCCGATCTTGGGTATGGATTGGCTTATGGCTTTCCAGGCCAAGATAGATTGTTATCGGCGGCGTGTGACCTTCGTGACACCTGCAGGGACCTCTTGCACCCTGCAGGGGGAGTGGGATTGTGAGGCGAGTCGGTCCGGGCCGGTGTTGGACCGATGGGGTGCCATTACCCACAGGTTAGCAGCCCTGACCTTTACCGAGGAGGGTAAGGTGGAAAAGAGGGGTGTGGCCCACTGTTGTGGACCAATTTCCAGGATGTTTTCCCCGAGCAGTTGAGGAGTTTGCCACCTAAGAGGAGTGTGGAGTTCACCATTGAGTTGGTGCCGGGGACGGGTCCGATTTCCCAAGTAGCATATCGTATGGGGCCACCCGAGTTGAGGGAGCTTCGAGGCAAATCGAGGAGTTGGTGGGTCAAGGGTATATCGGACCAAGTACCTCACCTTGGGGTGCTCCGGTGCTCTTTGCTAAGAAGGCCGATGGCACGCTTCGTCTCGCATCGACTACGGAAGTCGAATCGATGGATCGTGAAGAACAAGTACCCGTTGCCTCGGATAGATGACCTGTTTGACCGGTTGAGTGGGGCCCGGTGGTTTTCCAAAATAGATTTACGGTCGGGGTATCACCGACTCAGGGTTAGGGAGGAGGACATCCCTAAGACGGCTTTTCGGTGCGGTATGGGCATTATGAGTGGGTAGTGATGCCTTTCGGGCTCACTAATGCGCCCAGCGAGATTCATGCATTTGATGAACCAAGTCTTTGCCCCATACTTAGACTCGTTCGTGGTGGTGTTTATCGACGATATCTTGGTGTATTCCAAGACCGAGAAGGAACATGTGGAGCACTTGGCAACGATGTTGCAAACCTTGAGGGACCGGCCATTTGTTTGCTAAGTTTAGCAAGTGTGAGTTTTGGGCAGGAGGTTCACTTTCTTGGCCATGTGGTGTCAGTGAGGGAGTTAGGGTGGACCCACCAAGATTGAGGCCGTAGCATCGTGGGCGAGGCCAACCAACGTTTTTGAGATCCGTAGTTTTCTTGGCTTGGCGGGGTACTATCGTCGTTTTGTAGAGGGGTTCTCCCGTTTGGCGCTCCTATGACGACGTTGACTCGGAAGGCGTGAAGTTTGATTGGATCGACAAGTGCCGGCGGGCGTTTGAGACTCTCAAACCCATTTGACTACCGCCCCGTGTTGAGGTTGCTAGGGAGGATATTCCATATGAGGTGTATTGTGATGCGTCCAGGGTTGGTTTGGGGTGTGTGCTTATGCGGGAGCACAGTGTGGTAGCTTATGGGTCGAGGCGGTGAAGCCTCATGAGCGCAATTATCCTTACTCATGACCTTGAGTTAGCGGTTGTCATCTTCGCCCTGAAGAGTTGGCGCACTACCTCTTGGGGGAAAAGTTTGTGGTGTTCTCGGATCACAAGAGCCTTCAGCACATCTTTACTCGAAGGACTTGAATTTGAGGCAAAGGAGATGGGTGGAGTATTTGCGGACTTTTGATTTTACTCTTGCCTATACCCCGGGCAAGGGTAATGTTGTGGCCGATGCGTTGAGCGAGAAAAAGGGAAAGCTGAGGTGGCCGTGAGAGAGTGGAAGGCGATGGAGCGGTTAGCAATGTTGCGGTGCGGCTGTTGTTCGTGATGGTGGGTCGGTCCCGAGTCCTTTGGTGGTGGTGCTTGAGTTGTACGACGCGTCCGGGAGGACACACTGGGTGACATTGAGTGTGAGGTTCTCCGTGCCCGTATTGAGGCCGGGGAGCTATCGGGGACTGGACGAGAGGGTCCTGAGCATGAGTTGTCATTTCCAGGGGCGGTTGATAGTAGCTTCTTCCCTCGGGGATGAGGTGCCGAGGGAGTTTCACCGGTCTAGAGTTCTTTGTGCATCCAGGGGGTACGAAGATGTACCATGCGCTTCGGGGACATTTTTGGTGGCCAGGGATGAAACGCGATGTAGCCGCCTTTGTTTCGCGGTGCCTCACGTGTCAGCGGGTAAAGGCCGAGCATCGGCGGCCGGCGGGCATGTTCTGACCCTTGCCCGTAGCGGAGTGGAAGTGGGACCATATAGCGATGGATTTTGTGACCGGTCTTCCACCCACAACTGGGAGGAAGGATATGATTTGGGTGATTACGGATCGACTCACAAAGTCGGCCCATTTCCTTCGTTGTTCGCGAGCGGGACTCTGTTGGGACCTTGAGTGACCGTACATGAACGAGATTGTGAGTCGCATGGCGTCCCATCATCGGTTGTCTCGGACCGGGATTCGAGGTTCACTTCCGTTTCGGGCGGGTTTGCAGGAGGCTATGGGGACCAAGCTTCACTTGAGTCAGACTTTTCACCCCGAGACCGACGGCCGGACGGTGAGGACGAATCGGACTTTGGAGGACATGTTACGGGCCTGTGTGTTAGACTTTGGGGGTTCGTGGGCAACTCACCTTCCTTTGGTGGAGTTTGCCTACAACATGATTATCAGCATCCATTGGGATGGCTCCTTTTGAGGCGTTGTATGGACGGCCGTGTCGATCCCCTTTGTGTTGGACCGAGGTGGGGGAGACGGCTCTCTTGGGACCGCAGTTGGTTCAAGAGGCTACCGAGAAGGTCAAGTTGATTCGTCGGCGTTTGTTGTCGGCTCAGAGTCGGCGAAATCTTATGCGGATCGGCGACGGCGACCTTTGGAGTTTTCTGTTGGTGATCATGTGTTCCTTCATGTCTCTCCACGACGTGGTCATCGACGGTTTGGGCGAGGTTCCAAGCTATCTCCGCGGTTTATTGGTCCTTTTGAGATTCGGATCGTGTAGGCCTGTGGCCTACCGGTTAGCGTTACCACCGCAGGGCCGAGTCGAGTGCACAACGTGTTTCACGTGTCCCAGATTGCGAAAGTATCACCCCGACCCCACTCATGTGATTGATTGGGGGACGTTGGACATGAGGATGACATGTCCGTCGTTGAGGCCCCTATCCGTATCCTAGATCGGCGAGAGAAGCTTTTGCGTGGTCGTCTTTATTCCTTTGGTTCGCGTCTTGTGGCAGCACCGTGGCATTGAGGAGGAGACATGGGAACGTGAGTCCGTGATGCGTGAGCGTGCAGACTTGTTCGAGGACGAACAAACTTAAGCTGGGGAGGTGGTTGGCCAGGGTGTGGTGTTTTGTGTTCTTGTATTAGTTGTGTACGATTTGGTGTATTTGTATTGTCTTTTGTGTTCTTATTTGTGATGTGCCTTGAGATGTGTATTCGTGCCATGTGGACATGTGTTATGTGCATTATTGTGGTTATGGATTATGGTGATACTGTTATGTGCTGTTGTGCTGTGTGTGGTGTATGACCCATTTGGGTGTTGTGGCTTGCCGTGTGGCAAATGGGTAGCTTGAGTTTGTTTTCCTCTTATGTCATTTCTTTTCGAGGACGAAAAGTCTTAAGGGGGAGAGGATGTAAGGACCCGTACCTTGAGTTAGTCAGTTTTGCCTCCTGAGTAGAGTTTTTCTAGATTTTGACCTAGTAAATGGACTCCAATGAATTCACGTGCAAAAGGAAAGATGCTTAGAATGGTGTCCTCTATCTACCACAAAAGTTTCAGGCCAAATGGACATGTATGTGAGGTGCACGTGATATGGGTCCAATTCACGTGCAAGTGTGGTTGACTTAAATGATGCAAGGAGGCTAGGGGTGAAGTTTGAGAGCATTTGGAGTCCATATGGAGGTGCACGTGAATTCGAATTCACGTGCAAATTGGCGTGCGACCATATTTTTGCATGGTTCCCTTGGTTTTGTCATTCTAGGAACTTTCTCCAAAGGACCATGTTGAAATTCTGAGTATTTTGGCCTTTATGGGTGCGGAAAGTCTGTAACTTGTGTGATCAAAACTACGTCGTTTTGATGTTGTGTTGGCTATAAAAAGGAGGAGAAGCCCTCTGTTTTAGGTTTAGGGTTCTCTTCGATTCTTTGCGGCCGTGGGAGAGAGAGAGAGAGAGAGAGAGAGCTGAGAGAGAAGGAAGGGGAGTTCTTTCAGTTCTTTCGGGCCGGAGCATCTTGCGTGGGGAGGACGAGCGTTTAGTGCGGGAGCAAGGAAGATCTGTTTTAAGGTAGGGATTACGTTCTTCCTAAGTCCTCCTCTCGTCCTAGGGTCCCAAGGCGAATATGAGTTATCTCATTATCCTATTTATATGTAAATTCATATAGGTGTGACCTCACATATGAATGTTGGCCTTCAGTGGCGTTTTGGTGTGATTTCGAGATTGGGTGGTTGGTGCATGTGAAGTGTTTGATAAAATGCCGGTGTGGATATGCCCGTATGAATATGCCGTGTGTATGCTCGAACGTGTTTGAAATAATGCCCTTGGAGGCTGGCATATTATGTGTTTGGAATAATAATTGTGTGGCTGGGTTTGTGAGCCTGTGAATATATGCATGCTAAGTGTTCGACGTTATTTCCGTGTGACTAAGCATATTAAGTGTTTGATGTTATGCCTGTATGGCCTTATGTGCTGCGTGTTTGCTTGTACACCCGGTGGTGTGGAAGCCGGGAACATTTTGTGGAACCCGGTGGGTGTGGAAGCCCGGATATTTTTGTGGAACCCGGTGGCTGTGGAAGCCCGGGACTGTTCTTGGGACCCGGTGGCCGTGGAAGCCCGGGAGTGTTTATGTACCACTGTGTATGATTATATTCTTGCTATAGCTTGTAATACATCTGGTGGAATGATTGTATCACGACACGCCACTTGTACACAAGGCATGTAGATGTTAGGTGCATGGGATGGGTTGGGGAGACATGATCCCTCTGAGCTGTGGTTGCTCACCCCTCCTACCATGTTGTTTTCTTTACAGGAACCTACAGGCGTTAGGTGGGACTCCAAGGTGGAAGGCCTTATTTACTTTACTGTTTATGTTATTTTTATGGGAACTGATGTAACCCCAATGGGGATGGATTGAAAAGAGGACTTTGTAATAAAGACTGATTTGGTTTGTGGATTGCTTTGGTGGACTTTATTTCTCTTGAATGTGTTGTGAATGTTTAAAATGTTAAATTCTTAATTTGTATCTTAACCCCTTTGCCCTCCGTGTGGGAAAAAGGGGAGTCACGTACCGGTTTCCTCGGGTTGGAAATCCGGGGCGTGACAATCCGTGGATGGTAGTTGGCAGCAATTAATGTGTCATTAATGCGCTCAACTGCCTGGGACGGCGTGAACTTGCCATCCAAACCCTAGCCGACAATATCGCTAATATCGCAAAGTGGTTGTGTTTAGGGTTGTAAGCTTGCCTCGGAGGTAGGTGCCTCGTAGGTTCGGTGACTCGAAGATTTCGGTTAGAACTTGTTGAAAGTGGCGAAAGTTTGCTTGGGCTTTCTTTGCGTTTCTGCGAGTCTACGACTCATATCTTCGAGTCTCGAGGCTAGAGTTTAGGTTGGATAAGTCTTTTGTGTCCCTCTATTAACCGAAGTCTACGACTCCGTGAGTCTGCGACTCTTCGAATGGCGCTTAGAGTGACTTCTTTGAGTTCGGCCTAATCGACCTGTTATTGTAGCTACGAGTCTATGACTCTAGTTCTACGGGTCTACGACCTTTGGGTCTCTCGGTTTACTATATTTGACTAAGTGGTCTGAAAATCTTTGACTCTACGAGTCTTCAACTTCGCTTTTCTTTGCTTAGTCTTTCACAGGCTCATAAGCCGAGTTCCCAGTATAGCTACGACCCTTTAGGCTACAACTCCCCACCATCGATCTTCGAGTCTAGAAGTGTGGCAATTTCTCTATAGTGACTGTGTCCTTTGAGTCTACGAGTCTACGACTCTATGACCCTTGAGTTACAGTTTCATTTGTTTGTCAGTCTTTATAGTATCAACTCTTCGACCTTTAACCTATGAGACTACGAGTTCAGTTTTCTTAACCGTGTTCGACGGCTTCGACTCTACGACTTTTAATCTACGAGTCTACGAGTCCGGTTTTCTTTACACTATTCGAAGGCTTCGACTCTTCAACTTTCGATCTACGAGTCTACGAGTCCTATTTTCTTAACAGTGCTCGAAGGTTTTGACCCTACGACTTTGCGAGTCTTCGAGTCTAGTAATCATTGAAGTTCTATTAATTGACTTACGTATTTATGGGGACTCTACGAGTCTACGAGTCTACGAGTCATTTAGCTTTGGTTACCATTCTTAACACTTCTTCGACTCTACAAGTCTCCGAGCTTATTGACACTTCATAAGAATACTCTCTTTTCCGTCTTCGTGACTCTACGACCTTCGACCCTGGATCTACGAGTCGCAATGTTCTTCATCCTTGCTTCACCTTGAGTCTCCAGGACCCTACGAGTCTACGAGTCTCTTGCCAATACGTCCTATGATAATTTCACTTCTACGAACTTCGACTCTTCGACCCTACGACCTTCGGTTCTTCGAGTCTCCAAACTTAGATTATATTTTGGCAGCTTCATCAAATCCTATATTTCCAACAGTTTTCGACGGCGTGTGACGTTCCACGCCGAGGGCACGTGGGGTGTCTTTGTGGGTGAGTGGATCGAGGAGGCATGCGGGTTGGGAACTTTGAGGCATGGGTGGGGTGATGTGACCCACCGGTTAGCTAGCTTGACGTTGGTTGACATGAGGAGATAGGGGAAGGCTGTTTTGCCAGCCATCGTAGATCAGTTCCAGGATGTGTTTCCGAGGACTTGGTCAGTTTGCCACCGTGAGGGAGGTAGAGTTTTCGAGCGAGTTGTTGCCAGGGGACAACACCGATTAGGTTAGCGGCTTACGGGATGGCACCGACAGAGCTTAGAGAGCTCAATAGACAGATAGATGACTATTGGCACGAGGCTTTATCAAGCGGAGTAGCTCACCATGGGGCACTCGGTGTTGTTCGCCAAGAAGCGGATGGTTCACTCAAGCCGTGTATAGACTACCTGAAGCTGAACGGTGGCCGTGAAGAATAGGTATCCATTGTTGAGGATCGATTACTGTTTGATCGGTTTTGCGGTGCGAGGTGGTTTTCCAAGATAGACTTGAGATTTGGATACCATTAGTTGAGGGTTAGGGGAGGCAGATATCCTTAAGACCGCGTTTAGTTGTCGTTGTGGGCATTATGAGTGGCTTGTGATGCCGTTTGGGCTCACGAATGCTCCAAAGAAGAGTGTTTATGGGATTGATGAACCATGTGTTTGCTCCATATTTAGATATGTTCGTTGTGGTGTTCATCGACGATATTTTGGTTTACTCGACACCAAGAGGGAGCATGAGGAACATTTACAAGTTGTGTTGCAGACCTTGTGAGAGCACCGGTTGTATCCGAAGTTCACAAAATGTGACTTTTGGTTGCAACAGGTGCACTTCTTGGGGCATGTGGTATCTTGAGAGGGTATCCACGGTGGATCTTGAGAAGATCGAGGCGGTTATGTCGTGGAAGAGGCCCACGAATGTGTTTGAGATTCGTAGCTTCCTTGGTTTGGCGGCATTATCGGAGGTTCGTGGAGGATTTTTCCGAGGTTGGCAGCTCCTATGACAAACCTGACCGGGAAGGGAGTTCCTTTTGTTTGTCTGGAGGCTTGTGAGAGTGCTTTCATGAGCCGAAGGCACGATTGACCTCGCCCCCATCTTGATTCTTCCACAGGAGGGTGTGCCTTTCGAGGTGTATTGCGATGCTTCTAGGGTGGGACTTGGTTGTGTGTTGATGCAAACTCGGGCAGGTGATTGCTTATGGATCTAGGCGCTGAGACCACATGAGCGAACTATCCCACGCATGATTTGGAGTTGGGCTGCAGTGATCTTGCACTTAAGAGTCGGGCAGATTATCTCCTTGGGGGAGAAGTTTGTGGTGTATACGGACCACAAGAGCTTGCGTATATCTTCCGTCGCGAAACCCGAACCTTAGGCAGAGGAGGTGGGTGGAGTACCTGCAGCGCTTTCCGTTTGATATAATGTACACCCCCGGGAAGGGTAATGTGGTAGGCAGATGCGTTGAGTAGGAAGACGAGGCCATGGTGGCCCATTGTGCCATTAAGGAATGGGAGATGATGGGTCGGTAAGCGGCGATGAGGTTGTAGATGGTGACCAGTGAGGGGCGAGGGACCCTCAGTGTTGTTGTCGCAGTCCTTAAGTTACAGCATAGGATCATAGAGGATCAGCTGGGGGACGTTGATTGTGAGGTCATCAGGGACAGGATTTAGACTTGGCAGGCATCTTCTGATTGGACTGAGGATGTTAAGCATATATTGAGGTATAGGGGTCGCCTGATAGTTCCCACTTCTCTTCGAGAGGAGGTTCTTCGGAATTTCACCGGTCGAGGTTAGCCGTACATCCCTGGTGGGACCAAGATGTACCATGCGTGAGGAGGCGGTTTGGTGGCCAGGCTCGAAGAAGGCCGTTAGCCGATTTTGTGAGGAGGTGTTTGACATTACAGGTCAGGAAGAGCACTTGAGATCCCATGGTGAGTTGCATTCATTGCCGGTGCCAAAGTGGAAATGGGACCACGTGACCATGGATTTTGTCACTGGACTTCCTCGTTCCAGGACACGACACGATATGGGTAGTTGTCTGGGTTGACCAAATCGGCGCATTTTTATTCGGATTTGAGAGACAGACCCGATGAAGACTTTGGGACAGAGGTATATTGATGTTATTGTGCGGTTGCATGGAGTCCCATTATCTATTGTATCTGATCGGGATGCGAGGTTTACATCTCGGTTTTGGAGACAATAACGAGCTTTGGGTACCGGGGTGAACTTGAGTATGCCTTTCATCCGCGGACGGATGGTCGGTTGGAGCGGACGATTCGAACGCTTGGAGGATATGTTGCATGCCTGTGTCCTTGATTTTGGAGGTTGTTGGGAGACTCACCTACCTTTGGTGGAGTTCTCTTACAACAACGATTATCGAGCCAGGGATTGGGATAGCTCCGTATGAGGCGCCGTATGGGCGGCCTTGTAGATCACCTTTGTGTTGGGCACAGACGGGAGAGACACAGTGGTTCTCGGTCCCGATATGGTTCGACAAACCACGGAGATAGTGCGGTTAATTCGACGGATGTTGATCTGCGCAGAGTAGCGAGTCCTATGCGGACCGCAGGCGTCGACCTTTGTAGTTTGAGGTGGGTGACCGTGTCTTTGCGGGTTTCCACTGCGTCGAGGGCATCAAAGGTTTGGGCGTGGATCCAAACTTTCCCCTCGTTTTGTGAGGCCGTTTGAGATTATTTGCCACCGTGGGCACAATGGCTTATCGGTTAGCTTGCCACGGAGTTAGCGCGAGCACATGATGTGTTTCATGTGTCTCGTTGAGGCGGTATCACCCCCGATCCTTCTCATGTGTTGAATTATTGCGAGATAGACTTGGCTGATGATGGTGCCGTTGTTGAGATGTGGCACAGATTTTAGATAGGCGGGCAGGGTCTTGCGAGGCAAGACGATCCCAATAGGTTTGGGGGTTATGGCAACACCGAGGCATGGAGGAGCAGACTTGGGAGAAAAAGAGAGCCAGATGCGGGTTCTTCGTACAGTTGTTCGAGGACGATCGATCTGAGGTGGAGAGGATGTGAGGACCTTCCTCGAGGTATGAATTATGTTTTATGCGTTCGTTTTGCATATGTTGTTTAAGATGTGGTTTAGCTTGTTGTTGTTAGCATCTTGTGAGCCGTTTTGACTTGTTGTGAGTTGCGACGCACATGTGTGATCGGTGATCGTGTTTTATGTTTTGTTGTTGGGACATTGAGCTTGAATTTTGCTATGTCCTTTGGGCATGTGTTTTCCTTTGGGCATGTGTTTATTTTTCGAGGAATTAAAAGTCTTAAGGTGGGGGAGGGATGTAACGACTCGTATTTGGGTAGTGTTAAGAGATAGCCATTTTATGGGCATGCAACTATCTAGGTAGTGTAGTCATTGACATGAGCTTTTGACTATACTTGGGCCCGATTTTGAGTCGGGGCCCCGTTTCACTCGATTGTTGACTTTCGGGGTTTATTGGTTGACTTTGTGTTTGGGCGGTTATTACTTTCGGAGTTCAATTTGGAGTTTGGACCTTATGAGGTAAGTTGGTATTTTAAGAATGAATGAAGTATAAATAGAGAAAAGAGGGGAGAAACCCTTAATTTACTTTTGTGGTCGTGAGACACGAAGAGAGAAAGAGAGGAGAGAGCACGTTGGAGGAGAACCAAGAGCTTTTTGGACGATCCGGATAGCCCCAATTCGAGGCAGTGAGTTAGTTATTCTCACTCTTTTTGTTGATTTTACTTGCTAGAGTAACTAAACCATGCGAATTAACCCCCAAATTCGTGGAATTTGGATGAACCCCAAGTTTTGGGGAAAAAACCAATTTTGGGTTGAATCTTGTTATTTAAATGCATAATGTGTTTTTGAGTGGTAGACGTGATTTAAAACCTAATATATATTATTAGGTATGAGTTTTATGTGAGATTTCCAAAGTTGCCCGGAGGTTTCAGGTTGAATCCGGACGAAAACAGTGAAAAACGATGATTAACGTGCTTGATGTGCCGAAACGAACGACCCGATGAGATCGACTGGAAATTGAAAATTTCGAATGTGCGATTTGAAGGTTGAAAGGTAAGTTCGATGTAGTGTAATTTTCGAGTGACGAATGTACGATTTCAAGTATTGTTTCGAAGGTTAAAAGGTACTTCGAAGGGAGTTTCGAAGAGCGGTTAGTAGGTACTTCGAAGGTATTCGAGTGTAGGTTCGAGGGTGAGGCAGTCGAAAGAGATTGAAAATACAGATTCGAAATATAGTGAGCGATTCGAAAATACAATTTGATTGGACCGAACCATTTACATTGTAAACCTTTATGCTTCTCCACATTTAAGTATTAATGTAAATAATGAAATACCCCCGTTTGGATACAAAGAAAAATACTAGAAAAAATTAATTCCCACTCTTTCAAAATGTGAAAATTAGGTTTTAGTGTAAAATCTCGAAAAAACCCAAAAGTTCGTAGTGGTGAATTTTTGGAAAGTGGGGGTTGAACATCTCGGAAAAATCCCAAAAAATCGGATTATCTTATTTATGATATGGGAACCCAACCAGGGGACTTTTGATTTCGAGAAAATATAGTATAGGTACTTCCTTCCATAAATCGGGTTGAGATTTACTTGTGAAGATCGCTTTATAGTTAAAAAGAAATGTTGAGAATGACATGCCATACTAATGTTAGTATGTTGGTGTGAGGTATTGAGGCATGGACTCGTGACTTGTTTGGGTTCTCACCGTGATGACTTGGTCGGAGGCACAATGTCCTGGTGGTGGCCGGAGCATATTGCGTTGATGGACGGTACAGGGCTGCAGTTGAGCCGTTGAGCCGTTGAGCTCGTAGAGTTGAGGCTGTGGTCTGCAATGGGATCATGGAGGATCGTAGGCAAGTTGTCTGTGTAGCAGGCCGGTCCTGATCTTTGTGCACATCTACCCGGTGCACGAAATCTGTGACGTAAGTATAGACTTATGTGTTGCATGATGTGGAGTTTTGGGGTTACCTCGAGCATGTCGCTCGCTCTGCTTGTTGTTTACCCCCTTCTCGGGTGTGGACTTAAGACTAGTAGAGGACTTTCTACAGGAGGGACGTGCCACATTTTACGATGTATGATACGATCTTTGTATTATATATTTTATTATATGTTGTATCCTGGACATGGGTCCGTGGACAAGTTGTATTTGCATACTGTTTGTGATGTAATGTCTGTATGATGTTTGATTTATCATATACATGATGATTGAAAAGACAGATTACCCTGATGTATGATTGTCCGAGGGTTACATATTTGAAACAAGACACCACAAAGTCTAGTCATAAGTGCTAGTCACAACCCCTCACCTTCAGGTGCGGCAAGGGAAGTCTATACGGGTTCGGGTTCCCTCTGAAGTCAAGGCACAATCAATCAGCGAGGAGGAACAAAAATCAAGTCCATTGGAGCAAGCTAAAGGAGGAGCATGATGAGCAAACAACTCCAAGCGCTGGAAGCTGAAGGAGTTGCTTGGACACTTGAGGTATGAATTTCTAGATTCCACAAATAGATTTCCGGTAAGTTGCTTCAAATTTAAATGCTTTAGAATGTGAACAATTGCTAGAAATTCTTGAAACATAAAAAGGCCCTTGGGTGGAATATTAAAGATATTAGGGGCATTAGTCCGGGTTTACATGCGTAAAATCTTAATGAATGATGATTTTACCCCAATTGTTGAAAAGACAAACGAAGATTGAACCAAGTAATGAAAGAGTTGTTAGAAAAGTTAAAATGGAAAAATCTTTGGGATAATTTATGCTATATCAATAGTGAGTGGTTTAGTCCTTTACATATTGTGCCCAAGAAAGGGGCATGACAGGTGATTAGAAGAATGAAAAGAATGAATTGATTCCATCCCACTTCGTGATAGGGTGGAGTCCAGTGTGGACTATAGGAAGCTAAATAAGGCCACTAGAAGGACCACTTTCTCCTTTTATTGATCGGATGCTTGATAGGTTGGTTAGGTATAGTCATTCATTGTTTCTTAGATGGGTATTCCGGTACAATCAGATCATGATTAAACCGGAGACCAGGAGAAAAACAACGTTCACTTGCCCTTTTGGCACCTTTGCATTTAGGAGGATGCCATTTGGGCTGTGTAATGCACCTGTGACCTTTCAAAGGTGCATGATGGCCATTTCGGGGGCCTGGTGGAGGAGATAATGGAAGTATTTATAGATGATTTTTCCGTGTTTGGTTACTTACCAACGATGCCAAAAAACCTAGATCTTGTCTTGGAAAGATGTCAAGAGAAAGAACTTGTCCTCAATTGGGAGAAATGCCATTTTATGGTAAATGAGGGCATAGTCCTTGGACACAAAGTGTCCATAAAATGTTGGAGGTGGATAAAGCTAAGATATCCACAATTGAAACCCTGCCACCTCGACCAGCGTGAAAGGGGTGAGAAGTTTCTTAGGATATCTTTTGGGTTCTATAGAGGTTTATTAAGGACTTCTCCAAAATAGCTAAACCCCCAAGTGTGTTGTTGAGAAGGACACAACCTTTGAATTTAATGAAGAGTGTTTAAAAGCTTTTGAGGTCCTTAAGCACAAGCTAGTTACAACCCACTGTCATAGTTACTCCTGATTGGGAACAACCATTTGAACTTATGTGTGATGCGAGTGATTATCGCTGTAAGGGGTAGTTCTAGGACAAAGGGAGAGAAAATTTTTAGGGTGATTTACTATGCTAATAAGACTATAGATAATGCCCAATATAACTATACCACTACTGAGAAAGAGTTGCTCATTGTAGTGTATGGGCTGTAACAAGTTTAGATCTTACTGTTGGAGTCTAGGTTGTTGTTTATCTTGACAATGCGACTCGTAAGTATTTGTTAGCTAAGAAGGAAGCTAAACACGTGTTTCGTTGAGATGGGTTCCTCCTCTTTCAGAGAGTTTGATCTAGAGATTAGAGACAGGGAGCTTTAAACAACATTGCGGATCACCTTTCTAGACTTGAGAATGCACCCAAGTCTTTATCTCTTGATGACTTCCCCGATGAGGCAGTGTTCCAAGTAAACTGACTCCTTGGTTTCTTGATATAACAAACTATTTAGCCACCGAGTTTATACCTAAGGATTTGATTACCACCGTAGCGGTTCGTAGTGAATGCGTAATATTTTGGGATGATCTATCCTCTTTATGGCGGTGTGCTGATCAAATCATTAGGAGCGTCCCTGAGGAGGAAGTAGATCTTTATCATGCGTCGGTGTAAATGCGTCGCGGTATCGAACCCCCTTTGGAGTCTAAAGAGCATTAGCTAAGATAATGCAATGTGGGTTTTATTAGCTGACATGGTTAAAGACCCCTATGTCTTCATTAAAACTTGTGATAGATGTCGAAAGGGTAGGTTGGTGTCTAGGAAGAATGAGATGCCTTTAAGCGGAATCCTTCCGGTTACATTTTTGATATTTGGGGCATAGACTTTATGGGGCCTTTCCCCTTCTGTGGGTATTTTACGGTGGCTTGTTATGTGTCGAGGGGTTGAGGCCATGTTCTGTTGGCTATAGATTATGTCCAGTGGGTTGAGGCCATACCAACG